>PIJE02000188.1:420328-449629 GCA_002895965.2 Coryphaenoides rupestris
TGTGTGCGTGCGCAGGGCATTAGCAAACAGGATCTCCGGTCTTCTTTTGACACCTATAAAAAGGAATCACGGCGGCGGCGGTGGCGTACACGGGGCTGTAATTCACACAGGAAGGGGAAGCAACACCGGAGAGCCGGAGAAGACAGCTCGTAGCCACAGGCCTTTCCTCCAAACACTGCATGAGTCATGAGGAGTCTCACACACACACACACACACACACACACTGAACACACACACACCCAAACCACTCCAGCAGGAATGTGCGTGTGTGTTGTGTTTGGTGCGTGTGCGTGTGTGTGGTGTGTGTGTGTGTGTGTGTGTGTGTGTGCAGAGCAAGGGGGAGCTAATCTTTTGGTTTGTGCGTGTTCATTTTTTCAAAGACTTGCACCAAGCCAAGTCTTTAGGTGGTGGTGCTGGTGCTGGGTGGTGGTGCTGGGGGTTGGGGGTGGTGGTGGTGGTGACTTGACTGCAGTTGGCTGTGTTTGCAACTTTTCCTGGCACACCAGCGGACGGGACGTGAATGAATGAAATACGAAACGTATTAAAACATGAATGGGCCAAAGGAAGAAGAAGGGAGGGAGGGGGGGAATGCTATAATAAACCGAATATGAGTAATGACAGCAAATTCACTGGATTCAGACGCGAGTTTCCCGCTTAAATCAACAGGTCAGCTTGACGTGATATCATATCGAGACTGAATTGGGGGCGGTGGGGGGGGGGGGGGGGGGGTGGTTCTAGTAAGGGTGTGTGTGCTGCCACCAGGTGTCGCTGTTGTGTTAACCGGTTGGAGGTCCCGTCAGTCCCAATCGGACTCAGTCACATGAGTCCGCACTGGCGGCCATCTTGGTTTCATCTAAAGGCATTCACAGTTGAAGAAATGGCTGTCCTTGATAAGATGACGCAAGTGTGTGACAGACCAAAACATTACTGGCGTGTTTTGCGTGTGTTTGTGTGTGTGTGTGTGTGTGTGTGTGTGTGTGTGTGTGTGTCTGTCATCCAGTTTTTATCGACTTGCATAGAGACAAAAAAAGGAACGAGTTTCATTAAATTCGGGCCTTGGTTGGCGTTGAAAGTCAGTAAAGCATGTAAAGCATTTTGTTCAGAACAATTTAACAAGACGCTGGGATTATGTTTTGTGTCTTCTGGCCGCGACCTCGCACGCTGCTTCGAGCAGGCGGGAGTAGACTCGCCGTGGGTTGGCGTGTATCCGTGTTGGAGTTGTAATGTGTGTGTTAAAGAGAGGGAGAGAGAGAGAAATAAAGAGAGAAAGAAACAAAGAAAGAGAGAGATATGTGGAGAGAGAGCAAGAGAGAGAGAGAGAGAGAGAGAGAGAGAGATGTCCTCTTTAACCACTCCTACAGGATGTTGCTGTAGGCCTCTAAATAATGTTTTCACGCACATCTCTGGCGTGCGCGTGTGTGTGTGTGTGTGTGTGTGTGTGTGTGTGTGTGTGTGTGTGTGTGTGTGTGTGTGTGTGTGTGTGTGTGTGTGCGAGACTGGGATCAGTGGTAATTACAGAGTGTGTGTCGGCGGTGACTCTGAGGAAGCGGGGCGGGCGCGTCCTCCTCAATAGCCGGCTTTGTCTTCTCAACCCCCTTTTTAAAAACGATATCCTCTGGAGGTCTCGTGTAAAGATAGAAAAATGTACATTCTCATTTCCACAAACGAGGCTGGCTATCCCCAGGAGTGTAGTGGCGGTCTCGACACAAACGTAACTGAAAATAGACTGCAAATATAGAAAGAGGAAACGACACAATGCTAATATTTGCATTGTAATTAATTTAATGATTGAAGATTTCTTTATTGCCGCACGCAACAAGTACAATGGAATGCTTACTCCCCATTCGCTCCTGCAGTATTAGACTGTTTGACTCTGAGTATATTTTTGGCAGTTTGGCGTCACTTGTTTACATGTGCTTCCATTTTGCCGTTTTTATCTTTTATCTTTTTTGGCTACTCTTTTACGTACCGTCGCCTGCCATGTCACAAGAATTCCAGTGTTCGGAATGTCCCTGTGTTATGAAGAACATGTGACAATAAAACACATTGACACTTTGACACGTATTTCATGCATTGTGACCTTCATATGTAGCCTACACGCCGAGCGGAGTAGCTATCGGCTACTACAGCGCTTTACAAACAAGCCTCTTGGGTGGTTTTAGTGGAGTGGCTTCAGATGAGAGACTCAAGACTCACCTGTTCAGAGTTCACCCGGACCACCGCCTCTCCCCCCTAACCCACTCCCACTTACCCCAACCAAATAGCACTTACTTGGATGTTTGTACATCCTGGCACTTTATAGTATGCTAAGGAGTATGCTAAGTAGCCTACTTAGCATTGGGTAGCATCTTATCCTTGCTATCTTGCTGGTAAGGGGTTAACCTCGCACTTATGAAGTGCTTGAAACTTCTATTCAAAGCTCACCGTACCCTCAGCGATATATATATAGCGTTGTTTCACTCCTTTTTGACAAATGTACTTATTGTACGAAGGTTGTTCGGGTGCTTGTTCTTTTTTACTTCTTCCTTTTTCCCGCGTGTGCCATCGATAGACGTGGGCTTGAAGCCAAGCATGCAAGGTGAGAGGAAGAGTTTATTATCCCCTCTGCTCGGAGGGGTCCGGTGTCGTGGGGAGAAATTTCGATTTAGCGGTGAGAGGTGAGAGAGCGATTTAATAATGTTTTTACCGGCTGTACAGTGGCAGGTAAGGAAGTTACGATGGGCGGGTCCCAGTACACGCTAATATGGCGCGTATTACATTAGGTTGACGGTGCATTATTTTTCCAGTTTCAACGTTTAACTGCTTTGGCAATGTATATATTTCATTCCGATAAAGCTATTTTGAACTGATTTGAAAATTGTACTTTTTAAAATGTTCCAGGGCGCCACTGATAGAGAGGTGACTAAACGAGAGAGCGGGAAACCAAAGGGGTTGCTCGTTGATGTGCCACACACACACACACACACACACACACACACACACACCACTCTGTCTGCGATGCGGCCTTCGCTTTTGTCAACAACAGGAAAGATGATGTTACTATTCCAGCTCAACAAACCAAACCCTCCTCCCACTACGAACCTAACATTACTATTACTACTATGACGACTACTACCACATTAGAAATTTGTCTGCAGATCTCCACAGACTCCACAAAGTAAAATATATATATATTAACTCACTTTCTGAATATTGCCTTCAGCTCTCCTCCTTCTACTCCTCTCATATCCTTGAGGTGTTGGCAAACTTTTGCCAACATTTATTACCGAGTCGGTGCATCGGAAATAAAACAAATATGTGCTGCGTGTTGCGTTTTGGCCTGATGAAGATCAGTGGGGTGACTCTCACCGGTGTCTGAGGTGAAGGGAAACATCAAATGCAAAGCATGAATAAGCTCAGAACCACACACACACACACACACACACACACACACACACACACACACACACACACACACACACACACACACACACACACACACACACACACACACACACACACACACACACAGAGAGAGAGAATTAAAATCTTCAGCCGTCAAATTAATCTTATTCGGAGTACTTTGGCTCCACCTAGTGGTGCTGGACAGCTTTGCATCGGAAGCGCAGGTAGTCAGAAACTACAGAAGGCTTTTCTAAACACTCAGACACTTCACATCCTAAGACATTAAATTCAAGATGCATGCATGATTGCAGTTTTCTGTGGGGGCGACGAAATAGTCATCAAAAGTTGTATGCTGCCAATTAAAACAGTCTATCCCCCCGTCAACATCTTTTCCTTAGATGACCTCAACTTTCCTGTCGAATAGTAAACTTTTTATACAAACACAGGAGACACAAAAACCTCCCACAAAAAGCCAACATTACCTGGAGGGATTCTGGACAGATGCCCCAAATAAATGTGTGAATGGTCTCTGGACTTAAATCAAATATTTGAAGTTGGAGGTGTGTGTGTGTGTGTGTGTGCGTGCGTGCGTGCGTGCGTGTGGTGTGTGTGTGTGTGTGTGTGTGTGTGTGTGGTGAGGGACCAGCTTCAAGGTCTCTGATGTTCAGAGAGGAAATATTGGAAATATATATTAAGGTTTGAAAAGACGGTCCAAGACAAGATTTCTATTTTTAATTCATATTATTGGCTTTTTGGTAAGGATGTGTTGTGCTGAAACACCCTCATCTCCTGTCAGAGATGAATAAAATAGCAGCCAATCCATCTATTAATCAAAGTTGTAATTTTCCAATAATCGTCCAATAATAATTAACTGGCCAAAACACTGACACGTACAGATTACTGACATTTGCATTTAGGGCATTTACATGACGTGCCAGACGGTTTGTTACACGGAACTATCTGGGAACTCGTCCATTGAAACTGTTTGAATCATAGTATACATCCATGAATACATGTGGACAATAAAACAGAACTTCAAACTCAATTGGCAGGGTTTTTTTTGTACTTTATTATTGGCATTGTTTGCAAGACACTCATTTCAGTTAAGTTCCAGTTTTAATGGCCACAATAAATCGACCACACTCAACTCTGGAGATTTTCGTAAGAACTATCTTAGCCTACAAAAAGTTGTGTGTTTCCGTTGTAATGTTTTTTTTTTTATCACAAACAAATGTTAAGTGCACCACAAAATCTTTTAAAGTAGCTTTAATATTACGATCCACTCAAATTGGGGCGGAGAAGACACGTCATGCACCAGAGTTTATTCTTATTATTTTATTAAGAAATGGTGATATTGCTGAGCGAGAGTTCAACTTGAACTTGGATGTGACTCATGAGTTTGCCTAATCTCACACGATTCTAGAACATCATAAAATGTAAATTAAAATAAACAATTCATTGGCAATCAATTTGTCAACTGTCCATTTCAACAGTGTCACAACACACACTCACGCACACACACACACACACACCAGTACAATCGTCTTTTTTTGGAAAATTAAAAAGTGCAAAAGGCAAGATAATCATTTATTTGGCTGATCGCTCGCTTGAGATCTTGCAAACTCCAGTTGACCAAAACTAACTAATTAACCAAAAAAAACGAAGAATTGCTGAGATTATATTTAGCGTACCTTTCACATCAAGTTATGCAGATTCACAAATCATTAGCATCGTTAACGCGCATCCGAAAAGTGCATATATACTTGTATATATATATATATATCTATATACCTGTATCTACTGTATATAATGGCTTGATATGAGATGGCATACACATTTCATAATTAAGAGTCAAAACACCAGGGAGAAATCATATGCATAATAGGGACCCATTTTCAAGACAAAAGGAGTAAAAGTTTGTCCACACGAAGAGGTTCTGAGAAATAAATAGCATCACATTCCTAATTATGTCAAACAAGCAACTACAATATCTCATAGAAAAACATTTGGATGCTGTGAGCGCAAATCTTTTTTCCGTTTGTTGTTTGCAATGTTTTACGTTCCCACCGCCCTCCACGCGACTTATCTCGTTACGTAGAAGTTATGAGTCACGCATGTGGAAACATCAGTCCTCACAGGCCGATATCGGGATTTAGTGGTGAATTTTGTATACATTTGATTTTATTTTTAATCTTGAACGTCCAGAGGAAAGCCGTACCGATATCTAAATTACACGTGCAAATCGTGAACAGAATAGTTCCGAACTTTTTGGAACATTTTACAATAACAGTACAATTTACTAATTTTCGGCATTATTATTACTATTATTAAGACTTTTTTTGCGGCACACATCGATAGGGTTTCGGTGGTCAGGATGCCAAACGTGTGGGGAGAGTGGGGCCGCAAGCACAGTGATTCCTCTACATTGGGAATAACGATTCGTAAAAGCGAAAATTTGCAGTAAACATTGGTAAATCATGAGAATAGAAAGGACAAGAAAACAAGCCAAGATACACCCCACCGCAATGCGCACAACTTCCTCACTACCTGATATCAGACAGAAATGTCCATTTGGTACACTCCATTTCCGTCTTCAGTCCGACATCGCCTCCACTCACATTTGGACTTTCCGACCCTAATCAATCACGAGAGACCGGAGATGTGTGGCCATGCCAACATACTGGTTTTAAGAGTGGAGCGAAGTAAAAACGAAACTACGGTGTCGAGCCATATTGAGAAGACACGCCGTCTATGTAGAATACATTTGTTATCAAATTGAAGATTATTATTCAGCAGCCCAAACACGAAAGAGAGCCCATTAAGTGAAAGTTCTGAGAATGTTTCTGGCATAATTCCCCGATATAGATAGATAGATAGTCTATGCTGGGAAGATTCGTGTTGACCACTTTCTCAAGGTTGAAAATTCCTAACTCATCATAAAGAAACGGCAATCGATCCACGCTCTTGACGACGGCTCGATTGCGGTTTCTTAATAATTTGTCAAATAATTTGGCGTTAGTTCTGCACCATGGTGCCGATTGGCTAATCCTTAGTCCCCCCCCCCCCCCCCACCTCCCCTCCCTCTTTGGCTAATCCCTTTTCCCACTGACGTCACAATGTCAGACCAGACCAATCAGCCAACTCGGTCGAGTGGGTGGATTCAAAGGTCTGTACCCAGGCAACTTCCGCAACACAATTAGCGCTATTATACAAATTTTTCCGTTGCCTCAGCACGGGCAATTTAAAACAAAAAACCTAAAATTAAATGAAGCAAAACAGACCATGTAAAATCCCGACTCCTAGTCCTAATCCCATCGAGTGAATTGCCACGCATACAGAGAGATACCGATGAGATTCCTGTAGACTTTACTCCTTCTAGAATCTTTGGGGGGGGGGGATGAAAACCATGACAACTCAATGGAAATTAACTCTAAAACGGTACACGGGTGGGGAACTAAAAGTAATGTGCCAATATGGCCGCCAGGTGATGAAGGTCTATTAGCCCTTCGGGGTCCAATCGCTTCATGACCACCACACTATCCGTCCCACCATGGAGGAGGAGCAGATCACAGACATTAAACACTTAAATACACTCGAGGTTATCGTGGGAATATACCTTTTCGCGTTTATGTCGGAAAGAAGAGCTCGAACAAGCGAATTTGGCTAGCTAAAAAAAAAAAGAAAAAAAGAAAAGAAAAGAAAGTACATGCAACTTTTATTATTTTTTTTTACATTTAATAACCCTAACCCTGAACCAAAAATGTAAAACTATCGATCATCTTGAGTCATCTTGATCCATTAACGTGTCTTGTTAATACATTTGTGAACTCGCTAAGAAACACAGAGACGTATCCGCTTAATATTTGCATCAAACGCCGTTAAGACCAAATCATTGAGGTGTTTTTTGACGAAGAGGAGGAGGAGGGTTGCCAGAAACTACGGGAAACCCAGGAATGTCTGTGGCGTCACTTTACTTTCAAAGTCGCCGACTGTGCAATTGGGAGGAGTTAGTGTTCGGTTAGCCATCTGTAAACACACAGTATTATTGTATATTTCACTCGCTGGATACTGAGACTATTGTTTACTTGGCAAGTAAGTAAGACGCAGAATAAACCTGATAAAATGTTGGCACCCAAAAAAAACAAAACAAAATGGACACAAAATCTAAAATACTTAAAATTGCTCAATGTAGGTAGTTTGTGAAATCTGAAATCTATCTGTTACAGATATATGTAATGTTAAATGTAGATGGTAATTATTTAACAACATTTAGACTACATTAAGGTTCTCTAAACTGTGGTTGGTGCGTTGTTTCATAATTAGAAAGTTTATCTTGCAGAAGTCAGTGAATTAAATGACACCAAAAAATATTTAAAAGACGCGAAGGTTTTCAAAAAATAATTCAAAAGAAAATAATTGACACAACCGCGGCATGCATATACTTGTTAAGTTCACACGTACAACAGAAAATAAATCATCCCATATACTCATCACAAATCATCACCGATATATGTTGTTATCTATGACAAAGAAAACATTATTCAAGAAAATGAGGGAACGATCATTGATATGTCAAAGTTAGCATGGCTACTGCCCATCTAAAGTGCCACGGTACATTTGGGCAACACTGAACTTTTAGACGATCGTAGTCCTTAAAACAATGGATGAAGACGATTAAAAAATAGATTTCAAATAACAAACCGTTAAGATCGTGGGGGGAAGCTAGCCGGGAATAAGCTCATTAATAAAAAAGGGAATGGTTTCCGGGTAGATTAGAAGCAGCCGCAAAACGTTACGCTCTCAATGACTGTACTATATTTCGTCGATAAACGCGTCGACAATTAGGAAAGCGAACACTTTTTCCCCCCTCCGCCGACCTCGTCTCTTCGCAGCATGGTTGGCACGGCAACCTAGAGGACACACACACATAGATACAGACACAGACGGACACACAAATGGATTATCATGTGAACGTAATACGTGAAGTCGGTGAAACGAGGAAAAAAGCATAATTCAACATTGTTCATCTCTGCAGCTTGTAATCGTTGCCGTAGAACTCACAAATACTTACATTTTTACTGATCAGTTCTAAAGCTTTGAATGGCCTCGCTCCAAATTATGTAAAACGATTTATTGAGCCGCCAGACTGTGGAACTCTCTGCCCATTGAAATTAGAAAGCATAATTTGCATCTTTAAGTCCCTTCTTAAAAGGCTTTTTTACAGGGCGGCATTCTCAATTTTTAAAGGAGATAACTTTTATCTTCCCACTCCCGCCAATTTCTTTTTTTATTGCCATCTTTGTATTTATCTGCTGTTCTTTTTCTGTAAAGCACTTTGTAACCTTGTTTAGAAAAGCGCTTTAGAAATTAAGTTTATTATATTATAAGACGTTGCTTGTTCATATACGAAACTTTTCCCCACCTACGATGTACAGTAAAAGTTCGAGTTCACGTTTTTTCCCCAACCTAACGAGTTAATTAATCGCGTCGCCTCGCATTTGTTCCTTCTACAAACTGGCACACAATTAAACGGGGGTCTTAAGAGATGACAAAATGAAGAAAAATTAAATGAACATACAGGATTCTTGCATTTTTTCTTAATTTTTGCCACAATGCACCACTTGCTGAACAACTTACTGGATAATAAAACATACAATCTTCCTTCACACGCAAATGCCTCTTGAAAACTAAACTCCGTCTACCGCATACCCGATGTACTGTACGTGGTTCTGTGCACACACTCACCTTTAGCAGAGGAAGAAGAAGCGCATTCTGTGGGAGCTGGCCATGTTCTCGGACATGTTGCGCACCTTCAGGTAGTTGACGAAGCCCCTGAAGAACACCATGACGCCTGGAGGAGAGAAGGCGGAGAAGGCAGTGTTTTTAAAGGAACCATAGCTCCGCCCCTTTCCATTTGATGGAAAACGTTCTGGCCACACCCCCTCCACAAATGGGATTGTAGAGTGTGGGAGGGGCTTAGGAGGAAGGGGCTTGGCATACCAAAGAGCAGGAAGATCCACCAGAGCCAGTACTGGCCGTTGAAGTAGCCGGTGAAGTAGTCTGAGAACTGTGGGAGGAGAGTAAGATGGAACAAGATTAATTAATGACAATAATATGAATATTAATCTTGCCATACAAAAAGGTCCATAACTGGCATATGCCATGTGACTACCGTCTAGTGACATCACAAGTGGGAATGTCCACCTAGATGTATGCTGACTAGATAAGTTTACCTGCTGGTACAGTCCCACCGGTAGGCTGGTAGGCTGATCTAGTAATCATACATCTAGGTGGACATTCCCACTTGTGATGTCACTAGACGGTAGTCACATGGCAATTGTGAAACGGCTTGCAATGGATACACTGCAATGGATACACTGCAAGCAATGGATATTATGCTACCACACTCACGCCTGGTAGCATAATATGTCCCCTTTAACTTAACCCAATCAACTCAAAGTTACAGAGCTAATATTAGCATGTTCTGAACCATAACGGCTTTACCCTGACGATGAGAATCCACTTGATGAGGGACAGGCCGAAGCCACAAATGGCGCCGTAGCGTCCCGCGATGGTATTGGTCAGACAGAAGGACAGGCAGAAGCCAATCCAGTTGAACAGGAAGGCCACTGTAAGGGGGCGGGGCATAACAATATTTCACGTGACTTTTTTCAGTTATTTTGGTAATTTTTTCAGTTTCTTAGACCACACAGTGGAAGGGAGCTGTCATGTCAGAGTGGACTGTAAGGGGCGCTCACTGAAGAAGGCCAGCATGAAGACGCCGTCGTTCCCCACACGAAGCTGGTCGGCATCGGTGAAGTCATCCCTGGGAGTGAACTCATCCTCCTGCAACACACAAAACCAATTGATAAAGTTTCACTCAAGACTAACCGGTTCAGAGTTCACCTGGACTCTGCATAGCTTCCCTCCTTAACACCCCCCCCCCCCCTCCCCCACCACCAGACACTCTTAACCAAAGCTGAGAAGAACCAAAGTATACGATCAGTAGGGGAGGAGTTAAAAAAAGTTCAACGTTAAAACGCTGTCCGACCTAGTTTCAAAAACCAGCCGGACAGGGTGCTGAGTAGCCCGAGGAACCAGAACAACATGGTTGGTAAATAGCCTACATTTTGGATGTGTGTGCACATTTCGGAATATGCATGTGAAGAGGCGTGTGTGGAAAATGTGAAAAAAAAAAACGGCGGCGTGTGTGTCACCAATGACCATTTTTCCATGACTAAGACGAGACATTAAAAATACACATTTGACAGTAAAATCTATGACGAAATCGTGTTTCGTTTTCGTTGACGAGACGAGACTAAAATGTTACTTTTACATTTTAGTCCCGTCTCGTCCCGCCTACAACAGCTAACTAACATGATAGGCGCTGGATGGAACAGTGTTCAAGTGTTGATTCAAGTGAACAGTATCTCGCCTGGAGCGAGTAGGCGCAGGCTTGTGACATCAGAGTGAAGGCGACGTTGCGAGTTTGTTGTTGTGGTTGTAAATAAATAAATGGAGGCGCTCCAAGAGTACAAGTTCTTGAGTTTTTGTGTATTTGAAGCCCACACAGCTGGGATGCTACACTGTCACCTTGATTCCAATTTCCGACACTAAATCCAAAATAGCTGCCAAAAAAACACACGTGTGTGTGTGTGTGTGTGTGTGTGTGTGTGTGTGTGTGTGTGTGTGTGTGTGTGTGTGTGTGTGTGTGTGTGTGTGTGTGTGTGTGTGTGTGTGTGTGTGTGTGTGTGTGTGGTCTCACCCGGTGGCATCCAGGACGTTCCTGGGTGGCGACGGCCATGGCGGCTGCCTTGGCCTTCTCCTGCTCTCGTCCGTAAGGTGGCCAGCGAGGTGGCCACGCTGTAGGGCGGGGGCACCGGGAAGTTCGGCCGCGAAGCTGGGCCCTGTCAGCCCAATCAGGGGACAGCACCGGCCGGGAAGGGGGCGGGAGGAGGAGGAGGAGAGACGGACAGACCGACCAATTCAAGATTCAAGATTTCTTATTGCCATATGTAACAAGTACATGGAATGCTTACTCCCCCGTCACTCCTTCACACTCACAACACAGACGAACACACACACACACAAAACACTTACGGTTCACTTTTAGTTTCAATTAGCTTCTAAAAGCTTCTATTAAACACCCACAACAACAACAAACACAACACCACATAAAACCACAAACGCATGGCACGTATACGAGCTTTCTATTTCTCACTGACTATTTCAAATTGTATTTCAAACCGACCAAACAACCGAAACCGACCAAACAACCGACCAACCAATCAACCCGACCAATCAACCGACCAACCAACCCCAACAAATCAACCCGACAATCAACCCACACCAACCAACCGACCAACCAACCCAACAAATTCAACCGACCAATCAACCAACCAACCAACCACCCAAACAACCAACCAACCAAGCAACCAACCGACCAACCAACCCAACAAATCAACCGACCAATCAACCGACCAACCAACCGACCAATCAACTGACCATCCAAACACCTGTCTAATCAAGTGAGACAAGCAACGCGACAAATCAACCGACCAACCAAACGACCAACAACCCGACAAATCAACCCGACCACCAAACGACCAACCTACCGGCTACCGAGGCAGTGGCCCCCAGGTCCATGGGGGCGTAGGGGGGCGGAGGGGCCTCGGCCTGGGCCCCGGACCCCGAGGCCTGCTCCGAGGCAGAGGGGGCGGGAGCAGGGACAGAGGGAGCGGGGTCGGGGGCGTCGGCGCCATGGGTGTGGCCCGGGGAAGGCGAGGCCTCGGGGGCCTGGGCGGCGGACGGCGCCGGCGACGAAGACGAGGAGGGAGAAGACGACGTGGAGGGCTGCTCCTGGGGGTCAGACGCCTCAGAGGAGTCCTCCTCATTGAACAGCTGGGGAGGAGGCGGAGGAGGAGGAGGAGGAGGGGAGAAAAAGGAGGAGGAAGGGGAGGAGACAAGGAGAAGGGGAGGAGAAGCAGAAAGGCGGAGGAGGAAGAGGACGAAAGGAGAGGAGGAGCAGGAGTAAAGGGGGGGGGGGGGTGTAAAGGGAAGGAGAAAGAGAAGGAGAAAGGTCAGGTGAGGTCATGTTCATTTGCCCAGCTTGGCTGTTCATCACGATTATGGCACAAAAAAAGACTTCACGTGGCCCACTTTGTTATAATTACACACATAACAAGCTCAGCCGGTGACAACATCTTTTCTGAGAATAAAGAAGGGAGAGGCTTAGCTGATTCCCGGGGTAGAACAAGCACAAGTACTCGTGTGTTGTATTGTGTTTTGTATTAGTTTCACTCAAAACACGTCATCCACAAACAGACAGAGGGCGATCTCTGTGGTGGAGGACGAGCAGAACCCGAGCACTGTGGGAGGAGGGGAGACTGTACTGAAGGTGGTAATGGACGCCGCCAATGGTAAGATCGTTTTACCGCACAAAATGTACAAATATTTGGGGAAGGTACCCAAACCTCCCTCCACAGGTAGGCCACTCACACGGCATGAGTTTGGCGCACACACGCACACACACACACACACACACACACACACACACACACACACACTCTCCTACGACTGCAGATCCCAAAAGGAAAGGACAGAGTGCAAGGCACATACCCCTGGACAGACACCGGACATGGAGAATGTCAAGACGGAGACATCCGAGAGGGGAGCGATGTGGGATTAGAGAGAACGTTCTGAAAGCAGCACCACCACACCGCCGCCGTCACCGCTAGCACAAACTAGTTTTTTGTTTACTAAATATCTTACCCATATTTTTCTTGTCGGCTGTACATTTATTATTCTATTTATTATTCTATTATTTTTTTCTTATGTTGTTAGTATTTTTGAGCAACCTCTGGCAAAAGAATTTCCTTCGGGATGAATAAAAATAGAAATCTAACTTATCATATCTTAGGTTTCTTTCATAATGCCTTTTCTGTAGCCCTGGTCGAGCCACGGTACGATTTAGGCCTACTGGTTATGATGATATGGAACGGCTGATGAGTTGGACAGACAATACCAAAAAGGAAATACCAAGTGAGTGTCCCATGACTGAGAACAGATAGAAATAAAGAATAAATAGAGAAAAATATATCACAACCAGGGTTCGAAAATCCATTCCCTCTTGGATCCCGATAGCACTTACTTGTATGTTTCTACATCCTGGCACTTAAGGAATAGCACGTATCATTGGGTAGCATCTTACCCTAGCTATGTTGCCGTTTACCAGCAAGAGGGTCCACCAAACTTGCTCTATTCAAATCCTACTGTACCGTCAGCGACATATTGTTGTTTCACTCTCTTTGGACAAATGTAACCTACTTATCCTAAGTCAATTTGGACCGAAGCAAATATATTAAAGTCAAGTCAAAGTCTAAGTGTTTTATTGTCACATGTTCTTCATAACACAGGGCCATTCTGAACAGTGAAACTATTGTGACATGGCAGGTGACAGTACACAAAAAGAAGTAGCCAAAAAATAATATTCTTTATGTAAATGTAATGTTGAGAAAGAATCTCATGAATTTATGGCATTACGAAGTCAACAAGGTTCAGGACGCCGCACTTGTTGTCCACATAAGCCGTTGCAAAGTTCATTCCTTGTGTGAGGAAACACTTCAGTGACCTGGTTTAGACCGCAGCATACACAAGCTATTAATTAACCACAAAACCAATTTGAACGGCCCGTGCAGACGTTCGTCTTATCTCATCTATTGTTGACGACGAGAAATCGGAACCAAGTCAACCCTGTCCTGTTGTTATATATGCCTACTTGTGCATATGCCTTTTGCTGTTTATTTGCCTATTTACTTCCGATCTGCTCATATTTCTCATTCCAAAAAAAAGCTGCTCTTGTTTGCTGTAAAGACTGTAAATCATGTGGATATTTGATTCTTTCCCTTCAATTGTGATATTTGTATTGTTCTGTTACACATTCCACTGGGCATCGCCACTTTTTCATTTCACTGCATATCCTGTATGTGTATGTGACAATTAAACTTCTTGAATCTTGAATTCTTGAAGTAACGCTAATGCCACTTTCCACTTTTCACAGCCAATGAGTTTGCAGCTAGCGAAACTTAAACAAGGCGCAATGGTCACATAATCGATTCGGCCGTTGTATGTATGTATGTATGTATGTATGTATCCTTGTGTACAGTACAGCATGTATTCGGATACAAACAGTGTCATTGGAGAAGCCATTTTGCTTGGTTCCGCTTGCGTCTCCTGGTTAGCGTTAGCTACGGGCAAATCCCTGGCCACCCGTGATACATATATATATATATATATAAACGATTGAACTCTGTGAAGTGAATCCAGGTTATCGCATTTCACACTTTGTCGCAAGCGAGTTGATTTTTCAAAGCGCGCTGGCGGCAGGCGGCCATGTCAATTCCATGTATTATAGATTACAAATAAAATGTATGGAATGAGCTCCCGGCTCATGCCAGGATTGCAGATTTGCTCACCAGCTTTCGCAAGAGACTCAAGACCCACCGGTTCAGAGTTCACCTGGACTCTGCTCTTCCCTCTCCTAAACCTAGCACTAACTTGTGTGTTTGTATGTCTTGGCATTCTTAAAAGTACTTAGCATTGTTTAGCATATTGTATGTTCTTAGATGTTGGTAATGTGCTCAGAATGGCACTTCTGCTCTTACCTTGCAACTATGAATGCTCAAAATCAGCTCTGTTCTTATGTACCACAGTGATATATTGCTGTCTCTTTCAACAAAGGTACTCTTTGCAATTCGCTTTGGATAAAAGCGCCAAAATGTAATATAATGTAATGTAATGCATGCCCACATTTCGCAGCAAATCACACACGACTAGCTCCGATAAAACTATAAAAATGTAAGTCTTGAAAGTCAAATGAAAACAAGTGGCCATACTTTAAATCTCGATATTCAATGCAATGAGCCCGAGTCAGCAGATTTCCACGATATTTTGAATTCATAAGCAGATTGTGATGTTTATCGATACATCGTGTAGAGTTCCCCATGATAATACGTTATTCCATATCACCCTGCCTTACTTCTAGCTGCCCCCTGCGATTCCTCCACCCCCCCCTCCCCCCCCAATCTATTTTGCAAACCTCGACCAATCAGCTTCGGGGGTAAGTGTGGAATGGAATCAGAGTGCAGCAGCAGCAGCAGCAGACACAGACACACACACACACACAAACACAGTTATTATGTAAGCGCTTAGCACCACACGGCCACGGGACTTGCATCTGAACAACGTTAAGTTATTTAGACCTGGGGGACGACGGCTGCGATTACACAGCAATATCAGAGACAGATTGTGTGTAAAAGTGTAAAAGACTAGTACTGAAGGAACGACATGGGGCGCCTTTATTTGCGACCACATTGGCGTTTGTGTTTGAATAAAAACGCAGCATGTCATCAGCATACAGCCTAATCTGCTAGTTTGGCAATTTTGCGGTCCTCCTAAAAGGTTCCATCTGCTGGTAGGCCATTTTACAGACTTTTACCCTTGCCCAGTTTAAGATAAAAAATGTCTGTTCTGTTCTAAGTTTTGCATTTGGACAAGGTTAGTTTGGGATAATAACCAACATTAGTTTCGGATTGTTATTGTCTCAACCCACAGAGCTCCCACTCCAGTGCTCTGAATGCAGGATATCCAGCAGGCTACAGTTAACCTACCAACCAAAGGGGCCAGTAATGAGAAGGAATTTCAGATTCTTACACATAGTACCTTTCAGGGTTGTCTATGATGGGACCTTTGACAACATAAAGCCCAAATGATGTGCTTTGCTAGAAACGTTGTGGGTCTCTATATGCCGCCACTTACATTTATGGTTCGATAGTCCATCAAAAGTTAGCCTAATAACTCAGTGACATCTGGCGAACTTCATAAACTAGAAGACCAAATGTCAAATAAACCTAGTAGGGCCCGTATGTAGTACACCTCCTCAGCCAGGCTATCATAAATTAACCGGAAAACTTAGCCAGAAGACAATGCCCTGACGTGTTGGGACATTTTTGGAGAGGTGCGTCTAACCCAGGGCGATGGCCTCTGAGGGCTACGCCGGTGACGTAGAGACCCACAGCATAGGCCTTGGCCCTACCTACGTCAGGGTAACCAACTGTGAACAAGGGCAATACAAAGACATTTTGACTGACGACGAGTAGCAACATCCTTCAGTTTCTTGAGAAAAACACTGAGCAGTTAAGGTTTGCATTCCAGACATCTGATGCAGCGTTCCCACACCTTCCTAAACAGCAAATTCAAGGAACTTTCAAGAACTTTCCAGACCCAATTCCCACAAATTAAAGTAGCCAACGTGGCATAGTTTGACACAGGGATCAAGGTCAATTACAACACTAAAACAGACATAGACAACAATAAAAGAGAGTGAGGCTTGAATGCATGAACAGTTTGGCTAGTTGTGTTGGAGCCTCTTCACTAATGTTAAGTCAAAAAATAACCCGAGTTAGAGTCTGGGACTGGGTGAGGCTCCCACCTGTGGTGCATTGGCTAATAAATGCCCACAGATTAAACCAGCCGTCACCACAATCAAGGCGCACCATCTGCTATGTCTGCAAACCATTCCCCATACTCAGCAATAAACCAGTTTACCATCAACTAGCTGTGCCCTTTTTGTTGGAGGAGCCCCAAAAAAGTGGCATTTAGTGGCATGTGGCAGAAGGTATAAGGCCACATATTTTTCAAGCACTTTCAATGACCAATGTCTATTAACAAAAACTTTCAAAGACCCATGGGAACCCTGCTGATAAGCTAGTCGTCGTAGGTGCTTGATTCCCCATAGCTGCCGCAAGGTGGGCAACGTGTACTGAAGAGAATACCCGGCATTTGTATTTTTACTTGTATTTTTGATTTAGTTTAAATGCCACATTAAAACTAAACAAATCACACGTCCTTCTTGCATTCATTATGAAAATGAAGCCACTCATGCCATTGTGTTTCTCCCGTGACTGTGTAATATTGACTTTGGTCCTACTCAGTTTTATTATTGTAAAAAACAAAAGATATACAGATATTATATTCTGTTCCAATGAGGATACATTTAAGGAGTATTGAGTGAATGGCAAGTCTTGAAGATTCTTAAACCGTTTATTTATTTCTTTTTACGTTATTTCAAATGTAAAAGTTGCATCTATTTTTAGAAAGGAGGGCCTGTAATGCTTTATGGCTATCATAACGTTTGTGAATTTGAAAAGTAATAACTGACATCTAGTTCTAACTCTCCAGGAGAAACAATGTGTGAGGAGAGGAAGTCCCAAAATTATGAAAGGAAAGAAAGAAAGAACAACGTGTTGCGCAAGTGGGGAGGGACCATTATGGGAAGACAGTGGTGGGGGAAGTAATACCCCATGTTTCACCAAAATGCAACAATATGGGGAAGAGAAGAGACCACCCATTCGTGAACGCCACTGCTTATGTTCACTGTGTCCGCACACTGACTGCACACAAAGACAACCGGCAGACAAACGCACCAAGCGCGCAACACGTCAACATTCCGACGTGACGTGAACGCAACGCGCGGGCCAATCGCGAGCAAGCTGATGGTCAGCGGAGCTGTCAAAACCAAATCTGGGGGAAATAAACGAGCTGCCTTGCGAACAACGAAATGGGAAAATAAATAAATGAATAAATGAATTAATTAATGAATAAATAAATAAATGAATAAATCAATCAAATAAATCAATGAATCAAAAAATAAATAATTTAAAAATACATAATAATAATAATAATAAACGACAAACGCCACGTCAACCGAGCAAAATATCTCAACTGTGATCTTTTCATTTAACAAAGTGGTGGTGGGGGGGGGAAAGCCACGTTCGCTGTGGCTTATATATGGTAGGGGAAAGCCCCCCCCCTTCAAAAAAAAAGGCAAGAAAGCGTCAAGCACAGCCGGAGTGTTTGAGGTCCGCTCACACTTACCGCTTGCCTATCTGCTCGCAGGGTCACAATGGGGGGTTTCGACCCCGAGGCCCGCACACCGGTCCGCTAGAGCTGCGAGTGAGTGGGCCTGAGTTAAGTTAGGGGACATCGCGTCGTTACAAAGTCTACGCCAACTACACGCTGGACGGAGGGAGGAACGGAGCAGGACGAGCGCTGCGGCTGCGTGGCTGTGGCTGCGGCTGGGTGGCTCCGTGGGCGTGGCTCTTCGCGGTGACGTCATGATTTTCCACGCGGCGCGCTCCTGAATCCTCCGCCACAAAGGGGGAGCCATTCGTTCATCCGTGGATCCTTTTTGTTGTTGGGATTCGCCCGTGATCTGGAGGAGTCGTAGGATTTGCAGGCCACCGACAGAAATTAAACGAACGGTGCGTGCTGTGTGTGTGGTGTGGTGTCCGTGTGTGTGTGTGTGTGTGTGTGTGTGTGTGTGTGTGTGTGTGTGTGTGTGTGTGTCTCGCAGAACGTTTACTGCACAGTACATGCGTAGGAAAATAGGGAGAAATATTTTGGCGCCCAGCAGAGGGCGCCAAACGCAAGGTTATGTTTCAGTATATGTGTGTGTGTGTGTGTGTGTGTAAATTCGAAATCAATTCGAAACAATTAGCAATGGCACCTAGTGAGTACAGTTAACACCACAGTAAAACGTTTTCTAACATGAATACTAAAACAACTCTGAACTATTAGTACTCTGGTACCTACAGAAATAGGTACAATTAAAAAGTGTAAAAGTAAAAATAGGTAAAAGTAGTAATACTCTGGCTGTTGGTACACAGTCGGAAACACAGTGAACAACAAGTCGTTAAAGAAAATAAAGTGCAAAGAATCACTAAAACAAACTAAATAAAATAAAACGAGCGTTTACAGTCAGTGTGTTAGGTGTATGTAATAAAGTGTCCAAGTAGTGAAGTGCAAAACAATATCTGAGGCTAAAAACAGTGTAACTAACAAAAAACATATGATCAATAGAGAACACATCCAGGCTGCCCTCATTTGAACCACAAGGCATCAATATATGCTTGTGACTAGTGAAGATGTGGTCTTTCTATGGAAGCCCATTTCCGTCACTTAAATTGTTTTTCAACGACTTAATACCTCATAATTATGAGATAGTAAGTCATCTCTCTCTCTCTCTCTCCACATCTAACACTAGCCTGCAGGAACTTTTAATATTGCCAATAAAATCCTGAATGGGAAAAAACATTTCCCTTTTTGTGGCATGATTATATCATGCTTCCAGTCAAGGTAGCCAACTACATATCAATGTTATCTTTTTCAACCCAGAACCAAAGTCATTAATATTAATGGGTGGCTCGCTATGTGTGGCTCATTATATTATATTAAGCTCAAACTGTACTGTGCATAGTCCCCAATCAATTTCAAAACACACACAACACACACACACTCACACACACAATGTATCAGTGTATATTTACTGGACTAGTAGTGCTCTGCCAGACCTAAATCAAACGGACCCATCATTAATGTTAGGAGCTAGACCTGTGTTTTGCCTGCTGTGAAAAGGGCCCAGAGGGCTCTTTGAATATATATTAAAAAATCTTTTTTTGTGATGTACAACGTCCTTTGTTAAAAAAACAACCAGACAGACAACTGGACAGACCACAGAGCGGTATGGGAGTCAGTGTTTGTAAAGATTTTTTTTGGAAGTGGCAGTACACAATTTACATTTACATTTAGGGCATTTGGCAGACGCTTTTATCCAAAGCGACTTACAAAGAGTACATTTGTTGAAGGAGAGGCAGCAATATATCACTGTGGTACCTAAAGATAAGAATAGAGCTGTTTTCGAGCATTCCTATTTACGAGACGAATAGAACGAGTTTCATAATTGCTAAGTTGCCTGCATAAGTAGCTGGGCAGGCGTGCTACAACATCTGAGAACGAACAACAATGCTAAGTGCCATTAATAAGTGTTAAGACATACACAGTTTATAATGTATATGATATATAGTATGTATATACAGTATAACATAGAACTATATATACATTTTGATCACCAAGAGAGAGATGCGACAAATCAACACGACCAACCAAAACGACCAACCAAGCCCGACCACCAAAGCGACCAAACCTAACCGGCTACCGAGGCAGTGGCCCCAAGTCATGGGGGCGTAGGGGGGCGGAGGGGCTCGGCCTGTGCCCCGGACCCCGAGGCCTGTCCGAGCGCAGAGGGGGCGGGAGCAGGGACCGAGGAGCGGGGTGGGGGTCGTCGGCGCCATGGTGTGGCCCCGGGGATGGCGAGGCTCGGGGCCTGGCGGCGGACGGCGCCGGCGACGAAGAGACGAGGAGGGAAGAAGACGAACGGTGGAAGGGCTGATCCTGGGGGTCAGCACGCCTCGAGAGGCGAGTCTCTCATTGAAAGCTGGGGAGGAGCGGAGGAGGAGGAGGAGGAGGGGCAGAAAAATGGAGGAGGAAGGGAAGAGACAAGAGAAGGGTAAGGAGCCAGCAGAAAGGCATGAGGAGGAAGAGGAAACGGAAAAGGAGAGGAGGAGCAGGGAGTAAAGGGGGGGTTGTGTAAGGAAGGAGAAAGAGAAGGAGAAAGGTCAGGTGAGGTCATGTTATTTGCCCAGCTTGGCTGTTGCATTCACGATTATGGCCAACAAAAGACTTCAACGTGCCCACTTTGTTTATAATTACATCACACATAACAAGCTCATAAAGCTCAGCCGGTGACTGAACATCTTTTCTGAGAATAAAGAAGGGAGAGGCTTAGCTGATTCCCGGGGTAGAACAAGCATACAAGGTACTCGTGGTGTATTGTGTTTTGTATTAGTTCACTCAACAACACGTCAATACACAAACAGAACAGAGGCGATCTCTGTGGTGGAGGAGCGGAGCAGGAACCCGAGCACGGTGGAGGAGGGGAGACTGTACTGAAGGTGGTAATGGACGCCGCCGAATCGGTAAGCATCGTTTAACCGCACAAAATGTAGCAATATTTGGGGAAAGGTACCCAAACCTCCCTCCACAGGTACGGCCACGTCACCGGCATGAGTGGGCGCAGTCACACCAAACACACACACACACACACACAGTGAGCACACACACACGACAGCACACACACACCAACACCAAACACATCACACAGCACACAGCACACACACACACACACACACACACACCACACACACACACACACACACTCTTCTCCTAGAACTGGCAGATGGCCCAAAAGGATAAGGACAGAGTAGCCAGGCACATACCCCTGGGACAGACACCCGGACATAGGAGAATTCAAGAACGGAGACATCCGACGAGGGAGCGCTGTGGGATTGAGAGAGAACGTTCTGAAAGCAGTCACCAACCACACCGAGCCACCGCTAGCACTAATTTTGCCAAGCTTGTTTTTTTGCATTTACTAAATATCTCACCTAATTTTTCTTCGTCGGCCTTATTCACTGTGAACTTTATTATCTATTTTATTATTATATAACTTTTTTCTAAACTGTTGTTGGTATTTTTGAGCAAACTTCTGGCAAAAGAAATTCTTCGGGAATGAATAAAAATAGAAATCTATACTATGCATATCTAGGTTTCTTTATTAATGCCGTTTTCTGTAGCCCGTGGTCGAGCGACGTCACCGAGTTTAGGCCTACTGGTTATGAAATGATAATGACGGCTGAGAGTTGGACACGACAATAGCCAAAAAGGAAATACAAAAGGTGAAGTGTCCCCATGACTGAGAACAGGATAGAATGAAACGATACCATAGAGAAAAAAATATCCCCAACCAGGTTCGAAAATCCATTCCGGTCTTGGATCCCTGCTTACTTGTATGTTTCTACAATGCCTGGCACAATTAATAAGGAATGAATGCACGTACATTGGGTAGCTCAATCTTATCTAGCTATTTCGTTTTACCAGCAGGAGGGTCCACAGAAAACTAGCTCTTATTCAGAATCCTTATGGTAACCGTCAAGCGGACATATTGTTGTTTCACTCTTTTGGAAAATGTAACCTTACTTATCCTAAGTCAATTGGACCGAAGCAGATATATTAAAGTCAAGTCAAAGTCTAGAGTGTTTTATTGTGCACATGTTCTTCATGAACACAGGGCCATTGCTGAACAGTGAAACTAGTTGTGACATGGCAAGGCGACAGTACACAAGATAAGTAGCAAAAAATAATATTTCTTATGTAATGTAACTGTAGAAGAATCTCCATGAATTTGATGCAGATACTGAAGTCAACAAGGTCAGGCCGCACTTGTTGTCCAGCATAAGCGGTTGCATGAAGGTTCAATTCCTTGTGTGAAGGAAACTACTCGTAGCTGACCTGGTTTTAGACCGCAAGCATACACAACTATTTAATTAACGCACAAACCAATTTGAACGGCCCGTGCAGCACGTTCCGTCTTATCGTCATCTATTGTTGACGACGAGAAATCGGAACCAAAGTCAACAGCGCCTGTCCTGTTGTTATATTGCCGTACTTGGGCATACTGGCCTTTTGCTGTTATTTGCTATTTACTTCCGATACTGCTCACGATTTCTCATTCCAAACGAAACAAGCTGGCTCTGTGTTGGCTGTAAAGACTGTAAAATCATTGTGGATATTTGATTCTTGTCCGCTTCAATTGTGAAAGTATTCTGTATATGTTCTGTTTTCATCATTCCACTGGGCAATCGCCAACTTTTGCATTTCACCTGCAGTACCTGTAGTGTGTAATGTGACAATTAAACTTTCTTGAATGCGTTGGATATTCCTTGAAGTAAGCGCTAATGGCCACTTCCCACTTTTCACAGCCAATGGTTTGCACGTAGCGAAACTGTAAAACAAGGCGGCAATGGTCACATAGATCCACTTCGGCCGTGTGTATGGGCTATGTATGTTGTTATCCTTGTGTGACAGTACAGCTGTGATTCGGGGATACAAACAGTGTCATTGGAGAAGCCATTTTTGCTTGGTCTGCTTGCGTCTGCCTGGTTAGCGTTAGCTACGGTGCAAAGTCCCTGGCCACCGTGAATACATAATAGTATACTAATATAAACGATTGAACTCTGTGAAGTGACATCCAGGTTTATCGATTTCAACCTTTGTCGCAAGCGAGTTGATTTTTGTTCAAAGCGCGCTGGGGGGGCGGCCATGTCAATTCCCATTGTATTATAGATTACATAAATAAATGTATGGAAAGCTCCCGGCTCTATGCAAGAGTTGCAGAGTTTGCTCACTTAGCAGCTTTCGCAAGAACTCTAGACTCACCGGTTTCAGAGGTTACCTGACTCTGCGTTCTTCCCTCTTCCAACGCTAACTAGCACTAACTTGTTGTCGTTTGTATGTAGCTTTGGCAATTCTTAAAAGTACTTTAGCATGGTGTTTTCCTGAGTTGTGTTCCTTAGATGTTGGTAATCCTGTGCTGTCAGAATGGCTACCTAGTGTTCTGCCTGCTCTACCCTTGCATGCTATCTGGATGGATGCGCTCGCAAACAATCAGCACGTCCTGTTTCTTCATTGATGTAGCGCTACAAGTGGAATCATATTGCTGTTCCCATCTTTCAACAAAGGTACCTTTTGGCAAATTCGCTTTGTGCCTGTCGATTTTGATAAAATTGCAGCCCAAAAAAATGGTTTAATATAATGTAATTGAGGCATTCCAGCAAATCACCCCACAGTACGTGAATCTACGCCTCCGATAAAACTACTACAAAATGAATTAGAGTCTCTAAGAAGATAACAAAATACAAGAAAAAAACAAAAACAGTGGCAACAAGACATACTTTTAAAAAATCTCGCATTATCACGTGCAATGAGCCCGAGTCAGCAAGATTATCCACGATATTTTGATATTAAGCAGAATTGTGCGATGTTATCGATACATCGTGTAGAGTTCCCCATTGATTAATACGTTAATTTCCATATCAACCGCCGCGCCTTACTTCTAGCTGCCCCTGCATTAGCCTCCAGCGCCCCCTCCCCCCCCAATCCGTATTTTTGCAAACTCGACCAATCAGCTTTCGGGGGTAAGTGCTGGAAATGGGAATCAGAGTGCAGCAGCCAAGCAGCAAGCAGACACAGACACACACACACACACACAGACCGTTTTTTAAGGCGCTTAGCACGCAGCAAAGGACGGCCCACGGACTTGCATCTGAACAACGCTTTAGATTATTTAGACCCCTGGGGGAACAACGGCTGCTCGATTAACACAACTCAAGAACGACAGATTGATGTGGTAGAAGTGGTAAAGATACGTACTCCGAATGAGAACGACATGGGGCGCGCTTTATTTGCGAACCCACATTGGCGCTTTGTGTTTGATAAGAAACGCAGAATGTCATCAGCATAACAGCCCAGATCTGCTAGTTTTGGCAATTTTTGCGGCTCCCTGCCCCTAAAGGAGGTTTCCAATCTGCTGGTAGGCCAGATTTTTCAGACAGACTTTTTACCCTTGCCCCAGTGTTAAGGATATAAAAAGTGATTCTGTTCTGGTTCCTAAGTTTTGCATTTGACACGAGGTATACGTGTGGATAATGATACCAACGATTAGTTTTTCCGAGATTGTTATTGTCTCGAACCCCCACCAGAGCTCCCACTTTCAGCAGTGCTTCTGAAATGCAAGGATGAATCCAGGAGGCACAGTTAACAAGCGCAGGGCTATGTCAGTCAAGGGTTTAATCTACGCAGATTCTCAATAGTACGGCATATTAAAAATTCAGTTTACCAGTACTTTGGTTTTATGATGGACCTTTGGACACAAATAAAGCCCCAAATCGAGTTGGCTTTGCTAGAAACGTGTGGGTCTCCTATAATGCCCGCCCACTTACATTTTAATGGTTCGTAGTCCATCAGAAAGTTAGCCTAATAAACTCCAGTGACATCTGGGGAACTTCATAAACTAGAAAGACCGAAATGAGTCAACATAAACCTAGTTTAGGTGGCCCCGTAATGTAGTTACTCCTCCTCAGCCAGGCTAGATCATAAATTGACCGGAAAACTTAGCCTAGAAGACAATGGCCCACTGCGTGTTGGACACATTTTTGAAGAGCGTTCGATCTAACCGAGGGCGATGGGGCCTCTGAGGGCTACGCCGGTGACGTAGAAGACGCAACAGCATAGGCTTTGGCCCTAACTCGTCAGGGTAACCAAACTGTGAAACAAGGGCAATACAAAGCATTTATGACTGACGACGAGTAGCAACACCGCTTTCAGTTCCATTGAGAAAAACACTGAGCAGTTAGGTTTGTGCATTTCCACTGAATATGCAGCGTTCCCACACCATTTCTTTAAACAGCAAATTCCAAGGAATTTTCGCAAAGAGCTTTCCCAGAACCCAATCCCACGAAGAATTAAAGTAGCCACGTGGCATACTTTGACACAGGATCAATCAAGGATAACAATTACAACACTAAAAACAGACATACGACCAACAATAAAGGGATGAGGCTTGAATGCATGACAAGTTTGGCTAGTATGATGTTGGAGCCCTCAACATGCTAACAACAGTAATGTTTAGATCAAAATAACCCGAGTTAAGGTCTAGGGGCTGGGTGAGGCCTCCCACCTGTGTGCATTGGCTAATAATGCCCACAGATTAAAACAGCCGTGTCATCCGACAATAACGGGCGCCCATCTTGCTATTCGAATCACCTTTCCCCATACTCAGCAAGTAAACCAGTTTCCTTAATCAACTAGCTGTGCCCTTTCTTGTTGGAGGAGCCCCAAAAAGTTGGCATTTTAGTGGCATGTGGAGAAAGGGTAATAAGGCCACAAATATGCTTATTATCAAGCGACTATTCTAGACCAATGTCCTATTTAACAAAACTTTCAAGACACTCAGGGAAACCACTCGCTGATAAGCATGTCGTCGTAGTGCTATGATTCAGTCTGCCGGCCATGTGTGGCAACAGATACTGAAGAGAATAACCGGCGACATTTGTATTTTAATTGTATTCTTTATTTAAGATTTAAATGCCACATTAAAAACATAAATCACACAGTGCTGCTTCATTCTATATGAAAAATGAAGTCCAGCCAGGTGGACCATTGTGTTTCTCCGTGAATGTGTACATATTGAGCAAATGAGCCTACTCCAGTTTTATTATTGTAAAAAACCAAAAATAATATACGTATACATCTCGATTCAAAATGAGAGAATACAATTTAAATATTGAGTGAGAGGCAAGTCTGAAGGCAACCACTTTTATTTTTCTTTTTACTTAATTGTCAATGTAAAATTTTGCACTATTTTTAAAGGAGGCCTGTTAGTCTATATAGGCTAACATACTTCTATTATTAGAAAGGTATGACTTGACACTGTTCTCATTACTCTCACAGGGAACATGGATTGGCAGGGAAGCGGAGTCCAATATGGAAGAAAGAAAGAAAGAACAACGTGGTTTACTGCGCACAGTGGGGATGGGACCATTATGAGGAACAAGTAGGTGGGGGAAAGTATACCACCATGTATACCACAAGATGCAACATCATGGGAGAGAGGACCACCCCATTTCGTGAACGCCACTAGCTTATGGTCCTGTGTCCGGCACACTGAACATGCACAAGGAACACTGGGCCAAACTCATAAGGCCATAACCTGGTCAAATTCCGACCGTGGCAAGTGACAACGACGGGCTACCATGGATGAGCGCAGACACGCAACGCAACAGTACATTCCGACGACGGAAGCCCGCCAATGGGATGTTCAGCGGAGCTGCTCAAACCAAATCGGGGGAAATAAACCGAGCTGCCCTTGCGAACGACAATGGGAAAAATAAATAAAATGAATATAATGAATTAAGTTAATGAATAAATTAAATGAAAATCGAATAAATAAAGTCAATGAATCACAAAATAAATTAAAAATACATAATAATGATAATAATAAGACAAACGCCCACTCAACCGAGCAAATATTCACTGGTGATCTTTTCATTTTAACGGTGGGATGGGGGGGGGAAGCCCCGTCGCTGGTGGCTTATATTCGTTAGGGGAACAGCCCCCCCTTCAAAGGCAGAAAGAGCAGCCAAGCACAGCCGGAGTGTTTGAGGTCCGCTCAGCCACTTACCGCATTGAATAATCTGGCTCGCAGGGTCCAATGGGGGGTTCGACCCGAGGCCGCACACCGGTCCGCTAGAGCGCGAGTGAGTGGGTGAGTAAGTTAGGGACATCCGGTCGTACAAAGTCTCCGACTACACACCTGACGGGGGAGGAACGGAGCAGGACGAGCGCTGCGGCTGCGTGGCTGTGGCTGCGGCTGGGTGGCTCCGTAGGGCGTGGCTCTTCGCGGTGACGTCATGATTTTCCACGCGGCGCGCTCCTGAATCCTCCGCCACAAGGGGGAGCCATTCGTTCATCCGTGGATCCTTTTTGTTCGTTGGGATTCGCCCGTGATCTGGAGGAGTCGTAGGATTTGCAGGCCACCGACAGAAATTAAACGAACGGTGCGTGCTGTGTGTGTGGTGTGGTGTCCGTGTGTGTGTGTGTGTGTGTGTGTGTGTGTGTGTGTGTGTGTGTGTGTGTGTGTGTCTCGCAGAACGTTTACTGCACAGTACATGCGTAGGAAAATAGGAGAGATATTTTGGCGCCCAGCAGAGGGCGCCAAACGCAAGGTTATGTTTCAGTATATGTGTGTGTGTGTGTATGTGTGTGTAAATTCGAAATCAATTCGAAACAATTAGCAATGGCACCTAGTGAGTAACAGTTAACACCACAGTAAAAACCGACAATTGAATACTAAAACAACTCTGAACTATTAGTACTCTGGTACCTACAGAAATAGGTTACAATTAAAAAGTGTAAAAGTAAAAAATAGGTAAAAGTAGTAATACTCTGGCTGTTGGTACACAGTCGGAAACACAGTGAACAACAAGTCGTTAAAGAAAATAAAGTGCAAAGAATCACTAAAAACAAACTAATAAATAAAACGAGCGTTTACAGTCAGTGTGTGAGGTGTATGTAATAAAGTGTCCAAGTAGTGAAGTGCAAAACAATATCTGAGGCTAAAAACAATGTAACTAACAAAAAACATATGACCAATAGAGAACACTCCAGGCTGCCCTCATTTGAACCACAAGGCATCCAATATATGCTTGTGACTAGTGAAGATGTGGTCTTTCTATGGAAGCCCATTTCCGTCACTTAAATTGTTTTTCAACAACAATATCTCATAATTATGAGATAGTAAGTCATCTCTCTCTCTCTCTCCACATCTAACACTAAGCCTGCGGAACTTTTAATATTGCCAATAAAATCCTGAATGGGAAAAAATATTTCCCTTTTTGTGGCATGATTATATCATGCTTCCAGTCAAGGTAGCCAACTACATATCAATGTTATCTTTTTCAACCCAGAACCAAAGTCATTAATTTAATGGGTGGCTCGCTATGTGTGGCTCATTATATTATATTAAAGCTCAAACTGTACTGTGCATAGTCCCCAATCAATTTCAAAAAACACACAACACACACCACAAACACACACAATGTATCAGTGTATATTTACTGGACTAGTAGTGCTCTGCCAGACCTAAATCCAACGGACCCATCATTAATGTTAGGAGCTAGACCTGTGTTTTGCCTGCTGTGAAAAGGGCCCAGAGGGCTCTTTGAATATATATTAAAAATCTTTTTTTGTGATGTACAACGTCCTTTGTTAAAAAAACAACCAGACAGACAACTGGACAGACCGCAGAGCGATATGGGAGTCAGTGTTTGTAAAGATTTTTTTTGGAAGTGGCAGTACACAGTTTATAATGTATATGATATATAGTATGTATATACAGTATAACATAGAACTATATATACATTTTGATCGGATAAAAAATATATACAATTTACAGTATGCATTTACATACTCGGATTGTGTTAGAATAGATATTTTTGCTAGTTTTTTTCCCATATTCCTATTTTAAATGTTGTATCTATTGTTAATTGGTATTACTCTCCATGCACTTCCACTCTGTAACCCAAATGTCCCGTCTGTGATTCATAAAGTACATCTTATCTCATC
>PIJE02000188.1:449654-504654 GCA_002895965.2 Coryphaenoides rupestris
TTTTTTAATTACCTCCATTTTAATTTCCCCAATTTGCCACTATCTACCTGCTGTGACACCAGGGCCCGCTGTGTGTGTTGTGTGACCACTACATGTGTGGACTAATAAAGATCTTCTGATCTTCTTAGGGCCTCGAACTGGGAGGGAAAGTGGGACAGACTACCCAGGGCCCAACGTGGAGGGGGGGGGCACGAAAAACCTCACATTAAAACTTTGTTTATTTTATTTTTATTTTATTAGTATCATAACTGCATTGAAATTTATAAACAAATTGGCTGATAGTCATTCATTCTTATCAAAATCAATAAAACTAAATGCTGGAGGGCCCCTGTCACCCCATTACAAAATATGCAAAATGGTTTAGTTCGCCCCAGACACCCCGAATTTTCCCAGTGTAACCCAACACAACTAAATGAAACACAAGCGGCTGATTAAATGAACCAACTCTGCTGGTGTGACTAGTGAGCTAATTAGTTGAAATTGGATAAATAGTAATTGAACATGAAACACAAAACTATGTGTTTGGGAAATGTGCCCTGCGTACCGTTGTGTCGAGAGAGAAAAGAAAAAAACATTGAATAACTGAATGCGTAATTGTGGTTTTGTGTGTGTGTGTGTGTGTGTGTGTGTTTGTGTGCATTTATGTCAGCGCAGCACGTTTACTGCACAGTACATGCATAGGGTACCCTGCAGAGGGCGCCAAACGCAAGGTTATCTTTCATATAGTATGTCATATGACATTTTTCTTACACAATTTGGACATAAGGGATACATACCTCTATATCTTGGTGAGGGGAAAAAACGCCATAACCTCTGTCTGCATTGTGCCACAAGAAAAATACTTTTGTACTGATCGGTCTGGAGGCCTACTTTCTGAAAATGTGGCCCTGAATTTGTGTGGTTTAACAATGCTGTTTAACCCTACAAAACAAGTTAATATCCAAGTTATTGTCCAAGGTGACAGGACATCAGAATAATTTGTGTTGGATATGCAAAATATTCTCATGTTAACCTTGATGGTGTGTTAAGCAGAGAGAGTTAAGCAGAGAAAACGGTGAAATCTTAGTCAGCTATAGACCTCAAGGCACTTTTTTGTGAGCTGAGACAGGTGAAACCATTTGATAAGATATTACAGATATTAACATTGTTAGGAAAAATTTACTTCTTTTATAACCGTCTGCTTTGAAGTGCTTTTCGAGCCATTACGATTACTCAAATCACTTTACAGGTAATGTCTTCCATTCACACACACACTACACTTTAGCACTGTTCTAGAAGGAGCCATGGCAAGGAAAGATACAACATGAAAACCCTGCAGACTGTATTTTGGACTCCATGGTTTGTACAATTTAGATAGTCTTCCAAAGTTTTTACAGAGAACCAGCAGCATAAACAGAAGTTAGAAATATGTTGTTCCCCACGTTAACATTAAGAGTTAGCGTTTGACGAGCAATATTATGTCAAAATGTAGTTTCATTAAAAAACCCAGCAAAATGAAACACCCACAACATAAAATAAACAGCATAAAAATAAAATCTCTACTATTGTAGCTGAAATTATGAGCTAGAAGGTCTGAGGGAGCGGCAACAATCCCTTTTGGGCTTACTGGCGGGAGCCAACATTAGTTTGGAAAACTCACAAATTCCGTCAAATATCACAATGAATTTGATGCAATTAAAAAAAAAACATTGTTATTGTAGCTGACAATCTGGCAGCTTAGCCAACTTTGGAAAATATATCTCCAGTGAAATAGAAAGAACATAAAGCAAATACAATAGGAAATAACTGTATTCTTGTTTTTGTTTCTTACAGAAGCCTTTTAGATGTAAGGTCTCTGTACGTCCTATAACAAATCTTAATACAAATCTATCTATATATATATATATAATATATATAGATTTGTATTTAAGATATATTATATATCTATAATATATATATATGTGTGGTGGTTGTTGAGTTTTCTCCTTATATGCATGGTTTTTCCCCTTGGTCATAATTAATTCCATTTGACCAATCATAACAGCGGTTAATAAACAACATGGGGATTTCTTCCTTCATCTCCCTGGAGACTGCAGCTCCTATGAATCAATTATTTCGGAACAGGGATCTGACAGACAGCGGCGTCATAAATATTAGGGCATGTTACTGTGTTTCATGCCAGCGTGTAGGCCGCTTGGGGAATACCCTTTTTCACGTTCCATATCATTCCATATACGCTCCAATTAATTCCACTGGCGCAAGATTTCAATGTTTTGTTTTGTTTTTTCATTTCATGTCTTTAAGAAAGAACTCTATCGGCCCTTTAGAAAGGTTGGGAATTAAGTGTATTATAAAAAAAAAAGTAATAACATGGCATCTGTACAGTATTATGTATGTGAGTATCTGACGTACACTGTGTGTGTGTGTGTGTGTGTGTGTGTGTGTGTTTGTGCGTGCGTTGTTGGGGGGGGGGGGCTGAAGAGAGCAAGAGAGTGTTAGAGAGAGCTTTATTCACAAAAGTGAGCAGAATTCAAGACGACAGAGCAAGAGGAAAGAACATGACATAAAGGGAGAGAGAGAGGGTGAGAGTGAGGAGTGTGAGAGAGAGAGTGAGAATGAGCAAGTATGTGTGAGAGAGAGAGAGAGAGAGTGAGAGAGAGAGAAAGAGAAGATACCGATATGTGTCATCGGGTTCACATAACAGAGAGGCATCATTAAAAGAAAAAAAACAAAACACTGGAAAGTCAATGTATTCCCAACAGTCTCCAAGACCCTCTTTTGATGCTCTCTAACAGACCCCTTCTCCCTCCCTCCCTCTCCTTCTCTCTCTCTCTCTCTCTTTCTATCTCTCTCTATTTTCCTCTCACCCTCCCTCTTTCACTCTATTTCTCTCTCACTTTTTCCTCTTTCCCTCTCTCTCTCACCCTTTCTCTCTCTCACTCTTTCTATCTCTATCGCTCACGCCCCCCCTCACAGCCGTTGCCATGCAGCCATTGAAAGCAGAACTATGTCAGTTGGCTGGCGAGGAGGAGAGAGAACGAGAACGAGAACGAGAGAGAGAGAGAGGGAGATGAGAAGAGGGCAGTAAGACATCACAAAGAATTAATTCAGTTTTCCCCGCCAACAGAAGCACAAACTAAATACATCGTTGTGCCTTGCCGTGTTTTTCTTTTCTTCTTCTTTCAGCCACTTATTGGGGCCAATCATGTGACCTGATATCGTAGATATCACTTTTCCCACAACGGAAAATGTACACATAAAACAAATGATTCCAATCTGGCTTCTATGTGGCGTATTTGCAGTAACAGTAGTTTTGCAGGAATCAACAATGCAATTCATGTTATCAACATTGAGTGAAAAAAACCTGCAACAATTGAGGCCAAACACAATGAAACATGAGTTAACATTGAAACATCAGTTCATTCATGGGCATCTTTCCACAGTGTAAGGTTTGGAATAAGCCTCTTAAAATGAAATAGTGTTGACAAGGTGCATGTGTCTCAACTAGTGAGTTTGCCAAACTAATGCCTTACCCACTCAAAATAAGTATGTGACCCCAAGCCAGTTGAGAATCACTGCCCGCAACCAGTGCTCGAAGCGGGCCAGTACGCAGCGGTATGCAGTACCAGCACTTCTACATTTTACTCTTTGGTATACCGTGACTTTTTCTTGCGTACCGGCACTTCCCACAAGCTGTTGGTACTCCTTTCTGTCTCTCTATGTCGTGTTTCCTCTCTATGTCGGGTTCTGTGTCTCTTCCTACAACTTCCTGAACTACATTACCCAGGGGACACTACGTGGCGCTCACTTGTTCCCGTTCTCAACAAAACATCACGTCTCTGGTCCATATTATGTTAGTCTAGAAGGCAATTTCAGTACCGGCTCAACTCGACTCTCTTTCCACGAGGCAAAAACTGGTACTTTTTTAGTACCCACTCCGTCAAGGTCAAGGTAAATATAGTAGAGAGCATGCGGTTTCTCCCGTAACGAGTGCGGAGAAGGAATGTAGAATCGGCTAGTGTGTTATATTGTTTGTATGTTGGAGACCTGGCGTTCCATTGAACCAACTAAATAAACGGGGAAACCGTATTGGTCTCTCCGCTAAAAGGCTATCCCGGAGCACGCACCTAGCCTACACCACCCTACCACCACCTCTTGTTACACCTGGCACTGGACCCGCGGTTTTGGCGATGTGAAAGAGTTCAACCGCTGACAAGGTGAGTAGGCTCTTCCTAATGTCCCACACTAGGCTCTTCCTCTCACTGTCTGACATTGTAGGTCTTCACTGTAGCACATCCGTCCCTCTTCTTCCACAGCTTTCATGGACTGCAGCATCAGATCAGCTCGGGTCCCAGGTGTCATCTATCACTGGATCAGCTTCCAGCCTGCAGGTGGTGCCGATCCTGGACGAGGCCCCCAAGAATCTGTTACAGGTACCAGGACTGGTAAGGCTACTTTGCCACAATTCCACAAACGTAGTTTTAGTTTGACGCTCCTCCAAGTACACAGACAGGTTTGTGGTGTAAAGTCTGGTTCATTGTCAAGTTTGTTAAGATGGTGACTAGCTAGCATGCTAGCGCTCTCCTGAGTGTGTGTGTGCTGGTGGCTGACTTAACCTGTGGTGCACTGATTAACCAATGCACCACAGGCTTGCAGCCCCACCCCCCAGACTCTAACTGGGCCAGGTGAGGCCAATTAAGCCAGCCACCAAACACACACACACTCCCACATTTACTTTCTCACATTCACATTAACTAATTTGAACATCATTCTGGAGAATATAAAATGTGCAGGAGCCTGATACCATCCATCCATCCATCCATCCATTATCGTCCGCTTATCCAGGGTCGGGTCGCGGTGGCAGCTGGCTAAGCAGGGCCCCCCCAGGCTTCCTTCTCCCCAGCCACACTCTCTAGTTCCTCCTGGGGGATCCCGAGGCGTTCCCAGGCCAGACGAGATATGTAATCCCTCCAGCGAGTTCTGGGTCTGCCCCGGGGTCTCCCCAGTTGGACGTGCCCGGAAAACCTCCAAAGGGAGGCGCCCGGGGGGCATCCTAATCAGATGCCCGAACCACCTCAGCTGACTCCTTTCGATGCGGAGGAGCAGCGGCTCTACTCCGAGCTCCCTCCGGATGTCTGAGCTCCTCACCCTATCTCTAAGGCTGAGCCCAGCCACCCTGCGGAGGAAACTCATTTTGGCCGCTTGTATCCGCGATCTCATTCTTCCGGTCACTACCCAAAGCGAGTGACCATAGGTGAGGGTTGGAACGTAGATGGACCAGTAAATCGAAAGCTTCGCCTTCCGGCTCAGCTCCCTCTTCACCACAACGGACCGGTACAGCGTCCGCATCACTGCAGACGCTGCACCAATCCGTCTGTCCATCTCCCGCTCCATTTTGCCCTCACTCGTGAACAAGACCCCGAGATACTTGAACTCCTTCGCTTGAGGCAGCAACTCACTCCCAACCCGGAGGGAACACTCCACCGTTTTCCGGCAGAGAACCATGGCCTCAGACTTGGAGGTGCTGACTCTCATCCCGACTGCTTCACACTCGGCTGCAAACCGCCCCAGTGCATGCTGGAGGTCACGGTCTGATGTAGCCAACAGAACCACATCATCTGCAAAGAGCAGAGATGCAATTCTGAGGTCCCCAAACCGGACACTCTCCTCACCTCGGCTGCGCCTTGAGATTCTGTCCATGAAGATCACGAACAGAACCGGTGACAAGGGGCAACCTTGGCGGAGTCCAACACCCACTGAGAACATGCTTGACTTTGTGCCGAGAATACGGACGCAGCTCGCACTTTGTTCGTACAAGGACCGAATGGCACGTACCAACGGCCCCGGTACCCCATACTCCCGTAGTACCCCCCACATGATTCCCCGGGGGACACGGTCATAGGCCTTCTCCAAGTCCACAAAGCACATGTAGACTGGATGGGCAAACTCCCATGCACCCCCCAACAACCCTGCGAGGGTAAAGAGCTGGTCCACTGTTCCACGGCCAGGACGGAATTCCGCATTGTTCCTCCTGGAGCTGAGGTTCGACAATCGGCCGGAGCCTCCTTTCCAGCACCCTGGAATAAACTTTCCCGGGGAGGCTGAGCAGTGTGATACCCCGATAGTTGGAGCACACCCTCCGGTCCCTTTCTTGAAAATGGGGACCACCACCCCGGTCTGCCACTCCACAGGTACTGTCCCCGACCTCCACGCTACATTGACTAGGCGTGTCAGCAACGACAGCCCGACAATGTCCAGAGCCTTCAGCATCTCAGGGCGAATCTCATCCACACCTGGCACCTTGTCACTGAAGAGCTTTTTGACTACTTCAGCGACCTCTACCAAGGATATGGGTGAGACTTCCCCGAGTCTTCAGACTCTGCCTCTTCCCCAGAGGACGTACTGGTCGGGTTCAGGAGCTCCTCAAAGTGTTCTTTCCACCGCCCGACAATATCCTCAGTCTGGGTCAGCAGTTCTCCTCCCCGACTGAGCACAGCCTGAGCCAAGCCCTGCTTTCCCTTCCTGAGTCGCCAGACAGTTTGCCAGAACCTCCTTGAGGCCAACCGAAAGTCCTGCTCCATGGCCTCCCCGAACTCCTCCCACACCCGGGTTTTTTGTTTCAGCAACCGCTGAAGCTGCGGTCCTTTTGGCCTCCCGGTACCTGTCTGATGTTTCAGGAGACCCCTGGGCCAACCAGGCCCGAAAGGCCTCCTTCTTCAGCCTGACGGCTTCCTTCACCGCTGGTGTCCACCAACGGGTTCTTGGGTTGCCGCCACGACAGGCACCGACAGCCCTTTGACCACAGCTCCGAGCTGCAGCCTCTACAATGGAGGCTCTGAACATGGCCCACTCAGGTTCCATGTCCCCAACCTCCCCCGGGATGCACGAGAAGTTCTTCCGGAGGTGGGAGTTAAAGACCCTACGGACAGGGGCTTCCACCAGACGTTCCCAGTTCACCCTCACTACACGTTTGGGTTTACCAGGTCTGTCTGGCAGCCTCCCGCGCCATCTGATCCAACTCACCACCAGGTGGTGATCAGTTGACAGCTCTGCTCCCCTCTTCACCCGAGTGTCCAAAACATGCGGCCGCAGATCTGCTGATACGATTACAAAGTCGATCAGCGACCTTTGGCCTAAGGTGGTCCGGTACCAGGTACACTTGTGAACCACCCTATGTTCGAACATGGTGTTTGTTATGGCCAGTCCATGACTAGCACAGAAGTCCAATAACAAAACACCACTCTGGTTCAGATCGGGCAGGCCGTTCATCCCAATCACTCCCCTCCAGGTTTCTCCATCATTGCCCACGTGTGCGTTGAAGTCCCCCAGTAGAACTATGGAGTCCCCGGATGGAACCCTTTCCAGGATGTCACCAAGGACTCCAAGAAGGCCGGATACTCTGAGCTGCTGTTTGGTGCGTAGGCACACACAACAGTGAGAGCCTTCCCCCCAGCGACTTGCAGTCGCATGGAGGCGACCCTCTCGTCCACCGGAGAGAACTCCAACACAGCGGCGCTCAGCCGGGGACTTGTGAGTATCCCCACACCCGCCTGGCGCCTCACACCCTGGGCAACTCCAGAGAAGTAGAGGGTCCAGCCCCTCTCCAGGAGAGGTACTGATACCACCTATGTCAAAGAAATTAAATAGTTGCCGCCGCCATTACACTCGGCGGACGGTGCTTTGTCTCAAGACATAAAACACAAACCATCAACAGCTTTAACACAGTTTGATACCAAATGAATTATATACGTCAATCAAATAATTTGTGGTGTGAATTAAGTTATCTTTTATGCCCACTACTAACCTGAAAACAGGACAGAAATTATAACGGGACTGTTCTTCACAATATACTATGCCGTAACCAGCCTTCAGTGTTTTTTTGTGTTAGGAAATGGTTGCAATAAATACTGGAGTATAATATTAATTGACATATGTAAGACGTAAGTCACTTTTTGTCTCCTTGTTGTGACAATCAGCAAGCTAAATAGTGGCGTCGCTGTGACGTCCTGCTACATGGAGAGGGTGCTGTAGGGGTAGGGTTAGGGTTAGGGTTAGCGCACGTGACACCACACCAGAACATACTGTACGTAGAGAGAAAACACATTTGTTGTGAACATCACCGATATCTCCTAGTGTCTTTTTGTGAGTACCGGCACTTTTTTACCCCCACTTCAAGCACGGCCCTCAACCTCACGTCCCCCTGCAAAGCCTTATATATGCATGAGTGTGTGTGTGGTGTAATGAAATATAATTAACTTACTTGTAGCCTAAACTTCTTTGTTGAGCACTTCGGTCTCGTTCGGTAAGAGTTCCTTTAACACGTTCTACAATTCGATTGTGGCACATCAAGTTCTCAATTACACTGACACAAAAAAAAAGCTAAACAAGCTACACAACAAAATATCAACTTTAACATTCCAGAAAATGAAAAATGAATGGCTTTCTTTTATAATTTATGTATGTCCTATTTTTTTCTCTCAGGGTTGGAGGGGGTTGGTGATTTTTTGTGTGAAACAACAAGGAGTTTAAAAATAGCTAGTCAGTGACATAGAAGATCTTGGCCAATTAAAAAATGAAACCCCTCTGAGAGAGAGAGAGAGAGCGTAGTGGCTAGGGTGCTTCTTTTCCCGGTCGACGGGTCCTGGGTTCAAGCCCTAACGCCTTCTACTTGTCTAACCCCTACCTGCTCATTGATAACACGTATGTCTACATATGAAATGACGTAATGTACAACGTATTTTTTGTTACATCCTATACTCCACCATATTGAGAGGACTCCAGAGTTGCAGAACTGTAAACTACGAAACATAAATAATATAAAAAAATTATAAATATAATGTGACCGAGGCTAATGATCACTTTTCTTATTGTTTTCTAGAGTTGTGGAGGGAGGAAGGGTACAAAAAGTGGGAACACGTCCCCTTGCGTCCTATGACCAGGGCACTTCTGTTCAACACCACATCTCACGTCGTACCTCTGCACAGCTGCGCCCTGTACCCTCCAGTCAGCTGGAAACACTGTAGGCCCGTGGAGACCTGGGTCATGACCCAGGCTTACTGTATAGCACAGCTGGCTCCTAGCTGCCAGAAGTGTTGCATATTATCCTCACCGGTATCCCCCTGGGCTGTCTTCTAGGTCCTCCCATCTTTACCTTTAAAGAAAGTTCAACATTCAATGTATCAACCCTTTCCTTTCCTTTCCTTTCCTTGCCTTCCAGCACACCATGGAATTAAAATACTCGTATTCAATATGGATAGTTATATCTATTCAAACAAAGCAATCCATATCAAATTACCGTAATTCTCACAATAGCATCTTTTGAATAATTGTTTTACCTTTCTGTAGGCAACCATAGCTTTGACCTTACCTTATCTTTTCACTTGTATTAACATGTCATATTATGGCCGTAACTCACACTGATGTTTGTTGATGCTCTCTGTGGAAGTTTGGCCACTCTGTAAATGGCGCGGTCCAGAAGTCTCTTGGCTGGCCTCTTTGTGGGGTGTTAATTGTCCCCACCTCCAGCCCCCCTATTATTTCCCTGTTAATTGACACTCGCCGTGACATGTCCACACTTCTCAAGTCCGGATTTTCAGGAAATAACTTTTCTCCTCATTATCGGAAAAAAAGCACTGTAATTCGCACCCTCGCTTGGCCCACAACCTCTGTATAGAAAAGTGCTGACTCTCTGTCACAATTGGTTTAATGATAAAACCGCACCATATACCCTGGGGTCTAATCCCCCCTCATATACATTATAAAAAAGGTTCGAAAGTAATAGGAGATGAAAAACAAATATTATGTAGGCCACCCCCTAGGGATTTTTGGATGATTAATGATCAGGGGTGGGTGCGGGGAGGGTGTGCTCATAGAGTATCAGCATTTTATAAAAAAAATGTACGATAAACATAACACTTCTCCACGATCATGTGCTTTGATTGCTCTTTTTTTTGGATTGTTTACCAAACACTGGATTTTAATGAATTTGTAAAAAGGTTTGAAAGAAGGGCTGTGAATTCCACTCTCAACCACCGTAGACTAATTCAAATATTGTAAACAAAATACTTAAAAATCTGTCATTAAAAACTCAAAATGTCTCCTTGTATTTCCTTTTGGCATTATGCAAGCATCCTCTTATTCACATTAGTCCGAAAATGTAGACCTAATAAAATAGCTTAAATGTGAATTTAACAATTCTAGTTAATCATTATTTTTGTATACAGATAAACGCAGACTGCATTTTAAAGTGGTTAAGATGTTAATTTGATCAACCAGTTTATTAAGAGTCACATATCATAATAACAGGGACAAAAACATGAACCCTAAATGAGGGTGAGTGAAATGGGTTGTTTGTTCAGTGTTTAGTTCTGTGATCCCAAATAGTTCTGTTGGGCTCCCATCTGTGGTGGTTGGCATGGTTGTCTCTGTTGGCCTAATTAGTATATTTCACATTAATGCAGCCAGCACTCTTCATGAACAAACATTAAAGGGTAAGTAAAAGTTTGGGTGCCACAAATTGTTGGTCAACATCTGTGTTATATGTATTATTGATTAAATCTATGTGTAAACTGTATGTGACTGTAAAATACAAGAGGACTACTACTTCCAGCTAAAACGGTTTTCCAGAGTGGTAGTAGTGACTGCAATTGGCAGCGCACCCTTGCTCAAGCGTTCTGACAACACCCCTCATACTTGTTCCTATGGAACACAATTCGTCAGTGTTTTCAAATACCTTCACAACTGTTTGGCTCACAACACATTTTTAAATCACCTGGGCGGAAGTTCTCCTGCTAAAATGGGCAGTTGACTTACCCTCCAAGCTAGCCTGTGTGGCAACACAGTATCTGGGCATGATAGTTAATGTAGCCTCAGCTCTATCATTCTGAAGAGGCTATTTCGTTCCTCAGCTGGCTATAGCAATATATATCGGGATTAATCCATTCGTGCAGTATACAGCGTTGTCAGTAATGACCATAATACAATCAATAATGGAACATATAATAGCTATAAAAAAAACACTGCAGTGTATCGAGGCATTAAATTGCATTAATGAATGGAAGTCAACACAAGCCAGAGCAATTTGTTCCAGCTTTTCCTGAAGAATTGTTAGCTTGTATCATCTATGCTAGTCCATAGCACAGCTGTCATAGACAGCATCATGTCACACAACTGACAAATACACCCACTGAGTACAATGTACTGTATATCATTTATTTGATGGTGTCACATGGTAATCTATTGTAAAAGGGGAAGAGAAGCATACAGAGAGATAAACAGTTTTTATCTAAACCTAAGTACATGTGGCAACATTTCACATTCCATTATGGGACCAAGGCCATTCAAACGTTATTATTATAATAATATTTTTTTTCAGTTTTTACAGCAGGCTCACTTAGTGTGATGTCTTCCATAACACGATAGGTTGGCAACTAATTTTGATGAACACCATCGATCACTTATTGATTACTGTTTTTTTTCTCTGTCATGAAATGAATCTTGAAGTTCATGCATTACAAATGTAGTTTTGTAGGAATTCATTGACTGATACATTTAGAAAATATTTCGCACCAAAATGTAATTAACCACAAATTATTATCAATAATAATAATAATAATAATGATAATACAAATAATAAGAATAATATCAACTTGACAAGACAAAGTTTACAGGTCGAGAATCTGTGATATGCTTTCAAAGTAATGCAAGGATCTCCTTCCAAACGGTTTGTTTTTTGTTTGTTTGTTGATTTATTTTGCCAGGGATCCAGTGCTTCTATTGAGTTGGCTGTGAAGCACTGTATCGTAAACCAATCTGACATTTAGTAGGTTTTACGTCCTACCATAAAAGTATGTGCGAGTGGCCGCTAACATCTTGGGAAGAAATACTCTTCCCCTTGTCCATAGCAATAACATCACACCACTGCACTTTGTCCTTCGGCACACAAGAGCCATAAATATGAGGATTTTGTGACTGTTCGCCAGGAGACTTTCTCGCCAAGGTCAAGTCATCTCCCTCTCCTTGTTGGATGACGTGAAGAGTATCCACACACAAGTTCAAAGAAATAATACAATATTAAAAAATAAAATAATTTGGAGTTACATACTTTAGGCGACATTTCACATGGAAATGCATACATTTTTCGGTAGCTAGCCATATTTCGCATACGTACATCTTAGCCCCTCTCTATGCAGAATTGAAAACACATTTCTGTGAATCGGAAAAAGAAAGGGGGTCATTGTCCACACATCTCAGTGTCCCAAATCAAAACTGTTCCATGCACGTTATTACCAGTTGTGGTCAATTTCCGTTTTCACACCCCGCCAAAAAAAGAGATCTGCAGTCAACAGTCCAAACACAATACATTCAGTTCTTGGTTATCCAACTGATAGAATACAACAGGAATGTACAGTTTGTTTTGAAAATAAAATCAATGAAAATTATTTGATTCCAATCGGCGAAACACGTATAGGCTGACATCAATCAGCCAATAATTCTTACGATCGATCAGGAATTACAGTCACACTTACGAGCGGAAGTATAGTCGCATTAAAATAGCTTTCTTTGTGTGCTTCTACATTTTCCTGCATGTTTGTGCATGTAAATGCATGGATCCATCTTGTGTGTCACAAATTCACATTGTCACGTGGACAGTGTGGTGGGACGGCATGGCACAGTTAACGAGAATAAAGCGCTATACCGGAGGAATAATTTATATGTCATACGTTGACCTTTTGTCCATAATTGTGTACAGTACAGAATTTAATTAATCTAGTCACACTGTTCCACCTCTCAGTAAATCCCTCGCTCTCATGAACTCGCTGTCTATGGTTGCTCTCTCTCTCTTCCTCTCTCTCTGTACATCTATCTATCTATCTGTCTTTCTCTCATGCATACATACACACAGGCATGCAGCTGCGTCATATCGTACACCATCAACGTTGTCTTATTCGTCTGACATTGTCTTAAAGACAAAATGAGCAATAATACATTCTGAATTTGTTGAAAATAAATACAAATAATACAACCAAAATGGACGACCATGGCTCATTGTCCTCTGCCTGAAAAAACAGGAACTAATACATTCAGTGTTGGTACATGTGCTTATCCTTTGAACAGGCCCACAGGCTGGGCTGTAACGGCCTGTCTCGCTTCAGTCCGCATTGCGTTGCATTGTAGGGCCCACCACATGGAATGGGCATCCTAGTCATTCGTTATCCTATGCAAGAGATCTATACATTGGTTCGCGGTCTGATGTTCTGTGCTTAATGTGCATCAAGCATGTACAAAAAAAAAGTACAGTTTGTGTAGTTACGATTATTGAACGCTACCCTTAGTCCATAGGTTTCAGTTGCATCAGTCTATATATATATATATGTATATATATTCTCAGATATATATTATATTATTCACACTAAAGAGTCAGACATTTACAATTGAATAGTCAGTGAGCTGGACAATCACAAAATGATGAATATGCAATGATGTCGTTAGTTTTTTTTGTCTTTTCATTTATGGTTGTTCACACTGTATATATTTATATATGTAAATGTATGTACACAATTATGTACTTATATGTATAAGTAATGCCTATTCGTTCGTCCATTATGCACATCTGAGTTACAGAAACCAGACAATCTTTTCGAGAGAGTTGAGAAACAGTTAAATCATTTGTTTTCCTTTCAACTAAACACTTGGCAGGTATGGAAATAAAAAAACATATACCTGGAGACATAGAATACAAAAATATTTAAATATTTATTGGACTGAGTAAGTTCTTGGCCCACACCACTTGGCAGCAAATATTATTATTGATTAAAGATATTTTAAGAATTGAACTTGGAAATAGAGTGCAATTGTGTCATGCTATATCTTGAAAAACCTGTAGCTATAATGTATTATTGGAGAAGTGGAAAAAACGGCAGTTTCAATCACTTTTTGTGCTTTAGTTTCAAATTAAAATTTGAAAATTTGAAAAACGCAGAATAGCAAAGTCCAAAACCTGAGACAATCATCCTGAATAGAGGCCGAGATCCTTAACTTTAAATCACTGTTTGGATTAAGACCCATTGGAATATCATCCATTATAGCAAATATAATATCAATGCTTTACACCAAAAAATACACATACAAAATCATTCCATTGAAAAAACAAACATATAACCTGCACTTTGGAAGATGCTGTATAACCAAAGGCAGGGAAATATTCCAATATGGCTGACCATTGCATGCATTAATACTGCATAGGGTACCAGTCAAACATTTATGAGTTTGATTCATGGATTTTGGGATTTTGGAATCGTCATCGTTGTTCATTATTCACATGTGTCTGTTGTTTGTTTTTTTTAAATGTGTTTCATGTTTTAATTATTTCATAAAAAAACATGTTTTCAGAACAGTTTTTAAGCGACTGTTGTTCATCTCTTACATCGTTGAGGTTTTTTTGCAATTCCAGTATTGTCTGTTTACTTGCTGGCTGTGCATCGCTCTATTTAAAAATAACTAGAATTTATCTTATTGTTGGGCTGTGATATTAACAAGTCCCAATTACAGTACAGTACATACATTTCAGGAAACAAACGACCCAACAAAAACACAGACAAACAAACCCAAGAATCATATATATATACGGTATATACTGTATATATACCGTATATATATGTATAAATAAAAAACTTATATTTCACAAATATTTAAGTTGGTCCCAGCTTCAACAACAGTCTTTCCCTGTGTGTTTGTCTCAATAGATTCTTACAAACAAAAAAATCCGGAAAATAAAAAAACAAAATAATTACTAAAATAAATCAACAAACAGCATAAACAAAATACATTTCAAGAAAAAAAGAAAAAAAGAAAACAAAAAAATAACAAAAAATCAGACGTAGTACAGCCAGTAGACGAGGTTGAACAGGGAGAAGACGGAGGGGAAGATGATGCGCGACCAGCGGTCGATGGCGTTGACATCCGTCAGGTCGGGGATCTTGATCTTCAGCTGTGACGACCGCCGACGCAGGCGGCTGCGCTTGAGCTGCGCGGTGCGCTCCAGTGAGTGGCGGCTGGCGGAGCGCGGCCCCACGCCGCCGCTCTGCTTGCGGTACTGGATGTGCGCGGCAGACGCGGCGCTGTCCAGCTGCACCATGGACTGAGAGTTCCTGATGTCCGCCACGCTGGTGGTGATCTCGTTGCCCGCCACCTCGTTGTGGATCTCCAGCGTGGTCAGCAGCACGTTGCCGTGGCCGTGGGGCTCCGCCTGCGCAGGGGGTAGACAGGAGGCCCCGCGGGGAAGCCGAGGGGAATTAGTGAGCTGGCCCACACTCTAATTGCTAATTGCTAATTGTTAATTAGCAATTGGTCTGTTGACGTGTATGTTAGTTGTCATTTTGTTCATTCATAGGTCTGTGAATCAGTCTGTTAATTGGTCAATGAATGTGTGAATTAATTGGTCTGTTAATCATTCCCTTAATTAGTTAATTCATTGGTAAACATTAATATGACAATTCAATGGTCGATTAATGTGTCCATGAATAGGTAAATTAATTTGGTCCATTGACTTGTTAATTAATGTCAATTCATAACCATGTATGGTCCATAAATGTGTTAATTGGTTAATTAATTGATTAATTCATGCATTGATTAACGTTCGTGTGAGCATGTGCAATCACTGTGCTGATGGACTACGCCAGGCCTAATTTTGGCGTTGCCGCCAATCACCGGAAAGTTTGTCCTACTGTCTTTAATTACTTTCATTGATCAGGAGATCCGGAGACCCAACTGACACCGGCGTAGACCTCTCAGACTACATGGCGTGTGGTGTGGCTGTAGCGGGTCGTAGTTCAACGTGCAGCCCAATCGATTTTTTGAATGAAATGTTTGGAATGAAGTGGAACTTGCACCACAGCAGTGGGTTATGAGAGAGAAAGAGTGAGGGAGTGTATGATCATGCGCCATGTTATCGTTTCCATGACAACTAGGGTTGTCGAGCAAGTTTTCGTCAGTCGGATGGTCGTTGAAAAAAAAAGAAAAGGGGATGGGCCGTGCAAAATTAAGTCAAAGCAGATATGGCCGGAGCGTGTATGAAACGGGAGAGGATATTTACTTTCATGACACTCAGTCACGCTCACGGACACAAACATTAGCGTTGCAGTTGTTGCTAGATAGTAGGCTATATCGGGCAGGAAGTCCAGAGTGTGAGAGAGGAAAACAGTACGACCCCAAGAAGGTGACCTGCAAAAATCTGAAGGCAAACATTTGCCGATCTCAAGTTAGCGTTTGAAAAAACCAAATAGCCTACTTTGGCATTTAGCATGGCCGCTAGCCTAGGTTTTTTTTTTTTATTATTCTGTCGATTTCACTATTGTTGTATTGTACTGTATTGCTATGCAACCTGGCACAAGGATTTCCTTCGGGATTAATAAAGTTCTATCTTATCTTGTCTTAAATATGCGCTTTTAGGCTTTATATTATATCTATTCAAGTGTGGAAACTGGGGGAAACAAAATTATCTCCCTAACTGACTGACTGACTGTCAGTATCATTGACATATTCAGAATTATTCCCGCTTTTGCCGGTAACAGGCGGCTGGATTCATGCGTGCGCTTGTAAAACGTACATTTTAGAGTCTCATTATTACGGTTTCATATTTCTCTGTAATGTAGCAGTGTTAAGAATGTTACTTAACATAACATTATTTCTTAGCACTAGAACTCAAACCATTTCCTGATGCCCCCCAAAAACAGATATCGAAATAATTCAATGAATATCATGAACTTCCGACGACTATTAAAACGAGTGGCTTGAACTAACCACTAGCTAGTCGACTAGGACAATCTTCGGTCGGGGGGGCAGCCCGAATGGAAAATATTTCATGTCGGATTCGGAATGTAGTGCCATTAATCTTAGACAGCTTACACAGCCATTGCGTTTCCTCGCCATTCACATGTGCTTTTTTTTGTTTGTACACTGAGAGGGTACCGCGTAGGGAAATTAAATCTTTTGTCTGAAAAACAGCAGAAGCTGTGTTCAGGCCCTAATGAAACAAACAACCGCAGGGGAATTGCTACTACCGCGGAGATTGCGGCTTCTAGATGGTTCTGCCGGTGGTGTCTGATCAAGGCTGTGCCACCCCCCCCACCCCCTTCCCCGATATGAGAACACAGCTTTTGTTGGGAAATGGCATGGCTCTAGACGCCGGGGATGCTTCCAAACAATGAAGGGAAAAAATTACTGAGGCAGAGCACAACATACTATTCATAGAAGGACCATGCATTCACTGAGAGAGAGAGAGAGAGAGAGAGAGAGAGAGAGAGACAAAGGCTTATCCAGAACAGCATAAATGGACGAGTCTCATGCGTCGATTTCCATGTTGTTGAAAATGTGCGTCGGAAAGGGGGTGGACTTAGAAAATGAAAAAAAATAAAAGTCGGAAAAAGATTGCGCATTGAATCTTTCGCCCCCCGAATTTAGCAATGTAGTTATGGAAATGTCGCAATGCATTCCATGTACGAAGACAAGCAACAACAAAAAAACAAGTATGACGGAAGAAAACAAAACCGACAAAATAAAATAAAATCCATGTCACTGAATGGCGATGGCGGTAACGTTGACGTGAGGAAACCGGGAATCAAGGATCCTCATTGGACACTCACCGAACGAGAGTGTCGGAGACCTCTAACCTGATTGGACCGTTTTAGGGACGCGGCCCGACTACCTGCCTCCTGGGGGTGGGTGAAATATTCAGCCAAATGATGAAGAAACGGGTTTTTAGTAAGACTCAACTCACTGCCCAACATTTTCTGCTAATGGATTTTTGATTGTGAATATCAATATATACATAATTCAGTTGAAGATTGTTTATGAGGGGCCACTTGGCTTCTACGGTTTATTGGCCAAGATATTACCTCTTCCTCTATAACAAGAAAAAAAAGTTGGAAAACAGCACAATGTGGTGTTGATTGGGAAAAAGAAAATACATTTTACCCAAGGCTACCTTTAGAAAGAATCTGACCCCAAGTAGGCCTCAATAAAGGGTAAATTAACTTTAAAAAAATCAAAAAAATGTACAAAAAATTGGGCGTAATATTGTTTTCTGCAAATCAGAATCGCCATCATTATATTGCATTGTTGGAGAAAATATTAGCGCACACAAAAATATATCACCAACGGCCTAAAGATCACGTGATACGACATGCAAACATTTCTTCATTCCATTTGAAGGTGAGATTTCCAGGTATTTGCATAAAAAAACCCCAAATGTCGTACGAACGTACATCTGCATCATTTCGACGTCCTACAACTTCCGGAAAAAAACATCCAACCCACCACCCCCTTATACGAAAAACGCACCGACAAGAAAACAAGTGTATCCACATGCGTTAACCAACAAAACATAACAACAATACTCAAAAAGCGCTGAGAAACCGTTTACACCGACGACCCTCGACTCACCCTGGCCGAGTCGTACTTCGCCGCGCGCTCATTGTTGGCCCTCTCGGCCTTCTCCGCCAGCTTCTTCTGCATCTGGGGGCCCCTGCCGAAGAAGATGTAGTTGACGAAGGCATACTCCAGCAGGGCGAGGAAGACCATGACGAAGCAGCCCATCAGGTACATGTCGATGGCCTTCACATAGGGGATCTTGGGCAGGGTCTCCCTCAGGTGGGTGTTGATGGTGGTCATGGTGAGAACCGTGGTGATGCCTGAGAGGGGGGGGGGATGGAAAAACGCGGTATTTTACGATGTGCTCGCTCACCTTCTCTCTGTCGATTGGTGGGTGACATTGCGCGCACTCGCAACGTCACCCGCAACTCATATCTACAGCTTAGGTCAGCAATCTCCTGAGACTCCATAATGCAAATCAGACGATCTGATATGCTGCCCCGCCCCTTCCTGTCATGATCATCCTTCATCATCCTCGTCATCTTCATTGTGAAAACAACAAAAAGGCACGATCAAGGCATTGGGTGGCGTAGACAGAAAATATTGTTCGATTGCAAATGATTGCACATGGAGGAGGGGGGGTGGTCTTACACTCGAGACTTGGCCTCATTTGAACCGCATCGTGGGCTCTGTGATGATTTCGCCTCCACACCCCCCCCCCCCCGCCCCCCTCCACAATCCTTACAGTTCTGCACTTTCAGATGCCGCGCCGACATTCCCCTCAGACAACCTTACTGTGTGTGAGCGAGGGGACGGCTTGCTCGCTCGCTCATTCGCTCACTGCGGCTGTCAGAGGGGTTACTATGGAAACGGCCGAAGGTTCCCCTTTGTTGTAATGATGCCTTGGATGTGTGTTCATAAGTCCAATCAACTGAGAGCATAAGACCCGTGTCTCTGTGTGGGTGTGTGTATGTGTGTAAACGTGCACGTGTCAGCAAGATATAGCCTATCAGGTCACATCTAAATATAATATATCTATATACATATATTCTTTTTTAAGATATCTATATATTTGTCTTAAAAAAAGATATTTTTATATATATAAAAGATATATATATTTTTGTATATATATTTTTTATTTTATTTTATTTACATTTTTACCTCAACCATTAACCAAAGAAAACATGGTGGCAACCAAGTATGGGCACACAGGTACCACGTTTATTAAATACTGCATAACTGCCTGCACGTCATCGGCACTAGGTGTTGTGTGTCTGTGTGTGTGTGCAACCCTTAGCCTCATTGAAATTCAAAAGGTCTGCCTGGGCACATCCGACAGCCCCGTTGGGTCATCGCGCTGAAATAACTCATTAGAATAGTGAGTGGTGTGTGTGTGTGTGTTGTGTGTGTGTGTGTGTGTGTGTGTGTGTGAGTGTGTGTGTGTGTGTGTGAGTGTGTGTATGCGTGTGTGTGTGTGTGTGTGTGTGTGTGGGGCCCCCAGCTCCAGGCAACCTTATCCATGGGGTGGCGGAGGATGACTCTCCCCTCCGATTCTGTGTGCTATCTCCGCCTAGCCGCAGGATTCTACCTGAGCATGCTCTGTCTGCGTGTGTGTGTGTGTGTCAGCGTTGGTGTTGGTGTGTGCGTGTTAATATGGTTCTGTGTGTAGTAGTGTGCGTGGTCGTATGTGTGCACAAGTGTCAGTGCTAGTGTGTGTGTGTGTGTGTGAGTTTGTCTCTAAAAGTGTGTGCATGTGTGTATATGTGTCTATGGGGGTTTATGATGTGCATGTATGTGTGTCTGTATACGTGTGTACACAAACGTGTGTGTGTGCGTGTGAGTGTGAGTGAGTGTGTGTCAAAGAGACAGAGCTAAGGAGAGGGGGACGTGATTCATACGATCTAAGGATATATGATGCAATAAGATCCCGTAACACATAAAAAAGGCGACCTGCGGTGACACCAGCACGACCCCCGCCGGGACCCTAAGCGGTTCGTGAAGCGTGTCACAGATCTATACAAGGCAGATGAACCTTCACCGGTGCACCTCCTCCCCTCTTCCTCCTCCTCCTCCTCCTCCTCCTGCTGTTGTTGCTGCTGCTGAATAAATTGGGCCAATCAGCAGGATGGCACCTCCCATGTAATACAAGGCTAAAAGGGTTTGTCTGGCAGTGTGTGTGTGTGTGTCTGTGTGCGTGTGTATGTGTGGCATATGTGCCTGTGTGTGTATTATACATGTTTTGCGTGTGTGTGTGTGTGTGTGTAAGAATGTGTGACATATGTGTGTACATATATGTTGTGTGTATGTCTGTGTATTGTATGTACAGTATGTCTGTGCGTCCGTGTGTGTGTGTCTGCGTGTGAGGGAGACATACGTGTGTGATGTATGTTGTGTGTGGTGTGTGATTGTGTTTGTTTGAGAGAGGTGTGTGTGTGTGTGTGTGTGTGTGCGTGAGCGTGTGTGTGATATATGTGTTCCTATCTGTGTGTGCATGCGTGTGTAGGGAGCTAAGGTCAACCCAGCCTTTACTCTGATTTATTGACACATTACCGGTCCGGCGCTACACGTGCACGCCGCCAAAGTGCACATGCTCGTATCCTTCCGCTGTGTGTGTGTGTGTGTGAGCGTGCACGTGCTCCTCCATTTATCAGAAAGCGGTAGAGAGAGAGAGTGCCGAGTGCATGAGTGTCTGTCCTGCCTCCCTACCCTCTTCCTGGCTTCCTATTGGACCGCAGTTTGTATTTTTTTTTCTTTCCTGCTTAACGACAGCCATGTTCTTTATAGGTTCTCCCTGGGCCCCGCCATTACTCTTCGTCAGTCACCCCCACCCACCTCCACCTCCAGCCCCACCACCGCCACCACCTCCACCACCGCAAACGCCACCTCCACCTCTACCTCCACACCTCCTTCCTCCACTGCAAACGCCACCTCCACCTCGAGCAGGTGCTGTGATTGGGGATGGGGACCCAGTGCGGGAACTCGCGCTGTGTGCCGCGTCAGCGCCGCTCCGCCTTGGCGCCTGCGCAGACGATCGTGAAGGGCGTATCGGGAGGCAAGAGGAGCGGGAGTGGAAGCGAGGACGGCCGGCCGGGAGTGTCGGGATGATCCCGGTAGAAGTCCCGGAGGAGCGACGGGTCCATAATGAGTTGGCGGGAGATCCAACTACGTTCCTCCGGGCCATACCCCTCCCAGTCCGCCAGGTACTGGAACCCCCGACCCCGGCGGCGCACCCCCAGTAGCCGCCACACCATCCACTGGGGATGACCGTCGACCAGCTGAGGAGGCGGCGGTGCAGGAGCCGCTGGCATGAGCGGGCTGGAGGAGACCGGTTTAACCCTGGACACATGAAAAACCGGGTGGACCCGCATGGAGGCGGGGAGCCTGAGACGCACTGTCGCCGGGTTCAGGACGTGGTCAATCCTGAACGGGCCGACATAGCGTGGTGCCAACTTCCTGGAGGAGACCTGGAGCGGAAGGTCAGCCGTGGAGAGATATACCAGCTGGCCAGGCTGGTATACCGGGGCAGGAGTGCGGCGGCGATTTGCCCCACGGCAGGAACGCTCATTGGCACGTCCCTCCACACCCGGCAACACCGTCAGAGATGGGCCTGGACCTCTGACTCCTGGAGCGAGAACAGTGGGGGCCTGGTATCCCAGGGATGGCCTCGAACGGGGACCTTGCCGGTGGCCTCGCAGACCAAAGCTGTTGAGGGAGTACTCAACCCAGGGCAGGTCTCCGCTCCAGGAGAGTGGGGGTGGAGAAGCCGAAGACGCACGCAGAGCGTCAAACCCAGAGCGTCAGAGCGGTCAACCCAGACCAGAAGGAGTGTGTGCGGTGGCACCTCCCGGATGACATGCCACCCTGCTCGCACTGACCCCACTGGAGCACCCGGGACCGAACCGAGTCGGGCACAAACAACTGACGGGGGGGCCCGTTGCCTGGGTCGAGTTGGGTGCGTTGAGCCTCCTTGACCACCCCCTTAATGTCCATCGTGACCACCCCGATGACGCATGATGCAGGGAGAACCAGCGGGAGAAAAAAGGCACAGGGATGCAACTTTTGGTCCTCCGCTGACCGATGGGATAGAACAGCGCCGATACCGGTGTCAGAAGCATCCACCTCTACTACGAAGTGCCGGGCGGGGTCAGGATGGAGGAGGACCGGGGTGGTGGTAAAGCGCTCCTTTTGTGCCGCGAAGGCGGTGCTGGCCGCTGGCGACCAGTGATAGGAAAGCAGCGTGGAGGTGAGGTGCGTCAGGGGGGCAGCTACTCGGCTGTAGTTCCGGATGAACCGGCGATAAAAATTGGCAAACCCGAGGAAGCTCTGTAGCTGCTTACGGGTAGAGGGTTGGGGCCACTTGACCACTGTCCTAATCTTGCGGGGGTCTGGTCGGATCAGTCCTCCCTCCACAATGAGCCCCAGGAACTCCACAGCCGGTTCTCCAGGAGCCGCTGGATGACCATGCGCACATGCTGGACGTGCTCCTCAGCGCTCCTGGAGAACACCAGGATGTCGTCAAGGTAGAGGACCACAAATACATCTAACATGTCCCTGAGCACGTCATTCATCAACGCCTGAAAGACGGCGGGGGCGTTGGTGAGGCCGAAAGGCATCACGAGATACTTGTAATGCCCCCGGGAGGTCTTGAAGGCGGTTTTCCACTCATCCCCCTCTCGGATACGCACAAGGTAGTATGCGCTCCGGAGGTCCAACGTAGTAAAAATGGTCGCCCCGATGAGGGGTTCGAAGTTGGAACTCATGAGGGGGAGGGGATATTTGTTCTTGATGGTGATGTTGTTCAGCAGCCTGTAGTCTATGCATGGCCTCAGGTCCCCATCCTTCTTCTTCACGAAGAAGAACCCCTCTGCCACCGGGGATTGGGATGGTCGGATGAGACCCTCGGCCAAGCATTCCTGCAGGTAGCTGTCCATCGCCGCCTTCTCCGGCCCTGAGAGATTATATAGGTGACTGGTCGGGAGGGGAGCGTCCGGACGGAGCTTGATGCCGCAGTCGTAGGGCCGGTGTGGAGGGAGAGATCGGTTGTGAAGGGCGTGTAGCGAGAGGTGAGAGGAGCGGCCATGGAGGCGAGGACGGGCGAGCCGTAACATCATATCGGGATGGAAGATTTTGTCCATATCACGTGACGGCTGGTGTTAAAAAATGTTGGGGGCACAAAATAAATAAATAAATAAATTCACACAAAAATAAACCAAAAAACTATTGGGAACCATTTTTTAATGAATGCAGACTACAATGCTGGTGCATTGTACAAGTAAACAAGTTAAGTTTATTTCAGAATTATTTTGCAGTATTTAATTAATTTATGTAAGAGTTCTCCTCTAGATATGGTCAGTGGGGCGGTGTGCTTCAACCGCGACCAAATTGGATGAAACTTGAAACCAAAGAAATACTTTCAGTGTATATTTTTTAGCACAACATTTAGCTTGTTTCACTTGTTTGTTGGCGTCTTGTTTGTCAACTGCTCTTGCGTCTCTTACATCGGCTGTTGTAAGACGTAACCTATAAATGTTATTCATGGTTAGATTTAGATGTTAAGCTAAAAGCGGCAGTGAATTCATCCATGACCAGAGAGGTGGGTTATAGATTCCACAATTAAGTTGTGACCGACGCTACATACCTACCTACTCAGCTTCCTACCTAGCTGCCTATATCCCTCCTTCCTTTCCTTCTTACCTACCTACCCATCCTAACTACCGACCCATCTTCTACCCAACCTACCTAGCCACCTACACTTCCTCCCTACCAAATCTCAGCCTATCAGCCACCCTCATTTTCTCCCCTCCCTCTCCGTCAACCTGCCCTACCACACCTACTCACGAATTAACTCCTCCACTTAACTCCACCCATCCAGCTCGCCACCGAAATGCAACGCGTCACGTCGACTCGGTGCTCTCTCTCGCGCGCATGCGCGAGCTCCACCCGCAAACTCATCCATCGATCGGCTGATCGATCAATCACATCGCCGCGTCGCATTGTTTCCATCCGCTGCTCCATCATCACATGGCCGAGGCCTGATAAAGGTCACCGTAAGGGGGGGGGGGGGGGGGGGGGGGGGGGGTGGAGGGTGGAGATGAGCGGGGATACAGTGCAACTCCACCCGATTTGTCTTGCCTGTACCTCTCAAAGCCCGCTGGGACCAAGACGGATGTGGAGGGGTAATGGGAACCAGTGTGACCTTAGCACATCTCATCACCTTTACGGAAAGCCTTACACACCCGCCACGCCCCCCCCCACACACACACACACCCTCCCAAACCCAATCCATTAACTCACTGGCAACTCATCCATCTCCAGCCTCATCATCATCATCGTCGTCGTCGTCGTCAGGCCCCCAGACACCCTTGTTCCTGAGCTCACCCTGAGCCCACCTCACACACCTCTCAACCCACCCCCCCTCTACCTTTCTCTTTATTACCAGTGGTTATTAGAGAGAAGGAATCCAATCAAATGTGTGTGTGTGTGTGTGTGTGTGTGTGTGTGTGTGTGTGTGTGTGTGTGTGTGTGTGTGTGTGTGGTAGGTGTGTGTGTGTGTGTGTTTATGCATGTATATGTAGGTATAACTGTGTGTGAGACAGTGTGTGAGAAAGCGTGTGAGGATGTGCGTGTGTGTGTCTGGTTTGTCAATCTATGTCTATGTACACAGGAAAACAATTGGATTGTGTGTGTGTGTGTGTGTGTGTGTGTGTGTGTGTGTGTGTGTGTGTGTGTGTGTGTGTGTGTGTGTGTGTGTGTGTGTGTGTGTGTGTGTGTGTGTGTGTGTGTGTGTGTGTGTGTGTGTCTGGTTTGTCAATCTATGTCTATGTACACAGGAAAACAATTGGATTGTGTGTGTGTGTGTGCAATTCCGATGCAGCGCAGAGCTACCAATGACCCCAACCCCGCCCACCCGCCATGCCGCCACCCCTCCTGCAATATGGTTTCGGAGCAGCCGGGCCCCGCCCCCCTAGCCCATAATACTGTTATATGAACTGTCAATCGTCTGGGCACGGCCTCTCATATAACGGAGGAGTCTTTGTGTCAGTGTGACACAAATCACGCCCCAGAGATCGTGAGTTGCCCCCCACCTCATGTTGGAGATATCATATCATTGTTGTTGTTTATTGGTGTGGTTTTATTGGTGGCGGTTGTTGACACGGACCGGGTTTGACCGGGTAATAACAACACAAGTTGTTAACAGACAGGTAATGCTCTGTTCATAACGTTTTACGGTGACACAATATGTGATACGCCAGCTTGTTGTGTTAAACCGAAAAAACATTTCGCTTCGGTGGACATTTTACGTTGAGGTTCCAATTTCATTTACATTTTTTTCTTTATTTTTTTTATTCGTAATTTGATTATTAAATTAAATCATAAAATGTGTCCATCCATCCGTCCATGCATGTGGTATGCTCAAGATTTTTATGTAAGTAGAAAAAGGTGCAAGTCACTGGCCATTGATTTTGTTTTATTTGTTAAGGCTATCGATTCGGGATTTATAATGAATATGAATCAATATGCCTTCGTGACGGCAGAGAGACCTTTAGAAAACAGATTAATGAAGGGAGGTGGAGAGAGAGAGAGAGAGAGACAGAGAAACAGAGAGCGAGCGAGCGGTTTCGAAAGAAGAGGTTTCAGGAGGGGCTAAATGGGGGGGCGACCGATAAATGATGAAAGGCTACTGGTGAAATGAAAACGAGATAAAGGACAAATGGTCAGAGTGAGAGAGAGAGAGAGGGGGGGGGGGTGAGATTGAATAGAAATTAAAGGGGTGAGGAGGAGGCGGAGGCGGAGGCAAAGAGAGATGGAGAGATGGTTCACAGTAGAGAGGGATGCAGAGAAAACAAGAAAGAAAGAGAGATAGAGAGAGAGAAAGCAGTGGGGAGGACAGAGACCAATGGGACGGGTGGTAAAAACCAAGGAGAGAGAGGAGAGAGAGGAGAGGGGAAGGGAGAGAAAAGAGAGAGAGATGAGCGAGAGAGGGAGGCCTGAAGACTGGAAACCCACAAAGAGATGGCAGGCGGGGGAGATACTTCATAAAAACCAACCTCCCCCATCCCTCCCCAGAGGGTCCGACGGCCAGATGAAGAGTGGGGGGGGGGGGGGCGGTGGGCACCTCACGCTTTGATTAAATTGTCAGAAAACAGAGGGGGGGGGGCTGAGTAAGGGTGTGGGGAGAGAGTGAGAGAGAGGCAGGGAGAGGGAGAGAGATAGTGTGTGAAATGGAGCCTATGAGGAGTGGATAGAAAGCTGTGGTGGAGTTGGTTGTGTTGTTGTCGAGGAGGTGGTGGTGGGTGGAGGAGGAGGGTGGAAGTGGATAAGAGGGGGAGATGGTGGTGGAGGTGTGGAGGAGGATGGAATGGCGGGGGTGATGGGTGTTGGTGGGTGGTGATGGTGGTGACGGAGTAGAGATGGAGTGGTGGATTGTAGTAGAGGAGGTGGTGGCGTGGAGGAGGATATGGTGGGGGGGGTGATGGGGGTGGTGGTTGGAGGTGATGTTTTGCAGTGGAGGAGGTGACGGTGGTGAATGGAGGTGGAGGTGACATTTGCAGTGGAGGAGGTGGCGGTGTTGATGAGTGGAGGTGGCGTTTGCAGTGGAGGAGGAGTGGTGGAGGTAGAGGTGGAGGTGGGCGTTTGCAGTGGCGGTGGTGATGGAGGTGGAGGTGGCGTTTGCAGTGGAGGAGGTGGCGGTGGTGATGGAGGTGGAGGTGGCGTTTGCAGTGGAGGAGGTGACGGTGGTGATGGAGGTGGAGGAGGAGGTGGTGGAGGTAGAGGTGGAGGTGGCGTTTGCAGTGGAGGAGGTGGTGGCGGTGGTGATGGAGGTGGAGGTGGAGGTGATGTTTGCAGTGGAGGAGGTGACGGTGGTGATGGAGGTGGAGGTGGCGTTTGCAGTGGAGGAGGAGGGCGAGCCGTAACATCATATCGGGATGGAAGATTTTGTCCATATCACGTGACGGCTGGTGTTAAAAAATGTTGGGGGCACAAAATAAATAAATAAATAAATTCACACAAAAATAAACCAAAAAACTATTGGGAACCATTTTTTAATGAATGCAGACTACAATGCTGGTGCATTGTACAAGTAAACAAGTTAAGTTTATTTCAGAATTATTTTGCAGTATTTAATTAATTTATGTAAGAGTTCTCCTCTAGATATGGTCAGTGGGGCGGTGTGCTTCAACCGCGACCAAATTGGATGAAACTTGAAACCAAAGAAATACTTTCAGTGTATATTTTTTAGCACTGCATTTTTAGCACAACATTTAGCTTGTTTCACTTGTTTGTTGGCGTCTTGTTTGTCAACTGCTCTTGCGTCTCTTACATCGGCTGTTGTAAGACGTAACCTATAAATGTTATTCATGGTTAGATTTAGATGTTAAGCTAAAAGCGGCAGTGAATTCATCCATGATCAGAGAGGTGGGTTATAGATTCCACAATTAAGTTGTGACCGACGCTACATACCTACCTACTCAGCTTCCTACCTAGCTGCCTATATCCCTCCTTCCTTTCCTTCTTACCTACCTACCCATCCTAACTACCGACCCATCTTCTACCCAACCTACCTAGCCACCTACACCTCCTCCCTACCAAATCTCAGCCTATCAGCCACCCTCATTTTCTCCCCTCCCTCTCCGTCAACCTGCCCTACCACACCTACTCACGAATTAACTCCTCCACTTAACTCCACCCATCCAGCTTGCCACCGAAATGCAACGCGTCACGTCGACTCGGCGCTCTCTCTCGCGCGCATGCGCGAGCTCCACCCGCAAACTCATCCATCGATCGGCTGATCGATCAATCACATCGCCGTGTCGCATTGTTTCCATCCGCTGCTCCATCATCACATGGCCGAGGCCTGATAAAGGTCACCGTAAGGGGGGGGGGGGGGGGGGGGGTGGAGGGTGGAGATGAGCGGGGATACAGTGCAACTCCACCCGATTTGTCTTGCCTGTACCTCTCAAAGCCCGCTGGGACCAAGACGGATGTGGAGGGGTAATGGGAACCAGTGTGACCTTAGCACATCTCATCACCTTTACGGAAAGCCTTACACACCCGCCACGCCCCCCCCCACACACACACACACACCCTCCCAAACCCAATCCATTAACTCACTGGCAACTCATCCATCTCCAGCCTCATCATCATCATCGTCGTCGTCGTCGTCAGGCCCCCAGACACCCTTGTTCCTGAGCTCACCCTGAGCCCACCTCACCCACCTCTCAACCCACCCCCCCTCTACCTTTCTCTTTATTACCAGTGGTTATTAGAGAGAAGGAATCCAATCAAATGTGTGTGTGTGTGTGTGTGTGTGTGTGTGTGTGTGTGTGTGTGTGTGTGTGTGTGTGTGTGTGTGTGTGTGTGTGTGTGGTAGGTGTGTGTTTATGCATGTATATGTAGGTATAACTGTGTGTGAGACAGTGTGTGAGAAAGCGTGTGAGGATGTGCGTGTGTGTGTCTGGTTTGTCAATCTATGTCTATGTACACAGGAAAACAATTGGATTGTGTGTGTGTGTGTGTGTGTGTGTGTGTGTGTGTGGTAGGTGTGTGTTTATGCATGTATATGTAGGTATAACTGTGTGTGAGACAGTGTATGAGAAAGCGTGTGAGGACGTGTGTGTGGTGTGTGTGTGTGTGTGTGGTGTGTGTGTGTGTGTGTGTGTGTGTGTGTGTGTGTGTGTGTGTGTGTGTCTGTGTGTGTGTGTGTGTGTGTGTGGTGTGTCTGGTTTGTCAATCTATGTCTATGTCACAGGAAAACAATTGGATTGTGTGTGTGTGTGTGTGCAATTCCGATGCAGCGCAGAGCTACCAATGACCCCAACCCCGCCCCACCCGCCATGCCGCCGCCCCCCTCCTGCAATATGGTTTCGGAGCAGCCGGGCCCCGCCCCCTAGCCCATAATACTGTTATATGAACTGTCAATCGTCTGGGCACGGCCTCTCATATAACGGAGGAGTCTTTGTGTCAGTGTGACACAAATCACGCCCCAGAGATCGTGAGTTGCCCCCCACCTCATGTTGGAGATATCATATCATTGTTGTTGTTGTTTATTGGTGTGGTTTTATTGGTGGCGGTTGTTGACACGGACCGGGTTTGACCGGGTAATAACAACACAAGTTGTTAACAGACAGGTAATGCTCTGTTCATAACGTTTTACGGCGACACAATATGTGATACGCTAGCTTGTTGTGTTAAACCGAAAAAAACGTTTCGCTTCGGTGGAAATTTTACGTTGAGGTTCCAATTTCATTTACATTTTTTTCTTTATTTTTTTTATTCGTAATTTGATTATGAATTTAAATCATAAAATGTGTCCATCCATCCGTCCATGCATGTGGTATGCTCAAGATTTTATGTAAGTAGAAAAAGGTGCAAGTCACTGGCCATTGATTTTGTTTTATTTGTTAAGGCTATCGATTCGGGATTATAATGATATGAATCAATATGCCTTCGTGACGGCAGAGAGACCTTTAGAAACAGATAATGAAGGGAGGTGGAGAGAGAAGAGAGAGAGAGACAGAGAAACAGAGAGCGAGCGAGCGGTTCGAAAGAAGAGGTGTCAGGAGGGGCTAAATGGGGGGGCGACCGATAAATGATGAAGGCTACTGGGTGAAATGAAACGAGATAAAGGACAAATGGTCAGAGTGAGAGAGAGGGGGGGGGGGGGGGGGTGAGATTGAATAGAAATTAAAGGGGTGAGGAGGAGGCGGAGGCGGAGGCAAAGAGAGATGGAGAGATGGTTCACAGTAGAGAGGGATGCAGAGAAACAAAGAAAGAAAGAGAGATAGAGAGAGAGAAAGCAGTGGGGAGGACAGAGACCAATGGGACGGGTGGTAAAACCAACAAGGAGAGAGAGGAGAGAGAGGAGAGGGAGAGGGAGAGAAAGAGAGAGAGATGAGCGAGAGAGGGAGGCCTGAAGACTGGAAACCCACAAAGAGATGGCAGGCGGGGGAGATACTTCATAAAACCCAACCTCCCCCCATCCCTCCCCAGAGGGTCCGACGGCCAGATGAAGAGTGGGGGGGGGGGGGGGGCGTGGGCACCTCACGCTTTGATTAAATTGTCAGAAAACAGAGGGGGGGCTGAGTAAGGGTGTGGGGGAGAGAGTGAGAGAGAGGCAGGGAGAGGGAGAGAGATAGTGTGTGAAATGAGCCTATGAGGAGTGGATAGAAAGCTGTGGTGGAGTTGGTTGTGTTGTTGTCGGAGGAGGTGGTGGTGGGTGGAGGAGGAGGTGGAAGTGGATAAGAGGGGGAGATGGTGGTGGAGGTGGTGGAGGAGGATGGAATGGCGGGGGTGATGGTGTTGTGGGTGGTGATGGTGGTGACGGAGGTAGAGATGGAGGTGGTGATTGTAGTAGAGGAGGTGGTGGCTGGAGGAGGATATGGTGGGGGGGGTGATGGTGGTGGTGGTGGAGGTGGCGTTTGCAGTGGAGGAGGTGGCGGTGGTGATGGAGGTGGAGGTGGCGTTTGCAGTGGAGGAGGTGGCGGTGGTGATGGAGGTGGAGGTGGCGTTTGCAGTGGAGGAGGAGGTGGTGGAGGTAGAGGTGGAGGTGGCGTTTGCAGTGGAGGAGGTGGCGGTGGTGATGGAGGTGGAGGTGGCGTTTGCAGTGGAGGAGGTGGCGGTGGTGATGGAGGTGGAGGTGGCGTTTGCAGTGGAGGAGGTGACGGTGGTGATGGAGGTGGAGGTGGCGTTTGCAGTGGAGGAGGAGGTGGTGGAGGTAGAGGTGGAGGTGGCGTTTGCAGTGGAGGAGGTGGCGGTGGTGATGGAGGTGGAGGTGGCGTTTGCAGTGGAGGAGGTGGCGGTGGTGATGGAGGTGGAGGTGGCGTTTGCAGTGGTGGAGGTAGAGGTGGAGGTGGCGTTTGCAGTGGAGGAGGTGGCCGGTGGTGATGCTGCTCCGGATCGGCAATCACAGCCCGCACTACAAAAGCCTGGCCGGCGCTCCACTCGGCGCCAGATCGTCCCCTAAATCTACAGGTGGTAACGTATGCGTCAGAGACACCATTCTGTAGCAGTGTATCTAGCGGACTAACGTTACGCCTTGTTTGCCTGTGTGTGCCGCAACCGGGATCTCTATCCCTCACCCTTTTCTTTGTCTCACCCCTCCAGCATTCCAGACCACCCCGCTGAGCTGGAGCCAACCCGCGGAGCCCTGCCCGGATCCCCGAACTCTGTGTGGCTTTGTGTGTGGCACTTTTTTGTATTGTGAATTAAAACCCCCTTTTTTGACTTACCACTACGCCTCATCTATTGCTGTGCGCCTGGGTCTCACCGCCACACCACCTCCTAACATTATATAGGTCATTTAATATCTTGCAAACAATATATATCACGATATGGCATGTTTTCTGGTAATTCAATAAACAAATAATCACACCGTAAATCCTATTTTTGGATACACAAAGAGATTTGGTAGAAATAATGATCTGTAATGTGGTTACATAAAGGCAGATATATAAAGGCAAATAATATAACAGCTAGAACAGTCTTGTAAATTAAGGTAAGTTAAGTCTGGTAAGACTATACTATACTCACTATACTGTAATGCAGCCTTTAAAATCAGGAAAAGACAACACTTATCGCAATATTAGCAATATAGCCATATCGGGAAATTACAAGATCCAAAATCTAAGGCTATAACTAGTCTACTATCACCATATACGGATATGGATATGGTGATACGAGACTCCGTATTGCCCAGACCTACATGTCGTACGAGCGTGCGGTTCTTACCCAGAGCCACCCGGGCGGCGGAGGCGTCATAGTTGATCCAGAAGGAGACCCAGGACAGGATGGTGATGAGGATGGAGGGCATGTAGGTCTGCAGGATGAAGTAGCCGATGTTCCTCTTCAGCTTGAAGCTCAGGGACAGCCGGGGGTAGGCACCTGGCGAAAGCACACGCAAGATCACCAATGTTAGCTAGCGACGGTGCTTGCGACCCGGGGGGAAGAGGAAGGCGGCCATGTTGGACTGCTGCTGCCAACTGTCGCATTATAGTGCCAACTACAGCGTTATAGTTAGTCAGTTAGTTAGTTAGCTAGCTAGTCCAACTGGAGCGGTTTAAGTTAGAAGGTAAGTTAGGAAATTAGTCGGTGATTAGTTAGTCAAATAGCAGTTAGTTTGTCTGATAGTTAGTGACTTAGTTAGTTAGCTAGCTAGTCCAACTGGAGCGGTTTCAGTTGGATGGTAAGTTAGGTAGTTAATCAGGTGGTTAGGTAGTCAAATAGCTAGTAGATAGTTAGTTAGTCAGTGAGTTAGTTAGTGAGTTAGTCCATTTGTAAGATGGTTAGCTAGTCAGACAGTTTAGTCAGTCAGTTAGCCAATTAATTAGTTAGTCAGACCTTCAGTCATTGAGACAATTATTTAACTAGTTAGTTGGGTCAGTGAGCAGAACACCGTTAAAGAATATCACCATGACAACCATGATACAATCATGACACATGATTGTCGCCAGACAATATAGCATTGAATAATAAGTCGCCTTTTATGAAGATGACTTATTTAAGTCATCTTACTTGATTTCTGATTCACAAGCCCATTTAATACAATTTGTGTTTTTTTGCGAGTTTGCTTTGAAAAAAAATAGTCAATGACCTCGATTACATTTTTCAAGAGTCGGCATAGTGCAACCGAAAATAATAACCTGAAAGTGGATAAGGGATTTTGAAGTCAAGAGGAAAAAAAATTGCTGTGATTTCTCTATTCATTTAGATGTTCAAGAAGCATGCAGGTGGAACAGCTTGTGTTTTGGTTTCAGTTTCCATGACGACACCATCCGCATTGGTTGAATATATTGCCATGGCAACAAGTATCCTCTCACTGCTTGCGTGTGTGTGTGTGACACAGACACACACACAGATACCAAATACACCTATCTATTTACAACTTTACTCCAGGAACATTTTAGGCCACGCTAACAATTCCATTGTTTGCGTTGCGATTCATACTTCGCGAAACATTTTGCACCAGTGCACCGCCGAAGCCGACCACAGAGACGCAACTGGGTCACGGCACGATTTCAATCCTCGTCGTTATCGACACACACACACGAATCCCGAACACGGATGCACATTCAGAACAATGAATCTGAGGCGCTAAACTGCGACATGCTCCGAGGTAAAACAGATTTTCGCACGTTTACTTTATATTTGTATTCGTACCATTCACCGAAATATTAATGCAGTGATGTGTACTCACTGCACTCACTGCAGTGCACGTTAGCACTGTTGTGCTCACTTCCATGTCGTTTCGCACTAAACCGAAAAATGTACTCGGCACACAAAATTGTAGAAATCGCAGTATGCAAAGAATTGCGTCGCACGCGCACACATTGCCAATCCCACAGGTGCAATGCATTGAACACTAACTACTCGCTGCAAAATGATTAGGTGCACGTGTACGGCGAGGGAAGAAGACATCCCGGTCCCAACAGTGCTCACTGGTATCATGATAAGTTATCTGCAGGGGGACAAAGGCCACAGGTGATTCATCATAAATCTCCCCTGTGTCTGTTTCAGTATGGATTTAATCTACGGCTCATTGCACCCTCTGTCCTTGGCTGTTTGTCATTTTCTTATTTTATATATATATATATATATATATATATATAGAGAGAGAGAGAGAGAGAGAGAGAGAGAGAGAGAGAGAGAGAGAGAGAGTTAAAGGAGTACAAATAAAGGAATGAAGGAAAGAAGGAAGGAAGGAAGGAAGGAAGGGAGGGCGGAAGAAAGGAAGGATGGAAAGAAAGCAAGGGGGGAGGGAGAGAGAGAGAGAGAGAGAGAGAAAGGGGATAGAGGGTGAGAGAGAAAGAGAGAGAGAAAGCGTTAAGTAAAGGAAGCAGGAACAAGGAAGGAAGGAAGGAAGGAAGGAAGGAAGAGAGAGAGTGAGAGGGAGAGCAAGTGGAAGGCCGTCATACTGGAATATTCAACGTGAGAGTGTTAAGTGGGTGTTTGATGTTGCAGAGAGAGCGAGGGATGGAGATATATACAGAGCGAGAGCGAGAGAGAGACAGAGAGAAAGAGAGAGATAGAGAGATATATAGAGAGAGAGAGTGAGAGGAATGCAGAGAGCAAAAACAATAATTGTGTGACACTCTTATCACACCAGATTTGGTCCAAATCTGTGTTTTTAACAAAAACAAAAAAAACAGAGTAAGATCTCAGTTGATTCTCACCATGCATGCAACAGTGACAGGTTGTTCAACTCGTAATCAACATGAATACAAATCAATACAGCATTATTTATACTATACATTAATCATTAGATAAGATATTAGTAGATATCCATATATATATACTGTATATACTATAGGTGAGGTATACAGCAGTATAAATATGAGTACACTATTGGTGATATGTATACCGTATGGACAACAGTATAAATATGAGTACACCCTGGGTGAGATATATACAGTATGGACAGTGATAGAGCACAAGAGTCTGCAAGTACTCAGTGAGTGCCGTTGGTGAGGATCTTGTGTCGTACATACATATGACATATATACAATGCATCACGCAACGAAGGAATGAATGACTTGGAGCCCCCGGGAGAGAAATTGCCCGCCAAAAATCGCTTAAACGGTGACTATATTTGGCCACAGCATGAGACAACGTGGCATACGTTCAGAAAGGAATACGTGGGCGACGTGGATAAATATCCTCCACGCGCTCCTCCGCTTTGTATAGATACGCTATCGCCATGGTAACAGATGGCGGGGAAGTGCTGTTGTCGTTGTAAGTTAGCAATTATACATATACAGTATATACTGTATATATATATACAGTATATGGTGAAGTGTGTGTGGTTGGTGGCCAGTTTAAGCAGCCTCACCTGGCCCGATTAGTCTGGGGCTAGGTGAGGCTGCGTTGGCTGTTTTAACCTCTGGTGCGTTGATTAGCCGAGGCAACCGCAGGTTAAACCACCTCACACACACACACACACACTCAAGAGAGTGCTAGCATGCTAGCATTGTGCCGCCTGCTCTGTCTTCAAACTACAACTGCAACTACAAAGTCAATAAATTGCATACAGCACACATATACATACACATAAACTGTGGATATGTAGGTTATTTATTTATACACACTTTGGTTCCTTAACAGACCAGTCGGATTGGGATGATGTGCAGCGGCAGAGCTACAGGTCGGGCTACGAGCTTTTCCGGTTGCCTATCCGTGCGGTTAGCCGCGCATGGCGAGTGGTGTTGTGCCGCTGAGATAGCTAGCTCTACGTGTGTTGTCGGAGTGTGGTGGTGGGGAGGGGGGGTGTGGGTGATGAGGGGGGAGAGTGTCGGAGGAGAAGGAGGAAGGAGGATGTGGATGAGGAGGAGGAGGAAGTGGAGGAGGAGGAGGAGAGGGAGGAGGAGGAGGAGGTGGGGGAAGATGTGTCGGAGGAGAAGGAGGAAGAGAAGGGTAGAGAAGAGGAGGAGGGGAGGACGGGGTGAGGAGAGGAGGGAGGAGGAGGTGGGGAAGATGTGTCGAAGGAGAGGGAGGTAGAGAAGGAGGAGGAGGGGGAGGACGGGGGTGAGGAGAAGGAGGGAGGAGGAGGTGGGGAAGATGTGTCGGAGGAGAAGGAGGAAAAGAAGGAGGAGGAGGAGGGGGAGGAGGAGGAATATGTGTCAGAGAAGAAGGAGGAAGAGAAGGAGGAGGAGGATGGGGAGGAGGAGGAGGAGGAGGAGGAGGAAGAGGAAGAGGAGGAGGAGATAGAGGAGGAGGATGAGGTAGGTGAAGATGTGTCGGAGGAGAAGGAGGAAGAGAAGGAGGAGGAGGAGGGGGGAGGAGGAGGAGGGAGTGAAGATGTGTCGGAGGAGGATGGGGAGGAGGAGGAAGAGGAGGAGGATGAGGTAGGTGAAGATGTGTAGGAGAAGGAGAAGGAGGAAGAGAAGGAGGAGGTGATGGAAGATGATCAGATGATGATGATGATGATGAACCATCATCATAATCAGCCATCCATCTTATTCAGGGACAAACACACCATTTCAGCGATCACACTCATCAAAACTAACAATAAACGATGAAGACAAGTGTGATGATGAAGATGATGATGACAGGTAGGCCTGAGAGGTTACTGACCCCAAACCTCAGTTGTGACACGCGTTGATGCCAAGCGAACACAATTCCCCATGTCTGCCCATGCGTTGCTCCACGGTTAGAAAAACAACACAAGACTGTGTCGTTGTTCTTGTTGTCCTCGAGGTGAACAACGCAGAACAAACAAAACAAAAAAACAACACCACCATCGTGGTGATTCACACAACACCGGCCCCCGTGCAAATAAACACACGCATGCACGCACACACACATGCACGCACACGCACACACGCAACAGGCACGGCATTTATGTGAGCTCAGAGGAGAATTATTGATGCTGTGGGTCTTCACAGGCATGAATATAAGATGGACTGAACCCTAGGCTGTTGCTCCATCACAGAGCTGCTGCAGAGAGAGCTAATTGGCATGATAGAGAGAGAGAGAGAGAGAGAGAGAGAGAGTGAGAGAGAGAGCGAGAGAGAGAGAGAGTGAGAGAGAGAGTACAAAAATGGCAGCAGCAGCAGGACACAACTAGACGAAACAGACCAATACTAAGGAAGCAAGCAAGGCAGCCTAAAAAGTTAGACAGAAAGTGATAGAGAGTGTGAGAGAGAAAGGTGAAAGGAAGGGAGGAAGTGAGGAAGAAACAAGGAAGGAAGGAAGGAAGGAAGGAAGGAATTGAGGAAGAAACCACAAAGGAAGGGAGGAAGGAAGGAAGGAAGGACGTGAGGAAGAAACAAGGAAAGAAGGAACAAGGAAGGAAGGTGGAAGGAAGGACGTGAGGAAAAAACAAGGAAGGAAGGAAGGTGGAAGGAAGGATGTGAGGAAGAAAAAAGGAAGGAAGGTAGGTGGAAGGAACAAGGAAGGAATGTAGGTGGAAGGAACAAGGAAGGAAGGAAGGTGGAAGGAACAAGGACGAAAGGTGGAAGGAAGGACGTGAGGCAGAAAGGTGGAAGGAACGACGTGAGGAAGAAACAAGGAAGGAAGGAAGGTGGAAATGTGCTATATAAATAAAGTTGACTTGGAAGGTGGAAGGAAGAGAGGAAGGGAGCGAAGGAGGGAGGAAATAAGTGAGGAAGAAACAAGGAGTGGAGGAAGGAAGGTGGGAGGAAGGGAGGGTGGGAAAATGCCTTTAGTAACAGAAAAACAGGGTAGAGAGTGAGAGAGAGAGACACTGGATAATGAGTTAGGAGGAGAGAGAGAGAGAGAGAGAGAGAGAGAGAGAGAGAGACAGAGAATAGTAATGAGAATAAAAAGCACCCGCAGTCGTTAACCGTCGTCGGTGCAGCCGAGCCTTTGATGTGTCGCGCGTGTGACCGCCGCGAGCCCACGGGCAAACAAACCCGCCGGGCGCTAAACCCGCGACAACAGAAACCCCCTCACCCCACCATGGTTAACGATTAACACACACACACACACACACACACGCACACACACACGCACACAGAATTGCGTGTCGTACACCAACATCGTGGAATCGAACCGTCGGATGTGAGAGCGTCCGAGAGTTTCTTCAAAGGGCCGAGCGGGGGAAGTAGATAAAAATAGCCGTACCTAATTTTAAACATGACAACATGATTATTAAAGGTGTCTTGGAAGTGAATTAAATTTGCATGCGATCTGCAGAAAATATGTAAACACACTTAAAAAAAATATGCTATACCTTCATACCCCCCCCCCCCCCCACCACCACTGTGTAAGTACTATGAAGTATAATAACAGAGTTATATTTTAATAAATAGTCTATATTCTATAAATCTAATAGCACATAAAACTCACATACGCAAAAACGTGATCATTAAACGTCCACATGCCTTCAACACGTCACGCTTCCACTTTGCTGACGTTAATTAACGTGACGCGTCTGGCGCGTTCAAAAGGTTTACCGTCATAACGTGTGACAGACGAAGACAGCTCCCTAACACTCGACGACTAACCGTTAGTCCATCAGAGTTTAGTTTTCATTAGGAAATGACCTGAATCTTAGGGAGCTGGTCTCACCGGATGTGTTCTTAGCGATTCATTAATTATTTGTTTTAAAAGGCAGGCAGGCAAATATGTGGCTGCAGATGTTTTGATTGATTCGTGCTGCCCCTGCCCTTGTTTGATCCGTGATGCTGATGACTTGCGACATATACTTTATGAATACTTATTTAATATTTAATGTTATGTCGTGTTTCTTTAATTTTCAGGTCAATTGTTACATGTATGTTCGAGACCCTGCTGTCTACAATTTCGTTAACGGTGCTGCCCTTGTCAAAGAGATGTTTAATGTTCAGTGAAAATTAAACTGTCGGACATCGAGGTAAGAGCGGTTGTCTGGCAACAGGAAGGTCGCTGGTTCGATCCCCGGGCTCCGCCTCCTAGCTAAGTGTCGAGGTGTCCCTGAGCAAGACACCACCTAACCCTAACTGCTCCTGACGTGTTGGTTGTTACCTTGCATGGTTGGCACCGCCGTCGGTGTATGTAATGGGTGAACGTGAGGCAATACTGTAAAGCGCTTTGGATAAAAGCGATATATAAATGCAATTATTTACCATTTACATCAGGGGGGCGTCAGTATTGCGTCTGGGGTAGCCCTAGCGCAAATCATGACAGCACACAGGGATACAGAGAAAGATGCAAAATGGCGCGCTGCAGAGAACGCATACAGAGGAGCTGCATGCATTCCAACGCTTGGCATGTAGCTAGGGTGAGGCAGGCGGAGGAGGAGGGGGGGAGAGGGGGGTGGGCTTCTAATTGCATACATGTGTCAAAACACGACGTCTCGGAAGATGAAACCCGCTGCTCTACGAGGGAGAGGTCACTCCCCCGACCCCATCCCCACCCCCACCCAGCACCAGCGCTCTATAAATATACTGCATGCCCATTGATGTGTTTTGGAGTTTAATTTCGGCAATCACGACGCAAGCTTCACAAGTTGCAACTGTAAGTAAGGCTGTCTCTCTCTCTCTCTCTCTCTTTCTATCTCTCTCTCTCTCTATCTCTCTCTCTCTCGCACTTTCTTGCCTTCGCCCAACGTGTGGTTGCTTACCACTGATCGACGGACCTGCATGAAAGAAGGGGTTTGGTGCTACGTTCCGATGCATCGCTGTTGTTTTAGTCCACAGACGGGTCGCATAAATCTACCAGCGTGTAAGATCTGGTCACTAACAACAGTGGGTGGATATTAGCAAAAACATTGCAGGCGATGCGATTCACTCCATCACACACTACATCCAACATTCCCGAACACAACGATCAGCTTGAGCGTGGTAATAATAATGTTGATGCTTTTTGCTTTTATCCATAGCGACTTGGAATACCATGTGTGAATGCGTACATTCTTAGCACGGGTGGGCTTCGTGGGAATCAAACCCCCAACCACTTGGCAGTGTTAATACCACGCTCTACCAGTTGAACAGAACAAATAAAAAAATGTGGCAAGCAGTTTTGGGCCCTCTTTGGAACCGCGCCAAATTTTAAATCTAAATTCTGAATTCAATTCAACATGTGGCAAACTAGCTAGGTAGCTGCCTAGCTTGCTGTTTTGGGCCCTCTTTGGAACCGTGCCGTGGGCCGCCGGGAGCTCTCGCCCCTGCACTCGGGTACCCTTGTGTTTCAGAGAGGCTGAGCACGCTGCCTACCTGTGGAGAAGACCACGTTTCTGGAGACCAGCTTGTAGTCGACGATGGAGAACTGGGGGAGCTCGATGCGCGTCACACCGGTCACCGCCGTCTCCCCGCCCTTCCAGTAGAACTCGATGTCATCTGTGGTGTAGCCATCTGTAGTGGAGCGCACACACGCACACACACGCAAAGAGATGCACACACACACACACACACACACGTAAAGAGATGCACACACACACACACATAATGTCATGCACAGACACACATGCAGAGACACTCACATACACAAGAGACACACACCGACATACATGCACACAGACATAGACATAGACACACACGCACAGCACACACACACACGCACGCACACACACACACGCACACACACACACGCACGCATGCGCACACACACAACGTGTAACCATCTGTCTATCCATCATTGGAGACCGAGATATTCAGTGTTGCCGGTCATCCAACTGGTCATGTGGGGACGAGCATAAGACGCCTTTGAAGTTTCTTCCAAGATGCAGAAGTTTGATTTTGTTTGAGAGCCTGAGTTTGTTCAAAGAGTTTAATCGAAAGCCAAGTTGCTAAAAATGTACGTTCACCTAAAGAGGAAGTGGCAGTCACATAAGTACTCACTGCTTCATACGTGTGCTGTGGAAAAAATTGTGGTCTGCAACATTACAACTGCATTCCAACGGAAAAATCATGGAAAAATTTGACCATTGACATCATTGGTCTGGGATCTGCGATCTCCATTGTTCCGACTTGGAAGAATTACATCAACGGTTGTTTGCGATTTATCAGATCATAGTTAATTTATTCTGTATACCGCAATTGGTGCTTGCTTTTAAAATGTACGTCCAAAAACGACTGGATATTTAATGATCTGGTGATGTTTTCCCGCCTGTCTGTATCTTACAGGTACAAAATGGCCGACTCACAGCTTTCTATCTCCAGAGTGCAGTTCTGCTCGTCCAGCGGGTATCTCCGTAGGTCCATCATACAGGCTGCCGTTGTGGTGATCCTGATCGGCGATCGAAGACAAAGATCAGTCACGTACATACCATGTTATTAAAATGTCGTTTTTTCACCTTTTATCTGTTGTTCCAATTGGGTCCAGAAAACCATTGTATAAGAATAGAATAGAATAGAAGAGAACTTTATTTATCCCGAAGGAAATTATTGATAAATATGATATAATGTACATTATAGACGGAAATTATTTTTGTATAATGTCAATTATCGTCTGAAACATCTGTCTTGCCATCGAAAATGAGTTTATAAGAAGAATGTATCCATGACCAAACAGGAAACACCACGTGACTCCACCCCCCTCACACTTTCTGGTTTCCCCCTCGCAGTTCAGCCGTAGCATTGTTTGAATGTCTGGGTTCGAGTTTAACGCATTAAGTGTAGGCAACAGAATAGAAACTTGGCTTGTAATTCTTCTTCAACATAAGATGGATCTCAATATAAGAAAGTACAGAAAGCAAGTTATTCTACTTTGTCTTTATTGCAGGTTGTCTGTAAATGTGTCAATATAAAGTAATGCAGACTAACAACAGGCAGAGTAGACCCGAGTGGTTATATATCCAGATATTTGTTCATTTATGGTACATCTATTCTCTAGCTAAAGGTGTTGTTGGTAATATTTCACAGCTATCATTTTAATTTTGCTATAATCCTCACACCGCATTTAATTATAAATGCGGTGTGAGAATATCTGTTCTGCTTGACTGCCCGTCTGTCACTGCGTGAGACTATTTTAGATTTTAGACCGCTCCCGGCTCATTTCTGACTAATCAGGTCATCTCCTCCCTGATTGGTTCAGGAGAATCCATCTTGCCTGTCAATCACAGGTGAACAGCAACAGCAGCGTTTTCTATGGTGGGAAAGGGGGGGTGGGGGGGGTTAGGGGTTAGCTCTGTTCTGCAGTTTTCTGCTCTCAAATCTGCTTCTTAGGTTGTGCATGAAGGGGAGGAAGTAAGGAAGAATGAAAAGATAGGGAGGGAGGGAAGGAGTGAGGGAGAGTCGAAAGGAAGGGAGGGAACAGAATAAGTAAAGGAATACATTAATTAAGGACAGAAGAGCAGACGGTAAGAAGGAAGGCACTGATCAATGAAAGGAACAAAAGCCGAATTAAAGGCAATCAATCATTTTTCATCTATATATATTTATACGTACAAGACAAGGTGGAGCACATAGGCACTTAACCCCGGGACTTAAAGACTAGGCTGTGATGCGATTTAGGGGGCTAAAGCATTTAGGAGGTGCCGTTTAAATGTTTCCATCGCCTCCTTCACCGGAACAGAGGGCCCATTAACAACCACCGCAGAAAGTTCCCAGTCTCGGGTTACTCGGTGAAAGGTGCTATGTGCACTATCGGTGCAAAACCAATCAAGACGAGTATACTTTACTCTAAAGTCTGATGGAAATATCCCGCCAGTGTAATACTATCGCCATGACGACAGCGTGGAAGACCACCGTTTATTACGAATGGTGGTTCCTCCCCCCCCCCCCCCCCCCACCACCCCACCTGGTATTCTGTATCTCGTAATGGTATTCTCGCTATCATCTTATCATATAATCTTTTACGCTTCCCTCAAAAGCGAACCACTAATTTTAAAAGCATGAACATCAAAATATAACTGCAGTAGTCGCCTTGATCGAAAGCTAGGAAGTGTTTTACTCGCTTCCCGAAGTTCGATGTTAACGTTTAAGGGCAGGGTAGTCTAGCGGTTGGGGTGTTTCGACTCCCTGTAGAAAGATGCTGGATTTGATCCCCGATGTCCGTGTCGTCACACAAAAAGCCCTGACCCCCTACACTGTACCTGAATTCAGTCGCCTAGAATGAATTTGGTTGTTTTTAATGAATTCAGTCGCTTTGAATGAAATCAGTCTCTTTGAATAAAGTGACTAAATAGCAGTCTCAGCGGTGGTCGGGGGATCATGTTCATGTGCTAACCTGAGTCCGTACAGAACGGTTCCGTCCGGGTGCAGCCGTATCATGCGGTTCTTGACGGTGACGCCGTGCACAAAGGACTTTTTGTCATTGAGGAAGTAGGTGTCGGGCACCCACAGCTGGTCCGCCACCCTGTTGTCCAGCGTCAGGTTGAGGGGGATGCCCACGTAGGCCAGCCTCTTGTCCCTCCAGTACTGCTGGAAGTACATGGTCAGGGTGTAGTCCTGGTGTGTGGGGAGGGGGACAGAGGAGTTAGAGGATTTAGGGTTAACACTGAAACGGGTCCACGTTCAGTCGACCGAGTTCACTCTCATTAAGGACAGGCTTTTAGAGGAGACGTTTATGTTTTACATAGCATATACATAAATGTAGCTTGGATACATAAAACGACACAAAGATACATAAAATACATTCAAAAGCACAGGACATCTAAATAGTTTACTGCAATGTCATAGTGTTTCAATCTTTACTAAGTCCACTATTGGGGTACTAGACTAGTGACTCGTGGATTCATTTCACAACATACTTGTGTGGGTGAGCTGACTCATGTGCACAAACCATGAATGGAGAATTGTAACACAAAAATAAAAGAAAAGAAAGAGAAAATGTGGAATTTGGTAAAAGCTAAGTTCAGTTCTTAAAACTAATCCATTTGTCGGAAGAAAAATGAGGGAAGTTCAACTAGCTAACCATGCACACTGTAGCTCACCAATTGCTCCTGTTTTATGCACAGAGGAAATCTAGATTATATTTTTACCAATTTTGATTTCGTGTTTGAGTCCAGCAAAAATAATAATTCATATTAAATTCTATAATAACAATTGCTTCCCTCTGTTTCAGATGGTTATGACATAAAACGTTGTCAGACAAGCCAACTCCCGACGTCACGTGAGGCCGTCTGCTGGCAGACATTTGCCATTACTAATAACATTTTACAGACTAAATGAATAATCATTTAATACAAAAAATGAAAAAAATGGGCGGATTAACTGACGATGAAAACAGCCGTCGATTGCATCCCCGCTTTAAGTACTGTCTGAGCAGACCAGGGCCAGGGGGGTTGGTAGGGGACATATGAAAGAGACCCACCCCCTCTCTCTCTCTCTCTCTCTCTCTCTCTCTCTCTCTCTCTCTCTATCTCTCTCTCTCTCTCTCTTGCCACACACCACATAATCCACTTACTCAACCTTACATTAGTCTGTGTATATTCTGCTGCGGTCTGAGTCTATCTCGATGTCTCAAGTCTCTCTCTCCCCTCCATTTATCTCCTATTGTCGTCTCCCTCTCTCTCTCCCTCTCCCTCTCACTGTCTTTCGTTCTCTGTGTCATTCTCCCTCTCTCTTTCTCTCCCTTGCTCTCTTTCTCTCTCTCTCTCTCCACTCTCTCTCTCTCTCTCCATCTCCCTCTCTCCACCTTCCGCTCTACCCATCTCCCTGTACCCCCGTTCTCTTTTCTCCCTCTTTCATCTATCCTCCCTCCTCTCTCTCCCCATCCCTCTGACCTCCTTCCCTCTCTCTTCCTATCTCTCTCCGCCTCCCTCTCTCTCCCCATTCCTCTGTCCCTTCCTCCTGCCCCCAATCTCTCCCCTACCCCACCTCTTTCCCCCTCCTCTCTCTCTCTCTCTCTCTCTCTCTCTCTCTCTCTCTCTCTCCTCTCTCTCTCTCTCTCTCTCTCCATCTCCTCTCTCTCCTCTCTCTCTCTGCCAGTCTCTCTCTCTCTCTCGTCTCTCACAGTCTCTCTCTCCTCTCTCTCTCTCTCTCTCTCTCATCTCTCATCTCTCTCAACTCTGGGTATCTACTCCATGGTCCTCTGCTTTTGTGGGCGAGCACTTGGACCCAGGCCCATAGTCTGAGTGTCGGCTCGTGTTCGCGGAAGCCAACACAACCAGATTTAGGGACGCACATTCCCAAATGATCGTGAATTGCATTTATATTTATTACCTTGGTACACATGGTCACGTCGCATGGTAATCAGATATTGGTTCTTGAACCTTCTGTTCTGTTCACAAGTACCTTAATATTTATTATATTACTATATTATCGTGTATTATTTGTCGTAACAGTATGCTAATTGTAGTTGTTGTAGACAAATAGCAGTAGTAGTAGTACTAGTATTTGTATTGAGTGTAAAGGGAAGGGATTTCCTGTTTGAAGTTGCCGCCATATACACTTTTTTCTCACGATTTAGCATCACTACATAGCGCTTGCCCGATTACCTATTGAAATATTGCCTTTGCGTTCAGGTTTGAGGTTGATATCAAACAATATTTGACGGTATCGAGGCTAAAATGTACTTGTGGATTCCTTTATTATTTGTATTTTTTCATATATATGTATTTCTTCATATTCATATTCATAAATTTTTTCATACCCATGAATACATAATGTGTCGTTTACCACGATGCCCTTAGAGTGGTCCAATGAGTAAAACAGCACAACAAATTGAAACACGCTCTTCTAAAACCAAAATTATTATCTTTCCGAAAAATTACTAAAATAGAATACGGAGGGAAGAAAAAAAAAAGAAAAAATCTCCCTAACCGGGGGCTGGAAAAAAAATGGCCACAGTTGGTCCATGCAGGAGGAGGAGGAGAGGAGGGGGCCCGACCGGAGCCAACACAGGACACAGATTGGCAACTCAGCGTGGCAGAGGAAAGGTTGGCGGACCACCACTGTGAATTATCGGCGGACGTCGCCCAAAATCCCTGGCCTCCCGAAAGGCGCGCGACCCCCATACAATATGGTCAGTGGTGTAGTATGATTCATGTATCGACCGTACCTTCGTTCTCGCATTATTCATCACGGCGACGGCGGTGGCAACAGCATCAAGACCCCCGTTGTATAATACACACAGATACTACTGGAGACTTTTCTTCGTTGCTTTTTGCTTTTTTATGTTTTTTAGGGATTTTCCATCTCTCCGAGGGTCTCCGATCTCATATCGGCTATGGGGGTCAGGGGGGTGTTGGGAGGGTGGGGAAGAGGAGAATGAAGAAGGAAAGAAAGAAAGAAAGCGAGAGAGAGAGAGAGGGGGGCTCATGAATGATTGAAAACCCAGCCCGTGTTGCGGGGGTCCACCGGTGAGGCCCCGACCGCCGTACCCCTCGTAATTCTTACATGTCAACAATCAAAATGAATCGCAGATGAGGTTGCTGCCGACACCTGCCTGCCTGCCTGTCTGCCTGCCTGCCTGCCTGTGTGCCTGCCTGTCTGTCTGCCTGTCTGCGTGCCTGTGTGGCCCAACATTCACCCCGTGTGTCTCTTTATATATCTTTATATATAGTATATTTCATATTTCTCCAATGCCAACGACGCTGACTCTGAGACCTTTTCGCTGTTTTCATATATATTATATTCCCTACGTGAACTGCGTGATATTCCCGACCAAAACAACAGTCAGAACGAATGAAGAATACAACTATATATTCCGCTGTGACTTGAAAAAATGAACTAGCACAAAGTCTTTGAAATCGTCTTGAAATCGACAGGGGGAGGGGGCGAGGGTAGTTTAAAGTAGGCGAGGTTGAGGGTTCGACTCCTTGCCAAAAGGCACAGGGTACTGGGTTTGACTTGAACCAGATTCCATATCCGCCCTACCTGTTCTTACATTACCTGTATCTAACATTCACTGTAAGTCGCAATGGATACAAAGCATCTGCTGAATGGCAAAATATCTATCTACATTTACATTTCGTACATTTGGCAGAAGCTTTTGTCCAAAGCGACTTACAATGAGTACATTTGTCCAAGGAGAGTGAAACAAGAATATATTGCTGACGACGGCACACTAAGAATTTGAATAGAACACGCTCGCTGCTAAACAGCAAGATAGCTAGGATAAGATGCTACACAATGCTAAGTGCTATTTTAAGCGTCGGGGGCGTACGAACACATACAAGTAAGTGTGAAAGATCCAAGGGGATGAGGATGGGCTTCATTGACCATGCACATCGGCCCCAGTGACTGCCCGAAATGCCCAAGTAATTAAGCTATGAAGCCTACGCCAAAGCTACTCGCCATCCGCGCCGTTCCATGCGATGGCTTTTATAACATACGAGTAAATACAACCGTTGCTCTTGATGAATGACTTAAACAGCGTTTGAAATAGAAACCATAATCGAGACAGAATACAGATTTATTACCCGGAAATGGGGAAAATCAAAATAATCGCCACATCGCCCATGCCTAATAGCAGAGAAGAGTCATAGAATAGATTAGATTTGACTAAGTGCTCAATAAATGGCATAGCGCTAACAACATAACAACAACAACAACATCAACTGATGGTGATAGCATATGTAATTGCCGTGTACGGCACATGAACCCCACCGGTAAAGCAATTTGAGTCGCCTTCAACGCAATCTCGGTGCCTTTCCCCGAGGGAGGGGCCGGGTCCTGGGGCGACAGATCTGCGTACTGCAGTAGGGAATCCCTGTCCTCCCCCCCACCCCTCAATCTCTCTCTCTCGCTCTCTCTCTCTCTTGTGTTCTCCCTCTCTCCCCCACTCTCACTCTCATTTGTATTCAACCTCAGCCTCTCTCTCTTATTTATGTTCTCCCCTCTCTCTCTCTCTCTTGTTCGCATTCTCTCTTCCCCTCCCTCCACCTCTCTCGCTCTCTATCTCTATCTCTCTCTTCTCTCTCTCTCTCGTTCTCTCTCTGTCTCTCTCCTTTGTATGCTCTAATTTATGCTCTCTCTCCATCATATAAATTCTCTGTTTCCCTCCCTCATTCGTATTCTCTCTCTGTGTCTCCCTCTCTATCTCTCTCTCACTCTCTCTCTCTCTCTCCCCCGCCATGGAGAGCGGTACAAATAGCATGGCGGTTTATTGGGAACGACCAGGAAGGGGGAGTGATTGAATTGAGATGACCGCGCTCCGAGTGATCCACCGTCCTCAGTATATAGAAAAAAAATCATTCCCCTGATAGCTAATAGTTCATGATGTATCGCCTTATAATGATATAACGCATCGAGAGAGGGGGGAGGTGGGTAAGAGAGAGAGAGAGAGAGAGAGAGAGAGAGAGAGAGAGAGAGAGAGAGAGGGCATAAAGAAGGTAATTGTAGACAATTCTTCTTCTGGTCCGCCTTTATGAGCAGCGTCCGCCTTTCGTCTCTCAATCATTCGAAATGAACTTTCTGTGAAAAAACATCATAACCGCATTTCCACCGTCGTTAATAAATCACGGCGGGCCGATTAATGTAATGTGGCGACGAGCAGTGCGGAGCGAGGAGGGGAATTGAACTTGCGCACAAGCTCTGCTCTGCTCCGAATTTTCATCAATTCCTCATTAAAGATTCAACATTAGGCAACATGGCCCGAGTCCAAATATTGTGGGGAACAAACGACAAACAAACAAACCTCATCCCAAATGTTAAAGATAAGCCCGGTCGGACATACATGGAACTAAAAAGGAACAAGGAAAAAAAAAGGTTTCCAGTCTATGTTGAATCTATGTATGTGGGCGGCAGTAGCTCAGGAGGTAAGATCAGTTGTCTGGCAACTGGAAGGTTGTTGGTTCGATCCCCGGGCTCCGCCTAGCTAAGTGTCGAGGTGTCCCTGAGCAAGACACCACCTAACCCTAACTGCTCCTGACGTGTTGGTTGTTACCTTGCATGGTTGGCACCGCCGTCGGTGTATGAATGGGTGAATGTGAGGCAACTGTAAAGCGCTTTGGATAAAAGCGATATATAAATGCAATCCATTTACCATGTGTAAATGGTAAATTCTTCTGAGACGATTCACTCTGAGCTAAGCTAACTTTGTGGAAGGTCAAAAATGATAATCCTGTACGTTATCTGTTATTTACCTGCTGATACATGGAAGGGATAGGGAGTTGAAAAGCACAGGCCATGTGCTGTGAGTTACGATGTATGAAACCAAAAGCATTTATATAAGGGGTCAAAGCAATGGGACTTGTTCAGCCTAGCGGCAATCTTGGAACCCTCTTGGTTCTAAATAGGAGCTAGGTGGCCTAGTGGGGGCCCATAACTTATCATGTGAATTGATACGCGACTGGAAAACCTCCTTCAGTAATTTCCTCTGGGATCAATAACTTATCTATCTGTCTATATATCATCTATCTATCAATACAATATCAGCGCATTAGGCCAGAATGAAATATCGGTTTAAAGGGAAAATGAAAACTCGTTAAATTCAACCGGTACTTAGGTTGGTATAACCATCCCGGGAAGTACCCTCGACGAGTGTGCCTCCGAATCCCGGCCAATCATCTTCCTACAGCGCTCTCTCTCTCTCTCTCTCTCCGCCACTCTCTCTTTCTCTCTCTCTTTCCCTCTCCCCCGCCCCCCCTTTCTCTCTTTCGGGGCCAATTACATTCCATCAAGCAGCAGGAAACGAGATGCCAGTATATTCAGCCACAGATATGCACAAATGTGTGCATTTTTTTTTAGATCACGTAGGCTGTATGGATGTATACAGTATGGTACAATTAGGATGACACAGATTCTACACAGGCCCCATCTGCTACCTCCGTGGTCTCCGTAATGGCAGAGACGATCGGCAGAATTATCACCGTTCAGACCGGATGATCAGTGGAATTTGTGATTTTATTTCTTTTACATGACTTTGATCTAGGTCGAGGATAAACTGGAAACATTTTAGTCAACCAGATAAACACAATTTGAAACGTTTCATTTTAATCGCAAATGAATGTTGCTGTTATCTGCAAATTATAGTGGTGACTATTACCGATAATTTATTGCGTAATAGCATGGGTGGGAATGTGAAGATAATAATTACCACACAAAGGAAGTGTGTGAGTGTGTGTGTGTGTGTGTGTGTGTGTGTGTGTTGGTTGTGTGTGTGGTATCGGGCTGTGTAATTCTTATTTACCCCGGGCTAGCTATGTGTTTTTGTCTCGCATTGAGCGTTGTCGCGCGTTAATTACACGTCGGCCCTGAGTAACGAGTCAGGGAAATTACAACATGCGATTACATTACGTTGCTAGGTAACCACGTTAACCTGCTAACCAATTGCATTGATCTGCGGATAACAACTGCAGGGGAACCTTGCCGTTTTTTTTATAAATTACGAGCTAATGACATCTTGTTAGCCCGTGTTGGACGGAATCACACCACATTGCCCAAGCACATGAGGGTGTGCACGCAATCTGCTAATTAAAACAAAATGAGAAAAAAAAAATTACTAAACAGGAACATTTGGGGGGGAAAAACTGTGAACGATCTGCTCACCCTCGGAAATGGCAGCTTTCACGTTATACTTGGCGCTCTCTCTCTCTCTCTCTCTCTCTCTCTCTCTCTCTGCTCTCTCTCTCTCTCTCCTCTCCTCTCTCTCTTCGCAGGCCAGACTCTGTGGCTGTGCTGCCTGTGCCCGACGTGTCATCACACCAGTGCACACGGTATTGTCGCGCACACGGGCGTGGGCAGGTGTGCGTGAATGTGTATGTGCGATGCTGCTCACAGCGTTTCACAGCGTATTTTAAAAAGCTCGCGCCTCCACCGTACAGCAGGCCATCGTGAGACCATCTCACATTCTGTATCCCTCCTTGCAGATCCGTCTGGCACTGTCTCGAGCCCCGGAAACGGACCAATGGCTGCTGAGTGGAGGGATTTTCAGTGCATCACGGACAAGAAACTATGTGTGTGCAACAGAGTGAAACTTACTGAGCTCACACTTTTATAGCATTAGCTTAAACGAGGACACGAAGGAAAATGCCTACTTCAGTTCGGGGACACTTAAAACCTTTTTAAATTTGCCATTTGATAAAAGCTTAATTTCTAATCAATACTACTTCAGAATTGTCTCACCTCTCATAGTCTGGAGATATTGCACTTCAACTCGTAAATAAATTCATACAGTCAGCAGATGGTCGTATCCGACGCGACTAACAGTGGATCAGGAGACAGGTCATTAAAATGTGGAGGCATCTTGCTCGGGGAGGCTACGCTGCACGGTCTGTCTGCGTGGTGCGCACACCGGGGATCAAACCCAGAAACCTTTCAGTGGGGGAGTTGCCCAAACACCCAACCCACCGGACGAATATAGCCCCGCTCGTACTATTAGCTAAGGGTTCCAAGCGAGACGCTACAGAGTAAAAGGATAAAAACAAGCTTGCGAGTTAATTAGCGTGTTTTCCATATAGGAACGCCGACATCTGCTTCAGCGTAGCGTGCCGTGCGCGCACGAGAGCGCACAAGATCGAAGGGACGCTCTTCTGTGCTCTACTGCCTTGTTACGTGAATCCGTGGAGAAACCAGATGTTGAGGTCTCTCTCTCTCTCTTGCTCATTCTCTGGACCTCGCTCACTGGTGCTGGAGCTCGTTCTGCAGGCATCTCTTAGCTCATCTTTATTCTCTCTCCTCTCTTCTCTCTCTCTCTCTCCTCTCTCTCTCTCTCTCTCTCTCTCTCTCTCTCTCTCTCTCATCCTCTCTCTCATCTCTCTCTCTCTCTTGCAATCTCTCTCTCTCCATCTACTCTCTTTTTCTGTGTTTGTCTCTCTTATCTCTATTTTGATTGTTAACACTTTCGTCTCTTCACTGTCAACCTCTCTCTCTCTCTCTCTCTCTCTCTCTCTCTCTCTCTCTCTCTCTCTCTCTCTCTCTCTCTCTCTCTCTTCTCTCTCTCTCTCTCTCTCTCTCTCTCTCTCTCTCTCGCAGTCTAGCTCACTGTCTCTTACTCTCACTTTATCTCTCCATCTCTCACAAACCAATTTGACGGTTAACAATTCTCTATCTAGCTCTTCCTCATACCTGTTCTCCTGGTGGGCATCTCTCTTTCTCTCATCCCAATCTCTCGCTCTCTCTCTCTCTCTCTCTGTTTGACAATCTAGCCCTCTCTCCCTCTCCCTCTCTGCCTCTCTCTCCCTCCCATCCTCTCTCTGTCTCTCTCTCTTCCTCCGTCTCTCTCCTTCTCCCTCCGTCTCTCTCCCTATCTCTGCCTCTCTCTCCATCTCCCCCTCTCTCTCCCCTCTCTCTGACTCTCTCTCTCCCTATCCATCTCTTCCTCTATCTGCCTCCCTCTCGCTCTCTCGCCTATCGCCCTCCCGTCTCTCTCTCTCCCTCTCCATCTCTCCCTCCCTCTCTCTCTTCCTCCCTCTCTCTGACTCTCTCTCTCCCTCTCCATCTCTCCCTCTCTCTGCGTCTCTCTCGCTCTCTCCCCTATCGCCCGCCACTCTCTCTCTCACACTATTGGTCTCTCTCTCTCTCATACATTCTCTATTGGTTTCTCACTCATTCCCTCTCACTCTATTGTTTTTCTCTCCTTTCCTGAGCGGATCAATAAGTCTTTACATCTCACCGGCCCGCCATCTCTCTTGTCTAAATTATTTCTCAATCTCAAGATCTGATGAGTGACATTTTTCCAACCTTGGAAACATTGACCTTTTGCGCGCGCACACACACACACACACACTGAACACATGCATTGCCCCCACACACACACACACACGTGCACTGCCCACACACATGGACACACACACACACACGAAATACATCATGCCTTTTCACATGCAATTCCCCCCACACAGATACATAAACATGCATACAGAAATATACACACACACACACACCACACACACACTTACACACGCACGCACACACAGGAACAGCGTTTTGTCCCAAATGGTTAGACCACGAGTGGCGTTGCCATAAACGGATCCCAGCGTACATTAGCCCCGTAAACACCCCCCCCACTCCCCCCAGTGTTTAATCTGTCACCGCGGCAACACGGTTCACCTTGACAGCGGAGGTGAGCGATGTGTCCTCATAGAGACGCATCGCTAACACGCTAAGGGCCCGGGCTAGACACGCACACACCGGCGTGTGTGCGTTACACTACTTGCGCGCACTGTTTCGTGCAGGTGTGTGTGCATCGATTTATTTTGATATGCTACATTTGCCAAAAGTCGATGTGTAAAATGACATGTAATGTATTGACATGTCCCTGTATAGTATGCAAAGGGTACTGGCCTCGCACCCCCACCTGTCACCTGTCTCAAATGTGCACCCCGTGTGTGCATGAACCGCCATCACCTCCACAAGAATATACACCTTTCTGCCTGTTACATGTGTGTTACATTTGTTAAACACACCCCCTTGTTTACAACACACAAAAGCTGGACTCAGATACATGAAATTCAATTCAGAGACGTTTCCTATATGAAAACATGGTCATGCTAATAGGTAAGGAGTGTGTGAGTGACGACACACCTTTAGTCAAAGCCTTTTGATGAAATGGAAACACATACACAAACACACACACACACTCAACATATATGCATATATATCCCCAACACAGCACCCCCTGCCTTACCCTTCAAATGAACCCCTATTTCCATTCAAACAGCTGCTTAATGACCAATTGGGAACACAGAAATATAAACCGTATACGTGTTCCCACGGGTACCGCTGTGCTGAACACATGACCTTGAGTTTGTGTGTGTGGCTGGAAGGTTTGGGGGTAGGTAGGTAGGTAGGAGGGGTTTCCAGTCCATGACCAAAAACGTACCCCTATACGATGCATCCGACTCTCTCTAAAAGCAGGGTTCTGAACACCACCCACTTCCCTTGCACCGCCATTTTTTAGAAGCGCTAAGGACCCTGTTCTCCTGGTGTGGTCCGGTCTGGTCTACAGAGGTAAGGGATGACTCAATTCCCCCATGCACCCACGCACACACACACGCATGCACACACACACACACACACGCACACACACATCGATACACACACACACACACATACACGCACGCACACACACACCAATACACACACCCGCACACACACAAACACGCACACACACACACACACGCACACACACACACACACACAAACGCACGCAAACACACCGATACACACACCGATACACACACACACGCACACACACACTGCAGGGCATTGGGTTGGCTCCCATGTGTGCTGTATTTTCTCGTTAGCCCCGCCCCCCCCAACCCTCTCCTCCTCCCCCCCCACCCACGCCACTAGAGGAAAATAAAACGGTGTATACTTAAGGTGAAGCAACTGTCACCCCCACCCCCTCACCCCACACACACACACACACACCACACATACACACGCACACACACACATACACCACCGCCACCCACCCTCCTTGCCCTGAAGGAATGCAAACAAATTGACCAGTGCAGTGGTTAAGGCAGATGGAATACCACCATGGAAAACACACACAAACTCGCACACACACTCACACACACACACACACACACAAACACGATAAGCCATGCACTCCTTCCTGGCGGCAAAATAACCGATTCTTTGAATGTACCAGAGGAAGTCAACCGTGCTATCTTATCTAGTCACCAGAGCAACTGGCCGCCCGAATAGCCCGAATTCTGTCTGGGTTTTTTTCAGCGAATTATGTTACTCTCGTGGCTAAGCATTTTTTAATCAATACAAATAATACGATAAAAAAATACGAATAATACTAATAATAACAAAACGGCACGGCAGTGGTCGTCTTGCCGGTTTCAGGAGGTACAACGGATGTCTGGCGACTGGAAGGCTGCTGGTTCGATCCCCTCGGCTCCGCCTCGCAAAGTGTCGAGGTGTCCCTGAGCAAGACGCTTATCAACCCCCCCACTGCTCCCGACGAGCTGGCTGCCTTGCATCTTAGACACCGCCGTCGGCGTATGAATGCTGTGTGTATGCATTATGTAGGCATTATTGTAAAACGCTTTGGAAAGAAGCACGACATAAATGCGATCCATTTACCATTTACCTTTATTGCGTTATCAACTAAAAATCGCCTACTCTGACAACGGCAGCCTCCGATTGGTCCATCCGTCGGGCGGGCAGTCTGAGAGCCACCAGTGAGGACGAATCCCACTCCACGTGCAAGGAAATAGCATTTCCCCTACGAGGGCTGGCTCTTGCCAAGCTAGCTAGCAACTACCAGTCAAGGTTGTTGCTGTCTGTTACCTATTGCAACGACCAGACAATGGCCATGTTTACATGGACAGCAATATTCCGACTATTCTAAATCAGGCAATATTTCCGATTACGGTGTTTACATTAGTTGCTTATGGAATATTCCATTTATATTCCCATTTAAATGTTAC
>PIJE02000188.1:509654-527154 GCA_002895965.2 Coryphaenoides rupestris
TCATGAAAGATGCGCCATGACGTCGTGTATTCGGGAATTGTCAGAATAAAAATAAGCAACTCACGACGTGAAGCACGTCAATCAATTGTTGACATATCCGTTTTAGTTTAGTTTGTTATGGTGTCTCACTGTGTTTTATGTTGTGTTATAATATAGACCCCTTTCACAGATGGTCAATAGCAGGGTATAGTAACTTCCTGTTCCATAGAAGCAGGGTAAACTAACTTCCTGTTCCTGTCAGTACCAGGGTATAGTAACTTAATGTTCCTGATAGAAGCAGGGTAAACTAACTTCCTGTTCCTGTCAGTACCAGGGTATAGTAACTTAATGTTCCTGTCAGTACCAGGGTATAGTAACTTAATGTTCCTGTCAGTACCAGGGTATAGTAACTTAATGTTCCTGTCAGTACCAGGGTATAGTAACTTAATGTTCTGTATACCAAGGGTATAGTAACTTCCTGTTCCTGTCAGTACCAGGGTATAGTACTTTATGTTTCCTGTCAGTACAGGGTATATAGTAACTTCCCTGTTCCTGTCAGTAGCAGGGTATAGTAACTTCCTGTTCCTGTCAGTACCAGGGTATAGTAACTTCCTGTTCCTGTCAGTAGCAGGGTAAAGTAACTTCCTGTTCCTGTCAGTACCAGGGTATAGTAACTTCCTGTTCCTGTCAGTAGCAGGGTATAGTAACTTCCTGTTCCTGTCAGTAGCAGGGTATAGTAACTTCCTGTTCCTGTCAGTAGCAGGGTATAGTAACTTCCTGTTCCTGTCAGTAGCAGGGTATAGTAACTTAATGTTCCTGTCAGTAGCAGGGTATAGTAACTTCCTGTTCCTGTCAGTAGCAGGGTATAGTAACTTCCTGTTCCTGTCAGTAGCAGGGTATAGTAACTTCATGTTCCTGTCAGTAGCAGGGTATAGTAACTTCCTGTTCCTGTCAGTAGCAGGGTATAGTAACTTCCTGTTCCTGTCAGTAGCAGGGTATAGTAACTTCCTGTTCCTGTCAGTAGCAGGGTATAGTAACTTCCTGTTCCTGTCAGTAGCAGGGTATAGTAACTTCCTGTTCCTGTCAGTAGCAGGGTATAGTAACTTCCTGTTCCTGTCAGTAGCAGGGTATAGTAACTTAATGTTCCTGTCAGTAGCAGGGTATAGTAACTTCCTGTTCCTGTCAGTAGCAGGGTATAGAAACTTCATGTTCCTGTCAGTAGCGGGTATAGTAACTTCCTGTTCCTGGTCAGTACCAGGGGTTATAGTAACTTCCTGTTCCTGTCAGTAGCAGGGTTATAGTAACTTCCTGTTTCCTGTCAGTAGAGGGTATAAACTTCTTATCTGTCAGTAGCAGGGTATAGTAAACATTTCCTGTTCCTGTCAGTAGCAGGGTATAGTAAACTTCCTGTCTACTGTCAGTAGCAGGTATAGTTAACTTCTGTTCCTGTCAGTAGCAGGTATAGTAACTTCCTGTTCTGTCAGTAGCAGGGTATAGTAACTTTCCTGTTCCTGTCAGTAGCAGGGTATAGTAACTTCCTGTTCCTGTCAGTAGCAGGGGTATAGTAACTTCCTGTTCCTGTCAGTAGCAGGGTATCAGTAACTTATGTTCCTGTCATTAGAGGGTAACTAACTTCCTGTTCCTGTCAGTAGCAGGGTATAGTAAACTTCTGTTCCTGTCCAGTAGCAGGGTATAGTAACTTCCCTGTTCCTGCATTAGCAGGGTTAAACTAACTTCCTGTTCCTGTCAGTAGCAGGGTATAGTAACTTCCTGTTCCTGTCAGTAGCAGGGTATAGTAACTGCCTGTTCATGTCAGTAGCAGGGTATAGTAAACTTTCCTGTTCCTGTCAGTAGCAGGGTATAGTGAACTATCCTTGTTCCTGTCAGTAGCAGGGTATCAGTAACTTACCTGTTCCTGTCAGTAGCAGGGTTATAAGTAACGTTCCTGTTCCTGTCAGGTACCAGGGTATAGTAACTTCCCCGTTCCTGTCAGTAGCCAGGGTATAGTAACTTCCTGTTCCTGTCAGTAGCAAGGGCTCATAGTAACTTCCTGTCCTGTCAGTAGCCAGGGGTTATAGTAACTTCCTAGTTACATGTCAGTAGCAGGGTATAGTAACTTCCTGTTCCTGTCAGAGCAGGGTTGATAGTAAACTTCCATGTTCATGTCGAGTAGCAGGGTTATAGTAACTTCCTGTTCATGTCAGTAGGCAGGATAGAAACGAATGTTCCATTTTCAGTAGCAGGGGTATAGTAACTTCCTGTTCCTGTCAGTAGCAGGGTATAGTAACTTCCTGTTCCTGTCAGTAGCAGGGTATAGTAACTTCCTGTTCCTGTCAGTAGCAGGGTATAGTAACTTCCTGTTCCTGTCAGTAGCAGGGTATAGTAACTTCCTGTTCCTGTCAGTAGCAGGGTATAGTAACTTCCTGTTCCTGTCAGTAGCAGGGTATAGTAACTTCCTGTTCCTGTCAGTAGCAGGGTATAGTAACTTCCTGTTCCTGTCAGTAGCAGGGTATAGTAACTTCCTGTTCCTGTCAGTAGCAGGGTATAGTAACTTCCTGTTCCTGTCAGTAGCAGGGTATAGTAACTTCCTGTTCCTGTCAGTAGCAGGGTATAGTAACTTCCTGTTCCTGTCAGTAGCAGGGTATAGTAACTTCCTGTTCCTGCCATTTTATTCATGTCTATCGCACCACCACCAGCCAGACCTAAATCAAACGCAATCAAACCAAACGCATCATTCATTTTATGAGCTACACCTGTGTTTTGCCAAAGGTTTTGCACCACCCCCCCCCCCCCCCCCCCCCCCCACACACACACACACACACACACACAAAAAAATCTCAATCGAAGTCCACTGCAAAACAAACTCACTGACATTAATTAATAGGTTATGGCTCCTCCCACCTCCTCGCAGCCGACCAATGGGAGCCCGACGTGTTACCGTAAGAAATGAGGAGCCCTTGTTGCGGCGTTTTGTGCGAGTCGAGAGTGTGTGTGTGTGTGAGAGAGAGAGAGAGGGAGAGAGAGAGAGGGGGAGAGAGAGGGAGAGAAGAGAAGAGAGAGGAGAGAGAGAAGAGAGAGGGAGAGAGGGAGGAGAGAGAAGAGAGAGAGAGAAGAGAGAGAGAAGAGAGAGAGAGAGAGAGAGAGAGAGAAGAGGAGGAGAGAGAGGAGGAGAGAGGGAGAGAGAGACACACACGGAGAGAGAGAGAGAGGGAGAGAGGGGGAGAGAGAGGGAGAGAGACACCGGACGTGTTACAGCAGCCACAGACCTTGCCGCCTTCGCGCTGTGTGAGCCATCATCGGTGTGTGAGCCGTGCAAAGAAACACCCCCCCACCTCCCCACCCCCCCTCCGGCGGCCGGCGGGATATCTACCATCGACCACCCATCGGCTCGACAACACACACACACACACACACACACATACACACACACACACACACACACACACACACACACACAAACACAACACACAAGACACATTATTGGTGCTATTTTGTTGTCCGGGGGGGGGGGGTAAGGGAGCGGGGGGCGGGGGCGGGGGGTGCTACGACTACATCAGGACCGAGGAACGATGGGGGACGATCTAGGAGGCACCGTGTAGAGGGAGCGTGGCATCTGCCACCAGCCCAACCGTTCAGCACCGTGCGTCTTCGTGGCTGTGTGTGTGTGTGTCTGTGTGGTGTGTGTGTGTGTTGTGTATGATGTGTGTGTCTGTGTGTGTGTGCTGTGTATCTGTGTGTGTGTGTGTGTGTGTGTGTGGTGTGTGTGTATGTGTGTGTGTGGTGTGTGTGTGTGTGTGTAGTGTGTGTGTGTGTGTGTGTGTGTGTGTGTGGGTGTGTATGGGGTGGTGGTGTGGAGTGTATGTGTGTGTGAGGCGTGTGGAGTGTGTGTGTGTGTGGTGGTCTTGCGCTTCATGCAGCTGGATGCACGGATTCATACGCAGTCAGTGGTGCTTCTCTCTCTCTTGTGCAACACAGACATGGACACACACGCACTCACACACACACACCGCATTTTTGTTGCATTTGTATCTTTTGATACGCAAGCAGACCGTGGAGGTGGAGGTGGTGGAGGTGGTGAAGGTGGTGGTGGATGATACCACCGTCTGGGTTGACTGTGAATGCGACATTATTTATTTATTTTTTTTAATCTAAAACCCTTTGTCCCGTTGAGCAATTTTTGCGCTTGTCATATACCCCTTAATATGCTGCCACGTAATGCAGTGGTGCTGGTGAAGAGTTGTGTGTGTGTGTACAGTATGTGTGTGTGTGTGTGTGTGTGTGTGTGGAGGCGTTTCTAGGGGTGGTGTGGGGTTCGTGTGTGTGTGGGGAGGTACCAACCGTGTAGTCATATATCGATCTGTAATCAAATCCTTGTTTGCTTTTGCTTGTGGTGACAAGGCCCAATGTTGATGCTGATTGCTTGGGTAATGGGGATCTGTGTCGGTCCCTCATATAGGCCTATTGTTTATGTGTGTGTCTGTGTGTGTGTGTGTGTGTGTGTGTGTGTGTAGTTCTGTAGATCTACATACCAAGGTGACCAGCATCTCAACCATGGAACAAGTCTTTGTGACTCTGCTGCTTGTGTGTGGTTTCTGGGAAAGGTGAGTGTGTGTAAATATATAAAACACTGTATATATATATGCACGATACTGTTCATCGATAGTACATTTTGCTCCCTAAAGTATGGACGTTTTCGATGAGATAAGACACAACATTAGCTAATTAACACGTGTATTAATATGAAATTATGAACACCAGGCTATTACTTCAATACAAAATTCATGTTTTTGGAGATATTGCAAAGTCACTTATATCTGACTTGGGTTAGGGTTAGCCTCCACATACACAATATAGGCTCATACAAACAATCATTGTTCACAAAGATGTTCATCTTTTTAAATCAAAATCAAAGTTTGACAAATGACCAAAGACATGGTCTCACCCTGGTGAGAACACTGGTTGGATGTATGTGTGTGTGTGTGTGTGTGTGTGTGTGTGTGTGTGGATTCGATTCACCTCACATCAACATAAGAGTTTGGTTTAGTTGTTCTTGTAGTTGTAATTAGTTCTCACGTTAAATAAATAATTACCACAGCGGTGGCGTTAATGTGGTGAACTAATGAATGGGGGTCGTTTTTGTCATGTGGACATTGTTGTGTTGTATAACTAATTAGGGAGTGCTATAGGGGGCTAGGGAGCTATCGCTAGCATTTCAGTTTATTAAACACTGGGCCTCTCTCCTCTCTCCTCTCTCCTCTCCTCTCTCCTCTCCTCTCCTCCTCTCTCCTTCTCCTCTCTCTTCTCTCTTCTCTCTTCTCTTCTCCTCTCCTCCCTTCTCCTCTCCCCCCTCCTCCCCTCTCTCTGTTGCCTCCCTTTTCTCCCCTTTATCGTCTGCTCTCTCCTTCCTTTGCCTCTTCTATCTCATTCTCCTATCTCTCCCCTCCCTCCTCTGTCCTCGTCCACCTCCTCTCCCGTCCTCCTCTTCTCCCTTCTCCTCCCTCTCCTCCTCTCCTCTCCTCTCCTCTCTCCTCCTTCTCTTCTCTCCTCTCCTTCCCCTCCTCTCCTCCCCCACCTCTCCTCTCCCTCTCTCCTCTCCTCTCCTCTCCTCCCCTCTGTCCCACTCTCTCTCCCTCCATACATCCCCCTCTCTACCCACACGTCTCCTCTACCTCCACCCCCATCTCCTCTCCCTCTGTCCACCTCTCCCCTCTACCCCTCCACCTCCACCTCCTCCTCTGACCTCTCCTAGCATGACCCTGACCTCTCCGGAGGCGCAGAAGGAGATGGCCGCCAACGACAACAGCACAGTGTTCACCCGGATACTGGACGGGTTGCTGGACGGCTACGACAACCGGCTACGTCCTGGACTGGGAGGTAAGGCCCGGGCTATACATGTGTGTTGGTTGTTGTTTGTTGTCTAACGGTCAAATGGGCTGCGTTTCTATCATGCCGCTTCAGAGGCCTGTGTTTCATGCAAAGCGCTTCACAATGAGTGCCTCACATCACATCCATCCATCCATTCATACACACACATTCGTAGACCAATGGTGGTGTCAAACATGCAAGGATGTGTATTTAGTCGTTTTTTTGGGGGGGGGGGTTTACCAAATGGTCTAATTTGAATCGCGGCATAATCCTGTTGCCCTATTTGTCCTTTGTGGTCAGTTAACCTGGTTCAGGGACAGTGCTGCTACGTGTAGCCTAATTCTACAATGTCACACACTCTTTTAATGGGAATTGGGAATTGGGGAAAACCATGCAAATTCAGGTTAAACAGAAAAGACAGGGGGAGGGGGCGAGATTTCACCTTGGAATCCGCCAGGTAAACGAAGGGGCAGATTGATGCATATAATGTATTTTTTCAAATCCGTAGCTAACTGCAATTGAAGTTTGAATACGGTTCCTATAAACACTGGCTGTTGTGTGTCCTTGTGAAGACCATGGATTAAGTCAATCTTTGACACCGCCTGGATTCCTGTATTTATTTATTTCTTTTATTTTTTTGCCTCGTTTCTCTGTGTTTCACCAGAGTGAGAGAAGCTAGCTAACCTTGAGTGTCCACGTGTGCCTGTTCAGAGATGAGAAATCTTCTTTCTAATGGGAGTGAAAAGAATGCTCTCTGCTTTCACACTCACACACACACACACACACACACACACACACACACACACACACACACACACACACACACACACACGTGCACATACACACATGTGCACATACACACATGTGCACACACCTCCATCTACCTTTCCATCATTCACGCCCCCCCCCCTCTCTCTCTCTATATATATATATACTCTCTCTCTCTGTCTCTCTGTCGGACTCTCTCTCTTTCTGTCTTCTGTCTCTATCCTTTCTCTCTGCCTCTCTATCCTCTCTCTCTGTCCTCTCTCTCTCTCTCTCTCTCTCTCTCTCTCTCCCAGTCTTTATTTTGCCTCTATTTGCCCTTCACTCTGGCTCTCACCTCGTTCTCAGCATACCTCCCTTTATAATAGAAACCCACTCTTTCTCTTTTTCTACATCCACTCTCCTTGTTTTCCCTTCTCGATAGTGAATGGCTTGATTATGTGATTGGCTGGAGCCTCAGCTACACTTCCTGGTTACTGTTGCTAGCAAATGACACAAGGCCTAAAAATACATGACCAGAGTCTAGGGGAAGAAACGGAGAAAGGAACCGGAGAAAAAATCCCCAGATGAAAAAAAACGTTCCAAAAAATGGACCACATTCAATCTTTTGGCGGCGTTCAACATCCTTGGTCATTTGATGGCTCTCTGTTTCCACAAACACGGTTGAGGTCGGGGGTTCTCTGGGGAAATTCAAAATAATTCAACATTTTACATTTACAGCATTTGGCAGACACTTTTATCCAAAGCGACTTGCAAAGAGTACATTTGTTGAAGGAATATCGATCAATATCTCGCTGTGTGTAGAGATGATAATAGAGCAGGTTTCAAGCATTCAACATGCCTAACCTGTTTAATACGGGGGTGACAGTAACTCAGGAGGTGAGAGTGGGTCTGGCAACAGGAAGGCTGCTGGTTCGATCCCGGCCTAATTGTCGAGGTGTCTCTGAGCGAGACGCCACCTAACCCTAACTGCTCCTGACGTGTTGGCTGTTACCTTGCATGGTTGACAACGCCGTCGGTGTATGAATGGGTGAATGTGAGGCAACTCTAAAGCACTTTGGATAAAAGCGACATATAAATGCAATCCATTTACCATAATACGCATCCTAAATATACGCATTGAAGGAACAGCACGACCCCCTACTGGGTCCGATAACGGTTGACATCACATCAGCTGTGTGATCCGTTATTTTTTATTAGTTTTAATGACTTCATTAACAACGGTGTGCCAAATCTCTTCTCTCTCTCTTTCTCTTGCTTTGTCTCTCTCTCTCTCTCTCCTTTCCCTCTTCCCCTCCCCTCTCTCTCTTTCTCTCACACACTCTCACACATTTCTCCTCCCCCCTCTCTCTCTCTCCTCTCTCTCTCTCTCTCTCTCTCTGTCTCTCTCTCTCTACAGAGAACGTCACCGAGATCAAGACGAATATTTTTGTCACAAGCTTTGGGCCGGTGTCTGACACAGAGATGGTGAGTGTGTGTGTGTGTGTGTGTGTGTGCATGCGTGTGCGTGTGTGTATGCATGTGTGTGTGCGTGTGTGTGCGTGTGTGTGTGTGTGTGTGTGTGTGCATGTGTTGTGTGTGTGTGCATGTGTGTGTGCAGGTCAGCAACCATTACCATAGTTACATGCCAGTGTAGGGTCAACCGTCATTCAAAACTCTCTATTTCTGGACTTTTCGGTCAGCCATGAACATTTATTTTGTGTCTCCCTTGCTTATTTGTATTCAATTACAAATGGGATTGTTTGTTATAAAAGTTTGCAATACATACTGTTGGTAGTATACATATAGACATATAGAGCATATTCATATTGGATGTCTGTTTCATATTTTAGCCGTTTAAAAACAATGACCACACTAATCAACACCAACACCACCACAATTACTTACAAAAGCATTGAACATTTAGCGTTGAACGTTTAGTGCATTGTCAAATTCATTTCGAACAATTAATCATAGAATTGAAGAAAACCCTTGGTGAGAAAATGTGTAAAATTCCTCACCAGAAACGTACACACATTGTGATGATAATAATAAATAATAAATAATATTACATCATGACTTTGGCGGACCAGAGACCGCACACATCCCTCTTGGTTGTAAAACTCACTTAAAAGGAGAATATTGATTAAGTACACGCAAATAATTAATAAGGCGGGGGAGTTTGGTTGCTTTGTGGTCTAAATTAAAAGGAAATAATAATTAGAAAATAAAAATCTATTCCATGTCCACTAACTGCATCATTCTTCAAAGGGTGTGCAGATATATTGAAATATTGATCATTTAGATAATCAATATTCATAAGAAAGCAGGGAGCTCCCCTCAGGGCACCAATTCCTGATCAGGAAGGGATTCAATTGAACTTAACAACACAAACATGTCTATAATTCAAGAAATAATTATGTTATAAACAAGCATGGAATTGTTCTATTCGCTTACATGTTACGCAATCAAGATTTCAGTCTACAGAAATCTGATTACTGATCATTGGAAATCTCAAAAACACATAAAATAGTTTGAACTTAGATCTTATTATTAGATTTCAATCGATACAAGGATTATTTGGAAATAGCCTGTCTGTTTCTTGAGTCCAGTGACCTTGAAGTGACAGTTAGTTGACAGGAAGTCTCGTCGGAAATGTATGGTTAATTGATCTTAGATGTGATCAGAATAAGCACCGCTATTTTATTTTATTTGTTAAAAATAAAATAATCCCCCCATTTTACCACCAGTTGGTACAGTCCACCGGGTAGCTGGGTTATACAGGGTGATCCATCGTGCATCTGGATGGAGTCTCCGACTTCTGACGTCACTAAAGGGGCTTGTAATAGCTAATTAACATCTTGCCTTGGTGGTGGTGAAATTGGGGTCCGTTAAAACCTGACAATGCGACACTATTTTAAGCATATCAAGATAAACTTTACACATCGCAGACAGGAAATTAGGGTGTTTCGTGCTTGTGATTCAGCGATTTAGCGATTTAGTGATGAAGCAATGTAGCGATTCAGCAATATAGCAATTCAGCGACTCAGCGATTCAGAGATTCAGCGATTTAGCAATTCAGCAATTCAGGGATTCGGTGGTTCAGCGATTCAGCAATTCATCGATTTTGCGACTCAGCAGCTTAGCAATTTAGCGAATTAGCGATTTAGCAATTCAGCAATTCATTGATTCAGCAATTCAGCAATTCAATATTTAAGCAACTCAGGGATTTCTAAACGATTGTCAATCCCCAACCTCGGCCCCCTCTGTCTCGGTCTCTGTCTCCAGGAGTACACCATCGACGTGTTCTTCCGCCAGAGCTGGAAGGACGAGCGGCTGTGCTTCAAGGGGCCAATGGAGATGCTGCCCCTCAACAACCTGCTGGCCAGCAACATCTGGACGCCCGACACCTTCTTCCTGAACGGCAAGAAGTCCATCGCCCACAACATGACCACGCCCAACAAGCTGCTGAGGCTGCAGGACGACGGGACGCTGCTCTACACCATGAGGTGCACGCACGCGCACGCACACACACACACACACACACACACTCGCGCATGCGTGCACACACAGGCGCTCTACAACTGGTCGCACTATATCTTCATCGTGTCCGATGTCGATCATTCTTTTATCCACCAAATCGTTTGTATTTTGCACAATCATGTAGGCTTAGCGCTTCATTCAAAACCTTCAGCAATACACAAATGGAATGGAATCAGCAATGTAATTTGGTTATTTTGTTTTTGAAGCCCATCTCTTACACGTTTGATGAGGTTGACTTTACTCTACCTATGTACACAATGTGTGCCTCCTCTACTAGCTGCATAAGCTAGCTATTCGAGCAAGTTTGGTATGGTCATGTAGTCCAGTTCAGCATAGATGTTATACGATGTTGAATGGCCAGGGAATTAATACATTTAATTTGGAGAGCTTTTGTTTTGTATTGGAAAGGCAATGTCGTATTCTTTGTTACACTTTGGACGTTTTTTTTGGTACGGTCGAACCTCCATTTGGAGGAGGGCTGTGGCACTGCGTGGCTCCTGTAACCGCACATACAGCAGCTATGGGACAGCTGTTTGCGCAAGAGGAATGGGAAAAAAGATCACCGCCTCAAGATCTGTGTGGTCGCACAGCAAAACAGTGGCACCCAGTGGTCACGCCGCGTCACTTGTCATTTACAAAGTCGTCAGAGAGCAGACGTACAGTACAATGGAATAACTTTGATGTCAAGACAAAATATGTGCTTTTAAAAAAAGTGTGCTAAAAATGTCATCTTTTCAAACGTGACTTATTCGAAGTATGATAAGAAACTGTTCTCTTCTAATTCAAAACCAACACCTTAGAATCGTATGAACTTGTGTAATGTTTTTATCTTAACTTGGGGCGGCATTTGTGGCTTTTGTTGTTCTTGCACTTTTTAAGAGTTTTATATTCAGAGAGACAGAGAGAGGGTGAGAAAGAGAGTGAGAGAGAAACAGAGAGAGAGAAAGAGAGACAAAGTAATCCATCGCAGTGATGAATTCAAACGTTTTTCAATTTCTATTTACAGAACAGCAAAAATGTATATTGGCAATTAAAAGATGGTAGTGCGGTAGTGCAAAAAAATGTATAAATCAGGTCCGCCAGAGAAGTATTCATCCAACACTTTATTATTATATGACAAACCACCAAAAAAACTATTCAACCACCTCCACCTCGTTTGAAAACCTATGTGGCTTCCTGATCCTAATTCCCCTGCGCCTGTTCACCTCTCAGCCGACTAAATGCCCAACCCGTGACTCACAACACTTCACAGCTCAATCAAATTCAATTAACTTCAATTAACATCCCACATCAGATTGGCTACAACAGATGTATTTTTCAGGGAGTTCATGATTCAAGCATTTTAATCGTCACATACACATACAGTGAGCAGTGAAATGAAAAAGTGGCGATGCCCAGTGGAATGTGCAACAGAACAATGCGACTATAACAAATATCACAATTGAAGGGAAAGAGTCAGAAGATCCACACTATTTACTCTTTGGTCTTTAGAGCAAAAAGGAGCAGTTTTCTTTAGTTTTTGTTTTTTTTAGAAATGAGAAATATGAGCAAATTAGGCAAAATAGGCAAGTAAACAGCCAAAGATCTAATGAATACACAGCAAGTTTTCACATAAGCAAGTAGGCATTTCAACAACAAGTTCACGTAAGTTCAGTTCATGCACAGCGACTATAAAGGGAGGGAGAGAGACAAAGAGAAAGAGAGAGAGAGTACTAGGTATAGGGAGCATAATGCTGAACATGAGATAGATGATCCATATGGAAACCTTTTGACACACACACATACACATACATACGTATGCATGTGTGAATGCACTTGTGCAAGCACACACAGACACACACAGATTCAGAAGAGATTTGCTGAACAGCATGAATATTCATGTGTCAATTTTCTCACATTTGAAGTAAGAAAACGTGTAGGAGGTGTGTGTGTGTGTGTGTGTGTGTGTGTGTATGGCGCACGTGAAAGTGCAATTCAGAGGTCATGACCTCGCATTAACATGTCCACATGACACACACACACACGTGCGCACACACATACACGCGCACACGCACACACATACACAATAAAACTGCCTACTCTGTCAAGTGTTATCTACACTAATCAGTCATATAGCAGACCTCCGACTCCTAGGGCTTAAGAAACGGGATTGTGGTGTGTGTGTGTGTGTGTGTGTGCGTGTGTGTGTGTGTGTGCGCGCGTGTGTGTGTGTGTGTGTGTGTGTGTGTGCACGTGAGTGTGTGAGTTCATGCTGTATGCACGCACATGGGGTTGTATTGAGAGATAGTGAATGAAAGAATGGAAGGAGAGAAAGATTGAGAGGGTGAGAGAGAGGGCGAGAGACTACTATCCTGTCCATTACCTCATCTAATGCAATAGTCTTACATTCTCACTATATATCAACATATACTTTGGTATTATATTCACGATTATTTTATTTTTTTGACATATTTGATTCCATTGTAACAATTATAATTTAGTGTCTTCAATCATACATTATTTAACATTTTGTGCTTTGGCAATGTATATGAGGGAGAGGAAGAGAGAGAAAGAGAGAGAGAGAGAGAGAGACTGATAGACAGAGACAGTGGGGGTGGGATAGAGGGAGAGCGAGAGACATAGAGAGGGATAAAGAGGGTGAGAGACAGAGAGAGAGAGAGAGAGAGAGAGACTAAGGTGAGCAGTGTAGCCTCCCGTATCTCTGTGTCTCTGCAGGAGACAGCAGCAGCAGGTTGCTGGTAATCGTCTGATTGTTGCAGCACTAGAACCGTCACGGCTTAGTCACTGAGCCCCTCCCTCTCACACACATACACACACACATGCATGCACACACATACACACACACATGCATGCACACACACAAGCACACAGGCACACACGTGGGCATGCGGACACATACACACACACACACACGCACACATATGCATGCGTGCGCACACACACCACAGTGCACACACACACACACACACAGACACAGGCACACATGTGGGCATGTAGACACATACATACACACACACATATGCATACGCACACATATGCACGCACACACACATGCACGCACTCACAACACGTGTGCACACACACACACAAGCTGGGGAGTTCTCGGCAGACAACATTGCTGTGTTCTCGTCTCCGTTGTTATTCTTCAGACTAAAACATATGCCTTTGCAAAATACATACACACACACACACGCACACACTATGTAGATCTTTCTCTCAATCTATTTACATATTCCACATCTAGTTATGTATGTATAATGCATATCTCTGAAAAAAACCCCAATGATTTCCATATGAGCACCATTACATAAAACACATGCGTGTGTAAACATTGGCTCTGAAGACGACGGAAAGGCCTCTGCTCACATGCATACGAAGGCATGCGTATTGTAACAGTCAAAAGCAGTATTGGATATCGCCACCAGGGGGAGCACCTTATTTTATCCACCTCGTTTTTAGTTTCATTTTTGCCACTTGTTTATTGTCACAACCAGACTGAGCACAAATGCAGGACCACCAGGTAAGAGGCAAAAAATTAAGACGTTATGGTAACCCTTTCTACACCAACTCAGGATTTCTTCAAAAAAGGGAAACTAAACTTAAACAGTCATCCACAACAGGTGGTAATTGGCAAAACAGCAAAAACTAAAATCCATCATCTTCAAAGAATCACGGCAGCGGTGTTCCTGGGACCAAACGTTCATGACCGAGCGCTGACTGACTGGAAGCAGGGGTTTATAAAGGCTGAACACAACCAGCTCCAGGTGACCCCACTGATCACCTGGCACAGGGTTTCCTGGGGAGATTCTCAGGGGCTTGAAGGCTCTGGGCCCCTCTTGTGGCTCGTCGAGGCGTGACATATATATAGCAGAGAGCACGCTGTCTCTCCCGTGACGAGTGCGGAGTATAGGAAGGAAGAATCGGCTAGTGCATTATGTTATATTGTTTGTATGTTGGAGACCTGGCGTTCCGACACATGGACATATACAGCGACCCATGCACTACATATCAATGACGTGTGTGTGTGTGTGTGTGTGTGTGTGTGTGTGTGTGTGTGTGAGAGAGTGAGACAGAGAGACAGACAGAGACAGACAGCTAGATAGATAGAGAGGCACAGAATACACACAGAGAGAGAGGGAGAGACAGAGAGAGAGAGATAGACAGAGGGAAAGAGATAGACCGGGAGATACAAAAAAGAAGGAGAGAGGAGAGAGACAACAAAAAGAGAGAGAGACAGGCAGAACAGAAGGAGAGAGAGAGAGAGAGAGAGAGAGAGAGAGAGAGAGAGAGAGAGAGAGAGAGAGAGATAGTTAAACAACATGCGTTCTGGAGCATAAAACGTAACATTTTATGAATGCATGAAGGACACAGGAGGGACTTTCCGGTACCATCTGCTTGACACTAATTTAAATTATTGTTAATATCAACATGGCGGCCATAATCCTCCTCCATCATCTCCTCTGTCTGTCATGTCGTCCTGTAACAGAATGCTTTGCTTATAATACTTATTTTTCATCATTATTATTATCATTTTTTTCTCCGTCATCTTCATTTTTGTTAGAAAAACTTTGTACCTATACTTCATACCATATGATTTGATATAATATTTATGTTAAACTTTGGTGACCCAATTTGACTCACTAAATTCAGTCCAATGAGCAACCATACATTTTCAGATGGGGTTTATTTGAGATCTGTTGCACCTTGCCATCAACTTTCAGTTCATCACAGTTGTGTGTTGCTACTTAATAAATCCCATGCAACTTTTTGATTTGGATTGACAACACGATTCCCTTTGTATTGCACGCAAGGAAATAAAAGACAAAATAACGTTTTACTTTTTCTTTCTTTTTTTAATATCTTGCCACCTGGCGATTGGTCACCAGGTGGCGGCAGTATCACCGTCATCACTGTGTGCGTGAGGCCAATGCCTTGTATCAGCATCATGGTTCTATTTTCATATTTATAGGCTTTTCACACTTGAATAAGTTAACCCTGGGTTAACGTTAACCCTGGGTTATAATAACCCTGGGTTATAATAACCCTGGGTTAATTTTCTGATGTTTCACACTAGTTTTCTTTAACCCTGGGTTAACAATTGACCCCGGGTTAACGTTTCACACTGTGAGCTTGTAGACCCCGGGTTAACGTTCTAATTTGCATATTTACTGGGTTATCGAACATGATTGGCCCGGCCCAGCACGTGACCTTTGTTTACATTTTAGCCGGCTTAGCTGTCAAAATGACGTCATCACGCCGCTGTGATGGCGATAGTAATTAAACACACAAAAGAGAGAGAGAGCGACGAGAGAGAATAACAATTAAACTGGAGAAGAGAAGAGTATATGAGGAGGTTTTCGATTTTATTTTAAGTACAGAGAAATTTATTAATTTTAATTTTAATTTCAAGATCGCCTTCACAGATGCGCGTGCGATTAATATGCAAATGAGGTGAGGTTGCGGTCTGTGATTGGATGGATAGTCGTTGATATCGCTCTTACCTTCTAACCCCACATTCATTTCACACTAGTTTCTTCTAACCCCGCCAATTGCGGGCTACCCTGCTTGTGGTAGCAGGGTTTGTTAAACCCAGGGTTAAAAGGCACTTTCAAAATGCAAGTGTGGAAACGCTGCTTAACCCCGGGTTAACCCCGCATTTAACCCGGGTTAAGTGTAGTGTGAAAAGCATATTAATCAAATGAAAGAGAAAATATCACGTGGTTCATACATGTATGCTGTTTGTTTTTTAATCCACAGATTGACCATATCTGCCGAATGCCCGATGCAACTGGAAGATTTCCCGATGGACGCCACACGCCTGCCCTCTTAAGTTGGCAGTTGTGAGTAAATATGTTTTACATGAATGGATGTATACATTAACGGTGATGAAAGTTAACCACAGCTTAGATACAGTAAGGCATGGGCTCTCTGTGTTCTTGCCCTGAATTTAGGGTTTTCGGCAACATTTACCTTGTTGTCAAGAATATAATGTAAAATCAATGTCAATGTAAATTCCTCCTATTTCATAATTAGAAAACAGTTTAAAATAGGGACACACGACAATCGCTATCGGCCTTGTTGACTGCCATCGTCTATCAGCAAACCAATGTGAAATACAAGTACCCTGTCCTAAAGTAGCCAGCTATGTCTTACTTTTCAAAATGCCTCCAATTGATTTGGCATTAAAATAGTTGTTCGAAATTTATCCCGCTAGCTCTGCAATAGTAAAAGGCCAGTCGAAAATCTGAGACATTTTCTTGCTAACATACAAAACGAGTACAGTAGTACTCGTTGAGATGTGGAAGCGGGGACGCTAGGACAATGTTTTGTCCTAGCGTCACAGCAGGCGCTATACTGACCCATGTGGTCTGGGGGAACGCTCTGTCCTGTTAACAGAATCTGATTCAGAATCAGCTTTATTGCTTTAGTTTTTACAAACAAGGAATGTGCTTTTGTGTAATTGGTGCCTGATATTAAACATTGAACATTAAACAGAGTAAAAACAGAAATGAAAATGTTAAATGTTAACACTTCCAAAAATATAGATTAGAAATATATAAAAAATAAGCAATAGAAAAGGTGCAATTAAAGAACAGATGTGCGTCAATGTAACACAGTAGTGTCCATGGGGGGTGGGATCAGTGGGGTTAAATGTTAATACAACGTGTAGTATAGTGTCCATAGGGGGTGGGAATCGGTGGGGATTAGTGGGGGTCCCAGGTCTGATCCCACCCATTCCCACCCCTGTGGACACTATATTACACATTATATTAAACAGGACAGTGGTCACACAAACTAATCGATTTTCTATAATAAAACGAATATTTGAATATAAAATATTGGCTACCAAATTGTTATTTTAAACATCCTATCGGTATTGACCACGCATTTCACAATCGGTGCATCCCTAGTTTAAAAAAGAGATAAGATTCGACAAAAATCCAATCCAATTGGACTCAATAGAATGAACAAATACAATAACACTTACACATACAATGACCCCTTGAAACCACATCTGTTTATACGTGTCAGACACAAACAAGGTCATGTATCCTAACAAGGGGTTAACCCCGGAGGTATTTAAATACTTATCTGGTCAAGCGCTTTTTGCGTTCCACTACAGTTACAAACCGCACACTTCTACAGTGCAGAGTAGAGACACATCTCGTCACGGCTACTTGCCGGGGTCTCTGTCTGCTAGCAGACAGCAAAGGTTTATCAATGGCGGTCAGAGCGTCTGTAGGTTAAATCCTTTGCTAAAGCCTGGCCCACTCGCTAATTGCTAAAGGCTAATGCCTGAATGGCAATCCCGCGTTTGATCCTGCCATGGCAAGGTTAACTGTCAAAGGTGTACAGTGTTTAGGCCAAA
>PIJE02000188.1:532154-572154 GCA_002895965.2 Coryphaenoides rupestris
TCTACTCTATTTAAGAGTAGCCTATACCACAAAGTATTTTGGAAAACCAATCAGCTTATCCGGTCAGCGGGCGGGATTTGCGAGTGAGTGAGATTTGTTAAGTACTGCAGACACAAAGTGTTGCATCAATGCTTCAAACAGAATCAAAACACTGGAAGCACAGACCTCAAAGTCTCACAGTGTCTCACGGTGTTTCTGTGAATAATAGTAATAATAATGTTATTAATATATAGAAGAATAATCTATACATATCTATATATAATAATTTCAGATATTCCATTGTTGTTATTATTATTATTATTGTTATGTATCATTATCATATCATTATGTATTTTTTTTATCTAAAACCAATATTATTCAAATTACACAATTCAGACTTAAAATTATATTATTGTTATTAATGGAATTATCATTATTGTACAAATTATTATGGGAATTGTTATTATTGTTACTGGTAGTCGTAGTGATAATCGTCAAAGTAGTATGCAAATGCACGTACGATGCAATAGAAATTGACCGTATTGAACCCCATGGATATATAGGTCAAGTTCAGGAACGATGGTCTGGTCTTTCTGTATTGTTTTCTGGGTCGCTTCCTGTCCAGCTTAAAGGCAACAATGCGTTTGTTGTGATTCCCATGAGATTAAAACCAAACCAACACTTCCTGCGAGACTTGGAAATGAAACAGGTTTGAGTGGTAAAAAGGGAGGCGACGTTGGACGAGTCCAAAACTCCTCTGCACTTCTGGATCCTCGCCAACGATCAGTTGAGGTTTATTTTTGTCTTTCACAAAGTACTCAAGGTCATCCTCAGGCCGACGAGGTGATTTCATTTGTGTCTGTTATTCGAGAACTGACGTCTTTCACGTTGCCAGACCCTGATGGCGCCCAACGCCTTTGAGCGCGGGGTCCAGTGAAACTTTGAACCAGCTGTTGATGTGTCCACATCTTGTCCCCTCATTCAGTCATCCCCTCGTATCCTATCATACCAAGATGGATGTGTTTGATGAACACGCTGTGGGGGGGGGACTTAAGGGACATCACACACTTCTCCCTTGACTGACCGACAAGATCCCTCCAGAAACAACAGCCGGACACTGAAAGTAGAAGCTAACCGATTCGATGTTTGGCTGCTATTTATCGATTTGGCACCGGAATACGGCGTTGTCATGGTGTCCCGACATGAGATCTCGCTTCATTTGATGGCCTCAAAAGCAACCACCTTAAAAGAAAACCACAGTGGGTTCCTGCTGGACCCCCACATGACACCCGCCACGCTGTAGACCACCCTCAGCACGTTCCCGGACTGACCGTGTGAAGCCAGGAAAACAAGTAACATACAAGTCTGCATGTTATCGCTAAATACACGGTCGAGTGGTTCGATGGCACAAACACAGCTACTGCGCTAACTGTGTCTGTGTCACGTCGGTGAGCAGTACCTGCCCAGTGGCGGCCACAGGTTCGATTCCCGGTGTTCCCTCTCTGTCAATCAACCCACAGTCCCTGTCCCTTCCCCTCTATCTCTCTCCCTCCAAAAAAAAAAAAAGGCTGCAACATTTCGGAAATATCCGGGAGAAAATACGGCAGTTGGCGGTTGCTCCTTACTCACCAGTTGACGAGCATGGCGGCGTTGTTCTCCGTGATGAAGGGCAGCTCGGCGCGGACGCTCCCAGGCGCCAGCAGTAGCGCCCAGTAGCAGAACCAGCGGCAGAGGATGGTCATGTTCCCTCCGCTCCGTCCCACTCCGGCCCGGTCGGGAGCCATGCATCAAGGCAGCGGGATCAGCGCGACGTTCCCGGCGGGGCCAGACGGCTCTCCCGGCGGGCGGTGGGCTCTTCTCGGACGGAAGCGAGCGTAGCTGAGGGGGGGGGGTCTCATTTGACAGGCGCGAGTCATGGGGTCGTCAGGGGTCCCGGCTGAACGGGGAGCGGAAGTCGGGGAAGCGTGGGCGCCGTTGCCGAAGTTCTCTTAATAGAGGCATGGCACTCTATTCAAGATTTTTTCTCGATTCCCTTCTTTATTTGCCTGTGGGGTTTTTTTCCCGCCCTCAGAAGCCAAAATAATACAAAAATTAGCAGCAGTCACCGATGTCCTAATCTGTTAGTTCCTTCTGGAGTTGACAGTTTGAGGTGTCACCCCACACGCACACCGGCATAATCCCGGGCTCCCTGCGCACGCAAGTACGCATGAAGAACGACAGAAAAAAATGGAAAGGACGGAAAACTCCAGAAAAAACTGAAATAAAAGTTGTCCACTGTGGGTTCAAACTGCCCACTGCTCTGTGTGGTTCGTCATGCCAGTTGTCTCGTGGGTGTCCCTTTTTCCGACAGACTACACGCGTGTACATTAATCGCTAGTATGAGGTGTGTGTGTGTGTGTGTGTGGTTGTCAGCCGCCCCAGATTGTGTGTTCAGAATGAGTGAGTGAGCGACTCTGTGTGTGTGTGTGTGTGTGTGTGTGTCTGTGTGTCTGTGTGTCTGTGTGTGTGTGTGTGTGTGTGAGTCTGTGACGGGATTGGCAGAGTGGGCAGGGCTTAGCACTTTGTACGGCTTCCCAGGACAAGACACCCCCCACCCCGTGGTCTCTCTCTCTCTCTCTCTCTCTCTCTCTCTCTGTTCTCTCTCGCTGATGGCAGGGTGCAGATTGTAGCCAGGGATTAGGGGCGGGGGGGTCAAAAATCCGCTTTTGCCTGAGAAAGCCTCCTGTATTTCTGTGTGTGTGTGTGTGTGTGTTTGTGCATGCATACGTGTGTGTGTGTGTGTGTGTGTGTGTGTGTGTGTGCGGGGGTTTCCTCATGAATACAAATATGTTTACATATATACACAGTGTGTGTGTTCTGCATGTATGCGTGTGTGTGTGTGTGTGCATGCCTGGTGCAGGACTGGACTGCAGTCGATGTTTGTGTTATAAGCAGACCCAACCCCCCGGAACCATTTATTTTTTTCATTAAAGCAATCTTCAGTTGTTTAACAGGATATTGTATTGTGCCTCTATCTCTCTCTCTCTCTCTCTCTCTCTCACCGTCATCATCATTTAAAAATATGCATTTTTACCACAATTATTTCACCTGAACTATTCCATTTAGTGACCCTGTGGGGAATATAGCGGACATATCTTTATTGTAATAGACATGCAAAGAGCACAAGGCCTTTATTGGAGGTAGGCTTATATTAGAGGCAGGCCTATATTTCTTAAAATGAAACTCATGGACATAATCCCTTAATTTACTGACTTTTATTGCAAAACATTGCCTCATAAAAACAAAACAAACAAAACAGTAATGCAAATAACACAGCACCGCAGCCTCACGTCGGGAAAATACGGCCACTGTAAAATATTAAACATTAAACATTAAACATTACCGTAATACGGTAGCCAGTTTACGGCAGTCAAAGTGCAAGCAAAATCCAAACCAAAAATAGCCTATCAAAATAAATATAATATATACCACCATTCAAACCAAACTGCAGTCTCGTCCATTGCAATGATGTCCTTCTCCAAAATCCCTTTAGAGCCGACAGCCTTGCCAAAGAAATCCACAAACGAAACTAGTTTCTCAGTGAGGAGATCTGGGTCTTTCTGTGCCATGGTGGTGCGACGCCGAAGTGAAAGGTCGTTGCGTTTCAGACATTTTTCCAGCCAGCCCCTGTTCGCCACAAACTCCTTGCCGGCTCCATCACCCACTGAAGAGTAGATCTCCTTCGCATTGTTTTGTATCATTTTCCTCGAGACTCTTGTGTTTGTCCCGCATGGAGTAGATCCAGTCTGAAAGTTTAGCTTCTAGCTCCAAGCTCACTTTCTTTCGCCCGCCACCAGCTAGCCGTGCTCTTCCCTTGTCAGCTGAACTCAGTTCATTCTTCTGCTTTCTCCAGTATCGGATTCTCTTCGGGTCTATGTCAAAGTGCCTTGCAGCTTGCTCTCCCGAATCTTCCGCCACATACTGCGAAACTGTCTCTTCAAAATGCACGTCAAACTTTCGTCTGGTCGGCGCCTGCGTTTGTTTTCTCTTCTCTGGTAGCTCTGTGTTACGGAGACACGTTGTGTTATGGGACATTCAGGCTTGCACAGGTCATTCAAACTACCGTAGTTACATTCCGGTGTATAACAAGCACCAGGAGTTTACCGTATTAACCGTGGTTTTTTTCTTCGTTTTTTGACCCGGCCTCCAATGCCGGCCTTTATTTGTCCGTGTTGACCACGCCCCCCGGCCATTATAAGAGACCAGCCTTTAATGGAATACAGGCCACTATTAGAGGATTTACGGTATTTCAGATTTGCTGGATTTGTTAAGGGTAGCTCGCGCCCTTACCATTCCTCACCACTCGCTGTGATCCTCAATTATAGGAACAAGGCGAAGAAACATCAGAATGATTGCCATGCAGAAAGAAAATAACAGTTTGAAATGGCTCAAAATGAATTAGCTTCAAAGTAATTATTGAGCTTGAATGACAACACTTAAGACTTTGCCTTTTTAACTTGTGTTTCAGCAAAAAATCTTGAATGTCTGCCAAGGTTATGTTTGTTACGTTTTTCAAACATGTATTTTATAATTCTTTTTTAACTTTTAGGTAAAAACAATTGGCCAGTATTTGTATTAATTAAAACACAAAGTCATATGACCAACATTTACATTCATTCGAAAAAGACTGAAGTCACAGGACCATAACGACTGACACTACACCACTCGACATTAGTCTATGTCAGGGGTCACCAACCTTTTTGAACCTGAGAGCTACTTCAAAGGTACTGAGTAGTACGAAGGGCTACTTGTTTCCTGAATTTCCTGAATAACAAAGTTGCACAGATCACCTTTTAATAATAATAATATAGGTGAAGAGACTGTCTGATTACGTCAATGTTAATTATTCCTCACAATAATTATTAACAATGATTTCCACAACAATGATGGTAGGAAACATATATATTAAAACATGCAACAAACAACTGTTATATCTTCAAATCATGTCTCGTTTGTACTAACCACTACCATTGTAACATTTTTGAACAAATCGTGAACTCTGTCCCATGTTCATACAAATTATCAGTGATGTAAGATAAAAAAAATCTACTTTTTAATGAATCTTATTACATTAGTACTCATCACCAAATTGCTGATCAATCACAGCTGCAATCGCAGCTGTGACGCGGCACCGGAGTCGGGAGCCACGGCCACCCACACACAGTGAGCCCGCTGACACGAGACCGTGACATAAATGGTGTTAAAGCTAGTGATGCCCGCAGTATAGTTCCTGTATGGTTCGCTGTATAATCGCGGTTCTGATCCGGGAGGGGGGGGTGGATATTGGTGGGGACATGTCCCAAGCGTCCCCACTAAATGCTACGCCCATGAATCCACTTATCGGCGCCTAAAGCATATGGGTCAACAAGACGTATCCCATTCACCAATGTTAATTTCGTAGCATAACTTGTTTTATCACTGGGTGACAAGCTGTTGACTTTTTTTTTATTTCAAATTTCACTTTTTCTTTTTTTCTTAATTTCTTTTGTAGCCAACACGGTGCCTACGGGCACCGTGTTGGCTACCTCTGGTCTATGTATTAGTCCGGAAATGACCTGGGTCACGTGCCCAATATTTGCCCTCAAGCTAAATTTTTTGGGTCACATTTGTTAGGAACAGTGCGCGCTGTCTCATAAGTCCGCAGATGGCCGCCGGGCAAATCCTAATATCCTCTCCATGTCCCCCCCTTCTCAGGCCAGTACACCGTGATGATGGCCCACTTCTACCTGAAGAGGAAGATCGGCTACTTTGTGATCCAGACATACATGCCGTGCTTCATGACCGTCATCCTCTCCCAGGTGTCCTTCTGGCTCAACAGAGAGTCCGTCCCCGCCAGGACCGTCTTCGGTGAGACAAGGTGTAACAGGGCCCCTGCTTCACCGCCCGGCGTGAGTGTGGTGGCGAGTGACCCACTCGTGACATCACAAGTGCGACAGGAGGGGGGGGGTACGGTGGATAGGGAAGCCGGCCAGTTGGTACGGTCCACTGGGTAGGCCGGTAGGCTGATCACATCATCATACGGTATATCTGGGTGGACACTCCCACTTGTGATGTCACTAGGCAAATAGACAATTTTGAAACGGCTTGTAATGGCTAATCCCACTCACACCTGGTGGTAAAATAGGGCCCTTTAAGTTCAAACGTGTGTGTGTGTGTGTGTGTGGAGTGTGTTTGTTGGCTGGTTTAAGCAGGCAGTCTGGGGCAGGGTGGGGCTGCACACCTGTGGTGCATTGGCTAATTAAGGCCCATAGGTTAAACCAGCCATCAGCACACACACACGAGTGCCAGCATGTTAGCAGGTACCATCTGCTCTGTCACTCTTCCAGTTTCTATGTCTACAACTTCTACAATAAACCGGATTAATCACCATCTTGCCTGTGTCCTTTGGAGGAGCCCCAGGAAAAGCCACGTCAGCGTGCCGTGAAGCAGCAGCAACTATGCTCCACTGTGTTTCAGGACAAACACGGTCTGAAATAGTATTCAGTTGAATCTGAATACTGTATTGAATATTACATTTACATATTGGAAATAGTTTTATCTTCTATTGCCTTCTATAATGTTGCATGTCAATACACTAAAAATGGGTAGTTCACACTCCAGTAACAGAAATTCTAAAGCAACACAATGTGGTTAACTGCTGAAATAGTATAAAGACCAGCATTTAGCTTCCCACTCACAACGCTTATGCATTTTCTGGGGTTCCTCCAAAGGACACAGGCAGGTTGTAGACATGTAAAATGAAAGAATGCCAGAGTAGATGGTACCTGCTAGCATGCTAGTGCTCCCCGAGTGTGTGTGGTGATGGCTGGTTTAACATGTGGGCCTTGATGAGCCAACGCACCACCGACGTGCAGCCCCACCCATCCCCAGACTAATCATCCAGGGCCAGGTGAGGCTGCTTAATCCAGCCACCAAACACCTTGATGTCCTTAGTCACCCAGGGTTTATTGTTGGGGAAACGCTGTCCGTGCAGAAATTTACATCATCTGTTATGCAGTCTGTGGGTCCATCTATATCCTCCCCATGTGCATAACTGAGAGCATCCCAGTCTGTAATTTCAGAACAGCCCTGGCAGTGGTGGATACAGAAAGTGGCTGATGGGTAGGCCTGGAAAAATCTGGGTGGGCCTGAGTGAAGCTCATCAACGCACATTTTCTTCAACAGGCTTAGACATTTACAATACAGTGTGTGTGTGTGTGTGTGTGTGTGTGTGTGTGTGTGTGTGTGTGTGTGTGTGTGTGTGTGTGTGTGTGTGTGTGTGTGTGTGTGTGTGTGTGTGTGTGTGTACCTGCGTATGGATGTGTGAACTACTTTAACACTACGGAAATGTCGCGCTGCGTCAGCCCGTGAAGAATGTGTGCACTACGATGTGTTTCACATCTCTAAAGACACACACTATGAAACACATGACGATGAAACATGAAAGTTTGTATCTAAATCTGTATTCAGTCAGACAGCACTTAATTTTAGCAACAAATGTAACAGAATTGTTTCAACAAATGTAACAGAAACAGAAGCGGCGCTCCCACTTCTAAAAGTAGTTACATTTTGGTCACGCAGAAAAATTTATTCGGTTGATTATTTGAAAAATGAAAATGAAATAATCTCTGCAGTTGCAGGCAGTTGCAGCATAGATAATTAGGAAACGTCAAGGAAAGAGTTGATCGTGGCATTTACACTGACTGCTGTAATAATTATAATTTTATAAAATCACAACGCCAATTGGCGTCGGCTCAGTGACTACATGAAAGGTGTATTTTCCCCGTAGATCAACAGGCTACGGCGGCAGAGGGGAGCGAGTCAAGTTCTCGCAGGCGCAAAAGAGCACAGATTTATTTCCAGTCTCCGCAGCCGTCGATGCTTAAAGTCCCTAACGAACATAACAACGGGCCAATGGAGGCAAATGGCATCTCCACACTTTTTAGATTATTAATACATAATTCTAACGATTCCCCAAGACAAAACAATTCACATTTAAGGTATTTATTATGAATTATGAATCTGAATGGGTGGGCAAGCTGTCAATCTGGGTGGGCCTGGGCCCACCCGTAGATCCGCGCCTGAGCCCTAGAGAGACTCCTCTACTTCCTGTGACCATCTTCGCACAGTTCTGGTGATCACTGGTTGCTGCTGGACTGCATGTTTATAGAGGGGCCTCAGGTAGACCAGGTTGTGATCTGATCTGCCCAGGAGAGAGAGAGCTATGGAGCTATATGTCTTAACATTAGCATACAGCAGGTCTAGTGTTTTGTTTTGTTTTGTTGTCAAGGTGACATGGTTAAAATCACCCGATATCGATATGAACGCGCTTGGGTGCAGTGTCTGTAGACGCGCGGTCACGGAGTTGAGACGTCAGCAGCCCACAACGTATTAGCCGCGGGAGGAGTATAAACAACTATCATAATGGCCTTGGTAAACTCTCTGGGCAGGTAGTATGGACGGAGACTTACTGCTAGCCCCTCCTTTCTTCTTGCCGCTTTCGCTGCAACTCCTGTCCGCCCACATGAACTGGAAGCCAGATAAACTCACCATAGTGTCCGGTACGTTGACATGTCTCAGCCATGTCTCCGTGAAGCACATGATAGAGCACTCACGAAACGCACCCTCACTCTTTGTGAACTCGGCCATCTTGTTCACCGGAGATCGTACGTTAGTTCTCCCGCCGGCCACACTACACAGTTGGAGGTTCATCAGCTGATCTCTCGTGGAAACAATGGAGCCCCTGGGTCTGCCATGTCGGCGATCGGGCATGATAAACGTACTCCAATAGTGAGAAAAACAAAAAAGAACGTGCAAATCCACATTGCTCTACGATACAAATAACTTAGCTTACTACTTAACGAACAAGACATCGAGGAAGAAGTCAGTAAATATAGAAATAAAGTGAAAAAGACACAAGATGAAGAAGAGCAACTTTTGCAGTTTGCCGCCCTGGACGGCAGCAGATAACTATTGGCATTGGCACTATTATGGGCATTGTCCCCATAAATAGATGAGTGAGATAACTTGACAGAAAGAGACAATGAAAACTCTAAACCCTGTTAAATACTCTGTTATTGTTTTTTTTTATTTGCATGTTTGTTTGTTTGTGCAGGCGTTACCACAGTACTCACCATGACAACACTGAGCATCAGCGCCAGGAACTCGCTGCCCAAAGTGGCGTACGCCACCGCCATGGACTGGTTCATCGCCGTGTGCTACGCCTTCGTCTTCTCGGCGCTCATCGAGTTCGCCACCGTCAACTACTTTACCAAGCGGAGCTGGGCCTGGGACGGCAAGAAAGCACTGGAGGCCCAGCACCCAAAGGTGCAAATACTTCCATCATCCGTCGTCATAACGATTTACTATTGAGTTAATTTAGCAGTATTGAATTGAGCATTAATTGATTAATGATTACAACAAATTCAAAAAGGTTTAAACTGACCCTTTCTTACTGTTTACCTCCCACTTCCTCCTCCCTCCCTCTCCTCCTCTCTCTTCCTCTTCCTCTTCCTTCTCTCACCACCTCCCCCCTCATCCTCTCCTCCCTCTTTCCTCATCTCTCCCTGTCCCTCCCCCACCCCCTCCCTCCATTCCTATCCCCTCTCTCACCACCTCTCCCCCCTCCGTCTCGTCATCTTGTCATCTCTCCTCCGCCACCACCACCACCACCACGACCACCACCACAGAAGCGAGACCCCATGGTGCTCTCCAAGAAGCCCAACAACGCCTGCTCAGCCGGTGGGGGCGGGGTCAACTACACGCCCAACCTCGTCCACAAGGACCTGTCGGCCACCATCTCCACCATCTCCAACACCACGACGGTGCAGCTCCGCTCGGTGGGCATCGGCGTGGGCATCGGCCTGGGCGGCTCACCGTCCGACATCAAGGCCCTGGACCCCAAGAAGACGTACAACAGCGTGAGCAAGATCGACAAGATGTCCCGCATCGTGTTCCCCGTGCTCTTCGGGACCTTCAACCTGGTGTACTGGGCCACGTACCTCAACCGCGAGCCCGTGGTGAAGGCCGTGGTCACGTCCACGTAATGCCCCCCCCCACGTACCACGTACCACACTCCACCCCACCCTCTTTAACCCGCCCCTCTCCCCATATATATAGCCCTCTCTACTTATTCCTCGCTCTTTTTCTTGTTTTGGTTGTTTGGGGAAAATTGTCCCCCTCGTAGTCTAGTCTGATCTATATATATATATAGAGAGAGAAAGATAGAGAGAGAGGAAGAGAGAGAGAGAGATACAGTTTGTGTGAGAGAGGTGTGAGAGTGTGTGTGTGTGAGAGTGTGTGTGTGTGTGTGTGTGTGTGTGTGTGTGTGTGTGTGTGTGTGTAAGGGGTTCGCAGTGAAGTGAAGTGGGTAACCAATAGTAGGTTTTTTTTCCACTTTAAAGAACTTTACGAGGAACTCTACGACGACTCAAAACCGGGAGCGACATTCGCTTTTGCAGATTTTTCTTTCTTTCTTTTTGTTTTTGTTTATTGCGCCTAAAAAAACTGACGGAGGCTGCTTAAACAACTACTGGAGGTGGTGGTGGTGGTGAGTTTTGATTAATCATTTCTCCCACTGCGATTTGCATGACGCTCTCTCTCTTCAAAGGAAAAGTGGACTCCTGTTAATCTCAAAAAGCAGACAGAGAATTTGTCAATTACCGCTTCGGGTGTTGGGTGCGCAATTTTTAATCGCTATTACCCGAAAAAGGGCCCCCTTTTTCTGTTTTCATTGTATTTTATCAGACTTGGCCTATGTTTTAAAAACGCTTCTCATTCTTATCATGAATCGGGCAGCTTGCGAAGAAACATTACGCACACATCTAGGAAAAGTCTGCAATATAGTGTGTGTGTGTGTGTGTGTCCGTGTGCGTGTGCGTGTGTGTGTCTTAGAAAATTAGAAAAACTTTTTTCCACACTGCGTGGAGAGAAAAAATTGTACAAAAACATATCGTATTCCTTATGAGATCAACGCTGCAAGTGCATTAATACATTTGTTTTAACCCAGTTGAAAAAGAAAAAAAAAAATCGTTGTATTTTTATATATTTTTTGGCTCAATCTGAAAGCGGGCGCTTGTTGTATCTGTCTATTGGCATCATTATGTTGAAGATTCAAAGATTTCCAAGCTCTTGGGGTTAGGGATTCCCAAACAGCAAGTTGTCTTTGGAAAGTTTGGGATGGGAAAGTAGAGCACCGCGTGGGCACCAAGACAAAGTGAGCATCGCACTCGAAGCGTGGCTTTACTGATTGTCTTCGGTGAAAATGGAAGAAAAGTACATGAATCATGTGGGAAAACAAAAAAAAAATGAATTATCAAAGATGAGAACGGCCTTGGAGTGAGTCAACATGGCCTCTAAGGGAACTGAACTGTCCTGTTTTATGTGCTGTGGCTAGATTCCATTTTCAGCAATTTTTTTTTTATTTAGCATAGAATAGACTATTTATCGAGCCCTTGTACTCAACTTTTTGGCACAAACATCAGCAGATAAATCACCAATTTATCTGTCAAAGTGAGTACAATTTACCCGTTATGACGCATGAATGCAGGCCAAAATGACCTTGGATTTGAAGCTTTTGACCTTTTTTTTACTTAAAACTGCTGCGAAGAGGACAAATGTTCACACACATAAGGGAACTTTGTACAGAGATAAACATTTCTTTTTTTTCATCCAATTCCTCCTTATTTGGAGGAGTAAAAAATATTTTTTGAATTTTGAATCTTATGCCCCGTAGAGAGAAAAAAACACCAAAGTCTACATGTGGACTTTTAGTATGTGTACATTTTTGTCTTGAATACTGTAACTTTTTTTGGGAATGTTTAATGTACACGTGGCTGTTTGTTTTCTAACTCGCTGCTTTAAAAAAATGCATACTACAGATCAAACTTTAAAAGTTTTAATTTAAACAGTTAAAACACAATTGTGATGTGAGACTCCAATGTTCCTCAACCAGAGGAGTATACAATAGGGGAATGTGCAATGATTGTGGTCCCATAGAAAGGTAAGTTCACTCTAAAGACACCAAACATTCCCATTAATGCCACCCAGAACGTTCCAGGATGTTCTGAGACAGCTGTGTCGTTTATGGAGATAAAAAGTTGGAGTCCCTATTTATTAGGCTATAAGTTGTATTATTTCGCAGATGCTTGCACCCCAAAGTGACTTTGGGTCCAAGTGAATTATTCAGGGTTTTGGCTTATTCGCCTTTTGTCAAGATTCTCGGGGTTGAACAAGAGCAGTGAGACCACATTTTTGTCAAACAGCCCCGTACGTAACTGGTACCCGCGATAGTGCGCTGATGTAATTTCCCAGGCGCCGCAGTAATGGCACCACAACTCATAATTCACTTAATACACCTTCCAGATAATGCAAATATGAATTCAGAATTTAGAATTTAGCTTATTTCACAAGCACTCACAGCAGCGCTATTCTGTTCCGAATAACGGCTTCTTCTTCCGCTGGGCTGTGCGCAAAGATACAGGAACATCTGAGAACATTGGTACAATAACAACACAACCGTTTTGAAGCACCCACGAAGACCAGGCTGAGCAGCAGGTTTGTTGTTCTCTCCGGTAGGCTATGGTTTCAGACACAACAATCAAGGACGATTATTTATTCTCAGATATTGCTTGGGAACCCTATTTGTTTGAGTGCAAATCAGAGGATGAGCTTGAAACGGCTAACGTGCAAAGAGGGAGGAAGAGATGGCCAATCACAAGTTGGTTGGGTGGGCAGATGTGACGTTGCGCAACAGAGACTGGTGGTGCAACTTTGGGGCGTGTCAGGGTGGCTTGGCATCTCTGGTGAAGATGCCCCAAAAAATTATCTCAGGTCGTTTGTATAGGTTGTGTTGTTATTGTCCGGGCCAACTGTATATCACTGCACACACAGCCCAGAGAAGAAAAGGTTATTCTGCATGAAATACTGCCGTAGTAACTGCTTGTAGATGAACCTGAATTCAGCTTTTTATTACACATTCACACATTGATTAATGTTTGTATTATCTGGAAGGTGTATTAAGCTGGGATTTGGAGCTAATGCTATGGCAAAATATACTAGCACGCTAATGCTAACAAGTGTCCCGGGATGGTTTACAGGAGGCATAAAATCTAAAATCCTGAACTAACCCTGAGAAGGTTGGGGTTTGGGGGCATCTTGCTCTGGGATGCAATCAGTCTGTGGACATTGGGGATTGAACCCAAAAGCCTTTGGCTGGAAGTCGACCACCTCACCTGACACTACACTACCACCTTAGCCACTTGACTGGGATCTGGAGGAAAGCTGGTAGAGTAATGAGCATTTGTAAATCCCATAGAAACCACATGATCAATTTTGTAAGCGGGAAAATACATTTGTTTGTGAATTTTGGGTGAACTTACCCTTAGACTGGACCGAACCAAACAGCACATGATGTCCCCTGTTCATTTTTCCCACGTTGCTTCGTTTTTGCTGACCTTTTGTAAGCTAATTTACACACAGTTTGCCAACCCAAGACAATTTACAAATGAATCTAACTTCTATAAAAGACAGCTTTGAACTGAAAGTAAAACACACAACGGAGAAAGATGAATTGTTCATCAGCTCAGAGGAGGAAGAGGTGTGTGGGGCATTGGGGAGCTTTGGACAGTGGAACTTTTGGTAGCGTTGTCTGTCTGATACCCCCGACCCACTGCCCGTATCGACAGAAGCTGTGCCAACAAAGACGACAGAGACGATGTTCCGTCCTCTCTGCCGTGGCACCAACCTGAAAAGTGCGGATGTTTGGGACTTGCTTTTCATGAAGACTTATTAAGGGCGACGTCGCCCTTTAATCTGTTGTTGACCTTGACCCAATGTTGCCAGTTTTGCACGTTCCGAAAAGACATGGTCCCCGATGGTCTCCGTCTGTCTCCACCGGCAAAATTGAGCAACATTTTTTTTCTCAATTTACGCAGCATTTCGGTCCAATGTCCTACCACCTACGCCGCTGCCCTTTCAAGAGATATAGTCGGAGTGTTAAAAGAATGAACACACGTCACATTGTGAGCGTTGTGCTGTTTGCACATGAGCTAAATGACGTAGCGCTATCCGTCCAGGATATATCGTGACTATATTAGGGCCACAATCCGTGCACCGGCATAACACCGCTGGCTCTGTCTGAATGGGCACTTCGATTTTCAAGAATTGGGGATTAATAAAATTGTATCTTATCTTATCTTACATCCACCACTATCATCTGCCTATCTTGTCCTCCCGTCTCCTGTTGCCTGTCAATCCATGTATCCACTCTACACAATCCCTCACTCACACAACTCTCTCTCTATGTCTATGACTTTGTCTCTGCCTCTCTCTCTCTTCTTGCTCGTTTCCTCGGTGACTGACAATTGTCCACGGCTACAGACAATCCATCTGCTTGTTACATTTTGTATTGTTTCCGTATGTTTTGTTTCAATCATTGGGAACAAGGCGCACAACGGCTTCTCATTCCTCTGTATAGAGTGACGTCATTTTGTGTCCTCATCTTATCCTAGACGTTTCTGATTAAGTTGAATAAAAGCAAAAACAACAATGAATGTCGAAGGAATATGTGTCCCAACAAATGTCCTCTCATATTTGAATAAAGTTGATGCTCATTATAGTGCTTCTTATTTTTGGAGTTACAGAACTGACGGACTCGTAAGAGGGTCTGCAAGACTTACTTCTACCCCAGGGGGCGCACTATACATTGAAATGGGGTCATCAAATACAAAAGGCAGTGTTGTATATTTGCCATTATAGAGCAGACTGTTCAACATATTAAGCATTGTAGATAACACCCTATTTGACAATGTATCTATTCATTAGATACAGATACATCTATCAAGTAGATAAATACCCCTAATCAGCATTTTAACTTCCAGTCATTCCAAGATGTGAAAAGGGTACTTAGCTGACCAATGGGCTTCTTCATCGCGCCGTGGGGGGCGATGGAGTTATAATATCAGCCTTCGCCCCCCACATATTCACAAGTACTAAAAACTGCCAAAATACTAAAAAGGTGTTGATATAAAAACAGGATGAGACCTATCTTATCTTAAAAAAAATACAAAACCTGACTGATAAAACAAACTCACATTAAAAAACTAAACAACAAAATCACAATCACATTTATTGCCAAGGATGTTTTCACAGACAAGGAATTTGCTTTGGTGATTTGGTGCATAACATTGAACATTAAACAGAAAGTTAGGAACAATTCACAATCAACAATGAAAAACTCAAAAGTAAAAAAAATAATTATAAAAATAAGAAGCATGGATTAGGGTGAGATTAGGGTGAGGGTTAGGGTGAGACCAATAGACCAAGTGATACAGAACACAAGTAAGTTCCCGGGGTGGTATTTGGACCACTTGTGCATGTGTGTGTGTTGGGTACGTGTGTGGGAGCCCATGTTGTAATAGTATGCTGCCTGTTTGAGTGCAGTCCCCGGACACCGCCCCCCCAAAACTCCTTGTAGGATGATGAAAAGACTCGAAACCCACCTGTTCAGAGTTCACCTGGACTCTACATAACACCCCCCCCCCACCGCCTTCCCTCTCCTAAACCTAGCACTAGCTTGCGTGTTTGTGCGTCTTGGCACTAAATAATAGTACTTGGCATTGTTTAGCTTATTGTATGTTCTTAGATGCTGGTACTGCACTCAGAATGGCATGTCTGCTTATCCCTATTAGCCTTGCAATTATGAACTTTTGAATCCTGTTCTATTCTCACCTTTATGCACCACAGTGATATATTGCTCTTTGTCTCTTTGTCTCTTTCTCTCTTCTGACAAATGTACTCATTGTAATTCGCTTTGGATAAAAGCGTCTGCCAAATGCCATAAATGTCAATGATTAGTCTGCAGTGTCCAGGGCACAGGTAGATGTTATAAACCAGTTCATTGGAGAGTTGGCAAGATATTAGAGCCAGAGCAGGTGTGCCATGCGGACATGTCAGCGCTCTCTCTCTCTCGCTCTCTCTCTCTCGCTGTGTGTGTGTGTGTGGTAATGGCTGGTTTATTGCATGAGCCTCAGCCCAGCCCCCAGAGTCTAATCACTCTGACTCGGGGTCAGGTGAGGCTGCTTAAACCAGCCACCAAACAAACACACTTAATACAGAGAGAGAGAGCGGGTCAAGGTCAAATATGTGGGGAGTAAACAACTGGCTTAAATAAATGTAAAGTTGACAATTAATTAAATGTCGCAATTGAATTTGGTACACCTCTGGGCAGGTCCAGATAACTTTATCTGTATTTCTGTGTCTATTAAAAAGGCAATAGTTTTACGGCAAAAAAAGTTTCCTAAGTCTCCCTACTTCAAGATTCAAGAATTGTATTTGTCACATATATGAGGGGTGGAAGTAACAAAAATTAATAAATGAATGTGTAATCGATTAAAATGCAATCAAATTAAATAGTCACTTGATGATTCAGCAAATGATATAATTAATTCAGAACCAAACTGATTAAAATGCAATCAAATAAAATAATCACGTGATGAATTAGCAAATGATTTAATTAATTCAGAACCAAACTGAATAAAACATCATCAATAAAATGAAATAACAATCAAACACATCATTGAAATAAAGACTGGTTTTATCGAATCACCTTGACATTCAATTCAGTGCCTGCAATTCCATTCGCCACCACTTTCAAATCGAGGACACTTTCATCGTTAGAGCGGTGTGTGCTGCATGTGTCAATCACATGACCCCGCCCACAGATTTACATCCAGGCTATCCTAATCGACTGCCAATACTAATCCGTTACATAAACATGGCCTTGAAGTCAAACACACAGCATATAATACTCCTATAATGTCAGAATGTTTTACTCACCGTTTGCCGTACTGTTTGATGCACCATGCATATCTGACCATCCAAAAGGCCTGTCCAGTCGATTAGGATAGCCTGGATGTAAATCTGTGGGCGGGGTCATGTGATTGACACATGCAGCACACAAATGGTGTGGCAACAGCGTATAGATTGTAACTCGGTGATCCGAGTACAAGCACTCTTCGGTGCTTGAAACAGATGCAGCCAGTGTGTGTCAAATGAACACATTGAAACAATGCAGCAGACTCTGTTCTACTGAGGCCGCGACAAAGTAGTCAGCAAATACATGTCGCAGTTTACAGAGAAGCTCTTTCAGGTGCATTTGGGTGGTTCTTAAAAGGACCGTTGGTTTAGATGAAGAGAGACAGTCTACTTGGAGCTGGTGTACTTGGTCACAGCCACTGTGCCCTCAGACACCGCGTGCTTGGTGGATGGTCACGTTCACTCACAGTCCGTCATGTTAATCTCGTCGGAGGAGGTGTCTGTGAATGAGAGGTTGATTTGTATTCTTTTAGCATTTTAAGGTGAGTCAAAGGAACAATCCACATGTATAGAGTAATTCAATTAATGACAGACAATATTTCAGACCAAACATTTTCAACACCTGTATTTACTCATGGTAGACAGTCAATTCGGCAAGCGCTGGCTACAGATACGCTACACACAGACTCCTTTTACATTGCGGTTTGGAGGTTTTCTAAAGGTAAACTGTATTGGCCGGGAATCGAACGGCTCCCAACTTGTTCGAAATGGACGTACGGCAGGTGAGAATCCTGCCACATTATGAACAATGCTGGTTTTCTTACGAATTGTAGTTCCCAACTTTGTTGCATTTAGGACTGTTGACCTAAATATCTTGATAATGTCTAGGAATTCCTGGCACTACACAGTTCCTCGTTAGTATTTATAAAAAATATATTCTTCTGAATTAATAATAGCGGGCACCACCCTGAAATCAAGGACCATTTGCACTTGCTTGTCCAAATGAAATGTGTACTTGTCCAAATGTGGCATGTAGGACTATCCTGTAAAAGCAGACCCCTATGCCGTGACATTGTGAACCAATGCCGTGACCCAGAGTTGCTGCGGCCACAACGCAGAGTACTAACCACTATACGATCACGGCGAGCTGCCAGGGCCTTAAAAACACATGTTGATAACTTGAGGTCCTTCCTTGTTAGTACAGTGGTCAGATTAGGTGAGATTACTTCCGGCGCCGTCCCGGGTGGCTGCCTGCCAGAGATGCTCCTTGCGATCTTGTACTTTTTTTTCAATCTTTATCTACTTCTTTTAGAATTCTTGTTATTTAATTAGTAAGATAAGTTATTTGTACAGTCGAACAAGATGGCTCTGCGAGCTCTTTTTCTGTTTTTAGTTGCTATTTTTATTATACATTAAAGGCTGATCCATGCTCCGCGAGAAGCGAGAACTTTGTTCTCGCACCTAGGGCCACAAAATGACATCATTTTGTTCTCCCAGCCCTAGGTCAGGAGTTCTCGCAGTTTGTTCTCGACACATCAGCCGGGCCGAACTTTGTTCTCGCGTCGTGTCCGAGAACTATTGTGTGATTGAAGTTTGAAGTTTGCATAGCGCGCGTGACGTGTGCTGCTGTGGGCGAGGCCTTTGAGGACTTCCCAGGAGTTCTGCACTTGAGTTCTCGCGGAGTATGAAATGTCCAGGGCTGCGAGAGCTTTGTCTCGCAGCCCTGGGTGCGAGAACAAAGTTCTCGCTTCTCACGGAGTATGGAGCAGCCTTTACTGTGCCCGACTTGTTACGCAGTAACACAGTATCCCCGCTTGTCACATGGGAGACTGGGGTTCAATTCCCCGATGGGGATAATCTGCCTTTTACTCACAGTCCATCATGATAATTACTGTGTTAATCTCGTCGGAGGAGGTGTTTGTGAATAAGAGGTTGCTTTGTATACTTTTAGCAATTTAAGGTCAGTCAAAGGAACAATCCACTCTGGTGAAAATCTTGCTCTGTGTCAGGATGGCCGAGCGGTCGGTCTTCTAATATTACATTAGGCATCCGATTCCGGAATTTTTTTCTTTTCCGTAATCAGGCTTCCCTTGTAGGAATTCCTCAACCAGGACGCAGCCTCCTCAGTCATTATATTGTAGACCCCCTGTCTCTCCTCTGTGAGAAAAGGCAGTCCTTTAAAGCAGGGATCCAGACCAGATGCTGTATGAAGGATCTTCTTCTCTGCCTCACTGTTGTACCTAATATTTCAGATATGTGACATTGGATTTTAGATAAGATAATGGTAACATTTTTATCTTAGTCTTAGATAATGGCAACATTGCAATTTTATAATTCAGTGTTTTTTATGACAATTGTCTTAATATATAATAATGCTGAAAAAATCAATAAAACCATAAAAGAATACCCTCTTGAGGAGATCTGCTTTGATGGCATGCTTGATCTCGTGGATCATGGGTGAGTCTCCGATGGTGTCTGACATGTTCTGGAGGAGTTGAGCATTTATTGGAGCGATGAGACAAACTGTTGGATTGCTCTCTTCGGACATCAGTGTTATGGCATCTTTCATGGGCTTTAATGCCTTCACGGTGTCCTCTGCGTTTGAAACATCTGTTTCATTCAGAGTGCAGAGGTCGGACTCTGTTCTTCTCACCTCAGGAGACAGCAAGGTGGCACATATCGCTGGTTGTTGTTCCAAAAACCTCTCCACCATGTCATATGCGCTATTCCACCTTGTGGCAACGTCAGTTTTCAGTTTATGACTTGGCAGGCCAAGAAGTTTCTGTTTGACTTGCAGCTGCTGGTTACCTGTAGTGCTGCGGTGGAAGAATGTTGATATCCGTCGGATTCTGCCCAGAAGCCTGGCGACCGTGGACACTTTGAGTGCTCGCTGTGATGCAAGATTTAATGTATGCGCGAAACATCTTACATGAGCGAATTTTGCGACTTCAGCTGCGACTATCATGTTTGATGCGTTGTCTGTCACCAGCACTAGAGCTTTATCGTGTAGCTGCCATTCCTCCACCACACTGGACAGCAGCTCCGCAAGTTGAGCACCCGTGTGGCTCTCATAAACGGCTCTCATTTGCAGCACATGCGACAAACCTTCCCAGTCCACGTTAATGTAATGTGCGGTTATTGTTACATACGAGTCCGTTGCAATGGAGGTCCATGAATCACATGTGATGGCTACTCGACTAGCTTTACTCATTGAGTCCATTACATGGGCTTTAGTTTCATGGTAGAGAGCTGGTATAATATTTTCTCTAAAGTGGCTTCGTGATGGGAGCTTATAGCGTGGCTCCAGGGTCTTAAGCAGGTGGCGAAACCCGGGGTTCTCGACAACAGAATAAGGCCTTAAATCCTTAGCTATGAAAGCAGATACTGCTTGGGTGATTCTCTTCCCTCTCTCAGAGTTGGACGGCAACTTTGACAGCGTCTCCTGAATTCGTGGCTGGGCTGGGTCCGATGTTTTCTTACTCGCAGTAGAGGCTAACGTTAGCTCCTGGTGAAAACGACTAACGTGGTTCCTCAAATTCGTCATATTACCGAAGTATTTAATTTTTGTGTGACAAACTTTACACACGGCGTGTGTCTTGTCCAGTTCGTGCTTCCCACTGACTGCCGTCTAACACTACTGCTTTCCTCCGCCATCGCCCCCTTAATGTTAGCCTAGCATGTTGCACCCACAATTCAATGCGACGTATTTTTTGTCTCTCTCTCTTTTATTTTATTTTTTTACATCAACGTTAGTAGGCTATAATCGATTATGTTATGTTACTGCATCGATGCAGAATCGTCCACGTCCGCATCGCGATGCATCTTAGAATCGAGAAATTTCCACACCCCTAGTAAATAGGTGGGTTTTTAGTCTCGCCTTAAATATATCAGCAGAGTCAGCCTCCCTGATTACAGGTGGCAGACTGTTCCACAGATAGGGTGCTCGATAAGAGAGCGCCCTGTTTCCTGCTGATTTTTTATTTACTTTTGGAATTGATAAAAGGCCAGCTCCTGAGGACCGGAGCGGCCGAGAAGGACAATGGGGAACAATAAGGTCCTTCAGGTACGATGGTGCGGACCCATGCAGGATCTTGTAGGTAAGAAGTAGCACCTTAAAATCTGATCTGGCATTTATTGGGAGCCAGTGGAGGGAAGTGAGAATAGGAGTAATGTGGTCAAACTTCCTAGTTCTCGTTAAAAGTCTAGCAGCAGCGTTCTGTACGAGCTGGAGGCTTTTTGTAGTAGAGCTCGGTAGGCCAGAGAACAGTGCATTACAGTAATCCAGTCTGGATGATATAAATGCATGGATGAGTGTCTCTGCGTCCGCAGCGGATAGCATTGGTCTGATCTTGGCAATGTTTCTAAGATGAAAGAAAGCAGTTCTGGTGATACCTTTGACATGCTGATCAAAAGAAAGCGTAGGATCAAGCAGAACACCAAGATTCTTGACGCAGGAGCTTTGGGCAATAGTGGATCCCTCAAGGCAGAGTGTGACGTCATCAAGTTGTGATTGTTTATGCTTCAGGCCGAAGATAATCATCTCAGTTTTCCCCGTGTTAAGCTGCAAGTAATCCATCTTTTGATTGCAGCGAGGCAGGATTCAACCTTTTGGATCTGTTGGAGCCGGGGGGAGTCTTTTGATCCAATGGGAATGTAGATTTGGGTGTCGTCCGCATAGCAGTGAAAGCTAATGCCAAAGCTGCGAATAATATCGCCAAGAGGGAGCATGTAGATTGCAAAGAGCAGTGGACCAAGGACCGACCCCTGGGGAACACCAAAGCTTAAGTTGCAATGCTTCGATTTTGATCCTTTGCAGACAACAAATTGTGTTCTGTCTGAGAGGTAGGATCTAAACCAGTGAAGAGCAGTGCCTTTGATGCCGACGTAGTGTTTGAGACGCTCAAGGCGGATGCGATGGTCGGCGCTGAGGTCAAGCAACACCATCAGGGAGCTTGCATTGCTGTCCATGCTAAGGAGGAGATCGTTTACCACTCTGGTCACAGCGGTTTCAGTAGAGAATAGGCTCCTGAAACCAGACTGAAATGGTTCAACTAAGTTGTTTGCCGTCAGATGATTAATGATTGGGCTAGCTACAATTTTTTCCAATACTTTAGAGAGGAAAGGAAGGTTAGAGATGGGCCGATAGCTGCTGAGAGCTTCGGGGTCGAGGCCAGGCTTCTTGAGGAGAGGTTTTACCACAGCACACTTAAAGCTAGAGGGAACTGAGCCTGTCGACAATGATAGGTTCATGATGTTGAGCATAGCCGTTCCAACCGTTGGGAAAAGTTATTTTAGAACCTTGGTAGGGACAGGGTCGAGCAAACAGGTAGTCTGTTTAGATGCCTGTATTAGCTTGTCAAGCTCATCCAACGAGATTGTGCTAAACTGCTGGAAAGTAGCTTCAGGGAGAATGCGTGGCACCGCATTTGACGAATGTTCAGGATGAGTGGTGAGAGACGCATCAATGTCTTTCCTAATTGATTCGATCTTGTGATCAAAGAACTCCAGGAAGTTGCTCGCTGAGAGGGAGGAGTCCAAGTTGTGAGGTTGTTTATGCGTCAGCTCTTTTACAGTGTCAAAGAGGAACTTCGGGTTGTTCTTGTTTAAGTTGATGACACTGGAGAAGTAGGCATTTCTGGAGTCGGTTAGCGCAGTTTTGTAGCTAAGCAGGCTGTCGTGCCATGCAAGGTAGAAGACTTCAAGTTTAGTCGAGCGCAACTTGCGTTCAAGTTTTCTGCAGTCGCGTTTGAGGGTACGCGTGTCTTCGTTGAACCATGGTGCTGGTCTTTTTGCTTTCCGCTTTTTAACTACAAGAGGAGCAGCAAAGTCGATGGCTGCGGATAAAGCAGTGTTAAACTCATTGGTGAGACAATCCACTGAACCCCTGAAGTCAGCAAAAGGAGCAAGTAACAGGGGTAACTTATCTGCCATGGCTGTGGAGGTGTCAGGGGTGATACGACAGCAGCTATAGGTAGCCTGGCGGTCGTCCCTTGGGCAAGATACAACCACCTGGAAAGTGAGCAGACAGTGATCGGAGAGAGCTGAAGTATAAGGAGAGACACTTAAATCTGTAACCTCAACTCCACGAGTCAGGACAAGGTCCAATGTGTTTCCACCGGTGTGGGAATATGCTGTGTGAATCCAAATGTGTCTATAATGGACAGAAAAGCTTTCGCAAGAGAGTCACATGGGTTATTCACATGGGTTATTCACATGGATGTTGAAATCCCCCATAAGCAGAACATTGTCAGAGTAGGTTGCAAGATCAGCCACAAACTCAGAGAACTCATCCACAAAGATTGAATGAGGGCCCGGAGGGCGGTAGACTACAGCCAAGAAAAAGGAGTGCAATGCCGTGATCTCTCTGCCTAATGCGAGCTGAGGAGCTAAAAGCAAGAACTTCAAAAGATGAGAACGTGTAACTGCTCTTTGGTCTTAGGACCAGCTTCGAGCTAGAGATCTGCGCCACTCCACCACCTTTCCTAGATTCACGTGATAGTTGTGAGTTTGGTGGAGTAGCTTCATTTAGGGGCAGATACACTTCTGGTTTTAACCAGGTCTCACACAGGCCCAGGAAATCTAACCTATGCTCAACAATTAGATCCTGGACCAAGAGCGCTTTAGTTGAAAGCGATCTGATATTCATCCAAACTATTTTGGCCTCCTCCTGTTTATTGTTAGAATCAGAGGGAGTTTGGTTACTGCTCAGCTCTGAGGAGGAGGAGATTGGGGAAATAACAATGACATTTTCACTGAGTGGCAGTTGCCTTCGCCTGCGGGCTTTACGCCTCGGGACAGTGCGGGGCAGTGACACAACACTAATGGCAGTAGGTAAACTGTAAACCTCCAGTTGACAGACGCTGCTGTGGCCTGAGCTAGGAGGCGCCTCAGTGTCTGCATTAAAGGTACATCACCCACCCCAACTAGCTTAGTTAACCCACTCATTGTTCTCGAATCTGCAACGCTGACTATTGTGTTGCTAGCAGGCTCGCTAATCACCTGCATCCCAGCGTGCTGTAGGTGGATCTGTCACGCCTGACTAAGGCAACTATCTATGTTTGCCGACAAAATTGAGGCGCCTAACCCAGTGGCGTGCAGGCCGTCTCTCATCAGCACGCCAGGGCGGTCCCACATGGAGGGCCAGTTATCCACAAAACCTAGGCCCTGCTCTAAACTATAGCGAGCCAGCCAACGGTTTAGGGACATTAATCTACTATACTGCTCATCATTACCCCTAACAGGTAGAGGGCCAGAGAGAATTAATCGATGCCGACACATCTTTCTTGCGAAGTCACACAGCCTAACTATGTTGCTTTTTGTGACTTCAGATTGTCTCATCCTAACATCGTTTGTGCCGACATGAATTACAATGTTGTTAAAACTAGTGTCAGTGGTGGGTGCATTAAGTCTAACGCCGTCCTTACCGCATGCCAGCAACCTAAGATTAGCTTCTATGTCGGGAGCCCTGGCCCCAGGTAAGCTAATCACGTTGGCTGGTGTGTGTAATCTAACTTTGCGCTTAATAGAGTCGCCTATGACTAGCGATTTCCCCCCCGAAAGAGACTTGCGAGGAGGGTTGCCTGCCTTCGCGAGTGGGGCTGCCGACAGGGAGCCCTGAGCTAAGCTAACGCTAACACTAGCACTACGAGGCCGCCTGGCGGGCCCCCTCTCTACAAGCTGGGGAACACTTGGCATCTAAGGGGGGGAAGAAAGGGAAAGAAGGGGGGGAAGAAGGGGGGTGAGGAAAATAAAGGAGAAAAGAGAGGAAAAGGGGAAAAAAATTAGAAAGAAAAGAAAAGTTGTTGTTTTGTACCCATATGAGTGTATTTCTAGCTGCCGGAACCCAAATAGGTAACTTTTGATGTTTTTAAATGCTTTGGACACACCTTGGGCGGGATTCGAACCCCAGATCTATTTGATGAGTGTATTTCTAACTGCATGACGTGCTGCTAGCTGCGTGAATATGTTTCTTGTGAAAAAATAATTTCATATACATATACTTCTTATTCATGAGAATAATCTCTTTATGTGCAATAATTCTTTTTTAATTCTCCCACCTTCCTGAAGGACCAAAATGCCCACTGCCACGGGCTCATCGCATGACTTGGGTAGTGGATCTTTCCATTGCTGACCCTTATTCTGAAACTTCTCCTCATGTATATCAGAAACCACCTCCAATATTTACCAGAACTGAAAATGGCATGTTATTATTATTATTATTGTGCCTTGTTATTATATATGTACCTTGTACATTTGCTGTACACCAGTTTTGATTGTTCATAGAAAAATAAAGTAAAGAAACACTTTTGAAAGATTGTATTAAAACGAACCATCAACGAACCATACAACAAATACAATGAATCTAGAAAAATAACACAAAATAACATATCAATACTTTAACAAACAATATTTAAAACAATTTACAATACAACTATTATTTACAACAATTAACTATTTACAAGACATAATATTCTATAAGATGTTATAGAATATGATGCATTGCTGTAGATTAAACTACCCAACACTGTCATTTCTGAAACCTTTTCCTCATCTCCTCCAACCACTGGTCTTTGGAAAGAGCGTCCGACAGAGGACAATAAACTCTGCCACGGTACTGGCTGTGTCCAGTGTCAGCAGTGCGGAACTGTCCACACTTTGTGCATGTATTGGTATCTGAGATACAAAATACCATGTTACTGGACACACAATCTGATCTGGTCACAGCCAAACCAACATCACTCTTCCCTGATGGTCTAGTGGTTAGGATTTGGTGCTCTCACTGCTATGGCCTGGGTTCTATTCCCAGAAAATATTTTGGGCCAAAAGTCAAAAATATTATTATTATATACTGTATATTATTATCACTTTTTTTGGGAAAATTTCTGTCATTATTCCTAGTAAACGTTATCCGATGGGTTCCAAACTTACAGTACAGCGTCGGCACACTCGGGGTGAGACGTGGTTACGTTTGGAAAAGGATTGGAAGAGAAAATATTTTGGGCCAAAAGTCCAAATATTGTAAGGGTCGGCCCTTATCGCTTTTTTTGGGACAATTTCTGTCATTATTCCTAGTAAACGTTATCCGATGGGTTCCAAACTTACAGTACAGCGTCGGCACACTCGGGGTGAGACGTGGTTACGTTTGGAAAAGGATTGGAAGAGAAAATATTTTGGGCCAAAAGTCCAAATATTGTAAGGGTCGGCCCTTATCGCTTTTTTTGGGACAATTTCTGTCATTATTCCTAGTAAACGTTATCCGATGGGTTCCAAACTTACAGTACAGCGTCGGCACACTCGGGGTGAGACGTGGTTACGTTTGGAAAAGGATTGGAAGAGAAAATATTTTGGGCCAAAAGTCCAAATATTGTAAGGGTCGGCCCTTATCGCTTTTTTTGGGACAATTTCTGTCATTATTCCTAGTAAACGTTATCCGATGGGTTCCAAACTTACAGTACAGCGTCGGCACACTCGGGGTGAGACGTGGTTACGTTTGGAAAAGGATTGGAAGAGAAAATATTTTGGGCCAAAAGTCCAAATATTGTAAGGGTCGGCCCTTATCGCTTTTTTTGGGACAATTTCTGTCATTATTCCTAGTAAACGTTATCCGATGGGTTCCAAACTTACAGTACAGCGTCGGCACACTCTGGGTGAGACGTGGTTACGTTTGGAAAAGGCTTGGAAGAGAAAATATTTTGGGCCAAAAGTCCAAATATTGTAAGGGTCGGCCCTTATCGCTTTTTTTGGGACAATTTCTGTCATTATTCCTAGTAAACGTTATCCGATGGGTTCCAAACTTACAGTACAGCGTCGGCACACTCGGGGTGAGACGTGGTTACGTTTGGAAAAGGATTGGAAGAGAAAATATTTTGGGCCAAAAGTCCAAATATTGTAAGGGTCGGCCCTTATCGCTTTTTTTGGGACAATTTCTGTCATTATTCCTAGTAAACGTTATCCGATGGGTTCCAAACTTACAGTACAGCGTCGGCACACTCGGGGTGAGACGTGGTTACGTTTGGAAAAGGATTGGAAGAGAAAATATTTTGGGCCAAAAGTCCAAATATTGTAAGGGTCGGCCCTTATCGCTTTTTTTGGGACAATTTCTGTCATTATTCCTAGTAAACGTTATCCGATGGGTTCCAAACTTACAGTACAGCGTCGGCACACTCTGGGTGAGACGTGGTTACGTTTGGAAAAGGCTTGGAAGAGAAAATATTTTGGGCCAAAAGTCCAAATATTGTAAGGGTCGGCCCTTATCGCTTTTTTTGGGACAATTTCTGTCATTATTCCTAGTAAACGTTATCCGATGGGTTCCAAACTTACAGTACAGCGTCGGCACACTCGGGGTGAGACGTGGTTACGTTTGGAAAAGGATTGGAAGAGAAAATATTTTGGGCCAAAAGTCCAAATATTGTAAGGGTCGGCCCTTATCGCTTTTTTTGGGACAATTTCTGTCATTATTCCTAGTAAACGTTATCCGATGGGTTCCAAACTTACAGTACAGCGTCGGCACACTCGGGGTGAGACGTGGTTACGTTTGGAAAAGGATTGGAAGAGAAAATATTTTGGGCCAAAAGTCCAAATATTGTAAGGGTCGGCCCTTATCGCTTTTTTTGGGACAATTTCTGTCATTATTCCTAGTAAACGTTATCCGATGGGTTCCAAACTTACAGTACAGCGTCGGCACACTCGGGGTGAGACGTGGTTACGTTTGGAAAAGGATTGGAAGAGAAAATATTTTGGGCCAAAAGTCCAAATATTGTAAGGGTCGGCCCTTATCGCTTTTTTTGGGACAATTTCTGTCATTATTCCTAGTAAACGTTATCCGATGGGTTCCAAACTTACAGTACAGCGTCGGCACACTCGGGGTGAGACGTGGTTACGTTTGGAAAAGGATTGGAAGAGAAAATATTTTGGGCCAAAAGTCCAAATATTGTAAGGGTCGGCCCTTATCGCTTTTTTTGGGACAATTTCTGTCATTATTCCTAGTAAACGTTATCCGATGGGTTCCAAACTTACAGTACAGCGTCGGCACACTCGGGGTGAGACGTGGTTACGTTTGGAAAAGGATTGGAAGAGAAAATATTTTGGGCCAAAAGTCCAAATATTGTAAGGGTCGGCCCTTATCGCTTTTTTTGGGACAATTTCTGTCATTATTCCTAGTAAACGTTATCCGATGGGTTCCAAACTTACAGTACAGCGTCGGCACACTCTGGGTGAGACGTGGTTACGTTTGGAAAAGGCTTGGAAGAGAAAATATTTTGGGCCAAAAGTCCAAATATTGTAAGGGTCGGCCCTTATCGCTTTTTTTGGGACAATTTCTGTCATTATTCCTAGTAAACGTTATCCGATGGGTTCCAAACTTACAGTACAGCGTCGGCACACTCGGGGTGAGACGTGGTTACGTTTGGAAAAGGATTGGAAGAGAAAATATTTTGGGCCAAAAGTCCAAATATTGTAAGGGTCGGCCCTTATCGCTTTTTTTGGGACAATTTCTGTCATTATTCCTAGTAAACGTTATCCGATGGGTTCCAAACTTACAGTACAGCGTCGGCACACTCGGGGTGAGACGTGGTTACGTTTGGAAAAGGATTGGAAGAGAAAATATTTTGGGCCAAAAGTCCAAATATTGTAAGGGTCGGCCCTTATCGCTTTTTTTGGGACAATTTCTGTCATTATTCCTAGTAAACGTTATCCGATGGGTTCCAAACTTACAGTACAGCGTCGGCACACTCGGGGTGAGACGTGGTTACGTTTGGAAAAGGATTGGAAGAGAAAATATTTTGGGCCAAAAGTCCAAATATTGTAAGGGTCGGCCCTTATCGCTTTTTTTGGGACAATTTCTGTCATTATTCCTAGTAAACGTTATCCGATGGGTTCCAAACTTACAGTACAGCGTCGGCACACTCGGGGTGAGACGTGGTTACGTTTGGAAAAGGATTGGAAGAGAAAATATTTTGGGCCAAAAGTCCAAATATTGTAAGGGTCGGCCCTTATCGCTTTTTTTGGGACAATTTCTGTCATTATTCCTAGTAAACGTTATCCGATGGGTTCCAAACTTACAGTACAGCGTCGGCACACTCTGGGTGAGACGTGGTTACGTTTGGAAAAGGCTTGGAAGAGAAAATATTTTGGGCCAAAAGTCCAAATATTGTAAGGGTCGGCCCTTATCGCTTTTTTTGGGACAATTTCTGTCATTATTCCTAGTAAACGTTATCCGATGGGTTCCAAACTTACAGTACAGCGTCGGCACACTCGGGGTGAGACGTGGTTACGTTTGGAAAAGGATTGGAAGAGAAAATATTTTGGGCCAAAAGTCCAAATATTGTAAGGGTCGGCCCTTATCGCTTTTTTTGGGACAATTTCTGTCATTATTCCTAGTAAACGTTATCCGATGGGTTCCAAACTTACAGTACAGCGTCGGCACACTCTGGGTGAGACGTGGTTACGTTTGGAAAAGGCTTGGAAGAGAAAATATTTTGGGCCAAAAGTCCAAATATTGTAAGGGTCGGCCCTTATCGCTTTTTTTGGGACAATTTCTGTCATTATTCCTAGTAAACGTTATCCGATGGGTTCCAAACTTACAGTACAGCGTCGGCACACTCGGGGTGAGACGTGGTTACGTTTGGAAAAGGATTGGAAGAGAAAATATTTTGGGCCAAAAGTCCAAATATTGTAAGGGTCGGCCCTTATCGCTTTTTTTGGGACAATTTCTGTCATTATTCCTAGTAAACGTTATCCGATGGGTTCCAAACTTACAGTACAGCGTCGGCACACTCGGGGTGAGACGTGGTTACGTTTGGAAAAGGATTGGAAGAGAAAATATTTTGGGCCAAAAGTCCAAATATTGTAAGGGTCGGCCCTTATCGCTTTTTTTGGGACAATTTCTGTCATTATTCCTAGTAAACGTTATCCGATGGGTTCCAAACTTACAGTACAGCGTCGGCACACTCTGGGTGAGACGTGGTTACGTTTGGAAAAGGCTTGGAAGAGAAAATATTTTGGGCCAAAAGTCCAAATATTGTAAGGGTCGGCCCTTATCGCTTTTTTTGGGACAATTTCTGTCATTATTCCTAGTAAACGTTATCCGATGGGTTCCAAACTTACAGTACAGCGTCGGCACACTCGGGGTGAGACGTGGTTACGTTTGGAAAAGGATTGGAAGAGAAAATATTTTGGGCCAAAAGTCCAAATATTGTAAGGGTCGGCCCTTATCGCTTTTTTTGGGACAATTTCTGTCATTATTCCTAGTAAACGTTATCCGATGGGTTCCAAACTTACAGTACAGCGTCGGCACACTCGGGGTGAGACGTGGTTACGTTTGGAAAAGGATTGGAAGAGAAAATATTTTGGGCCAAAAGTCCAAATATTGTAAGGGTCGGCCCTTATCGCTTTTTTTGGGACAATTTCTGTCATTATTCCTAGTAAACGTTATCCGATGGGTTCCAAACTTACAGCAGCTTGGCACACTCTCGGTGAGACTTGGTACGGCTTGGAAGAGAAATATTTTGGGCAAAACCATTTAAGGGTGACCCTTACGGAAAATATTGCAACTAGTGTTACCATGGGCAAAATACTTTTCTAGGTGCCATTGCAAAGCCAGTAACAATTGAGGGCCAAAAGTCCAAACACGTCTCACCCAGAGTGGCAATGCGTGGTGAAACATATAACGTCACTAGGAATAATGACAGAAATTGTCCCAAAAAAAGCGATAAGGGGCGACCCTTACAATATTTGGACTTTTGGCCCAAAATATTTTCTCTTCCAATCCTTTTCCAAACGTAACCACATCTCACCCCGAGTGTGCCGACGCTGTACTGTAAGTTTGGAACCCATCGGATAACGTTTACTAGGAATAATGACAGAAATTGTCCCAAAAAAAGCGATAAGGGCCGACCCTTACAATATTTGGACTTTTGGCCCAAAATATTTTCTCTTCCAAGCCTTTTCCAAACGTAACCACGTCTCACCCAGAGTGTGCCGACGCTGTACTGTAAGTTTGGAACCCATCGGATAACGTTTACTAGGAATAATGACAGAAATTGTCCCAAAAAAAGCGATAAGGGCCGACCCTTACAATATTTGGACTTTTGGCCCAAAATATTTTCTCTTCCAATCCTTTTCCAAACGTAACCACGTCTCACCCCGAGTGTGCCGACGCTGTACTGTAAGTTTGGAACCCATCGGATAACGTTTACTAGGAATAATGACAGAAATTGTCCCAAAAAAAGCGATAAGGGCCGACCCTTACAATATTTGGACTTTTGGCCCAAAATATTTTCTCTTCCAATCCTTTTCCAAACGTAACCACGTCTCACCCCGAGTGTGCCGACGCTGTACTGTAAGTTTGGAACCCATCGGATAACGTTTACTAGGAATAATGACAGAAATTGTCCCAAAAAAAGCGATAAGGGCCGACCCTTACAATATTTGGACTTTTGGCCCAAAATATTTTCTCTTCCAATCCTTTTCCAAACGTAACCACGTCTCACCCCGAGTGTGCCGACGCTGTACTGTAAGTTTGGAACCCATCGGATAACGTTTACTAGGAATAATGACAGAAATTGTCCCAAAAAAAGCGATAAGGGCCGACCCTTACAATATTTGGACTTTTGGCCCAAAATATTTTCTCTTCCAATCCTTTTCCAAACGTAACCACGTCTCACCCCGAGTGTGCCGACGCTGTACTGTAAGTTTGGAACCCATCGGATAACGTTTACTAGGAATAATGACAGAAATTGTCCCAAAAAAAGCGATAAGGGCCGACCCTTACAATATTTGGACTTTTGGCCCAAAATATTTTCTCTTCCAAGCCTTTTCCAAACGTAACCACGTCTCACCCCGAGTGTGCCGACGCTGTACTGTAAGTTTGGAACCCATCGGATAACGTTTACTAGGAATAATGACAGAAATTGTCCCAAAAAAAGCGATAAGGGCCGACCCTTACAATATTTGGACTTTTGGCCCAAAATATTTTCTCTTCCAATCCTTTTCCAAACGTAACCACGTCTCACCCCGAGTGTGCCGACGCTGTACTGTAAGTTTGGAACCCATCGGATAACGTTTACTAGGAATAATGACAGAAATTGTCCCAAAAAAAGCGATAAGGGCCGACCCTTACAATATTTGGACTTTTGGCCCAAAATATTTTCTCTTCCAATCCTTTTCCAAACGTAACCACGTCTCACCCCGAGTGTGCCGACGCTGTACTGTAAGTTTGGAACCCATCGGATAACGTTTACTAGGAATAATGACAGAAATTGTCCCAAAAAAAGCGATAAGGGCCGACCCTTACAATATTTGGACTTTTGGCCCAAAATATTTTCTCTTCCAATCCTTTTCCAAACGTAACCACGTCTCACCCCGAGTGTGCCGACGCTGTACTGTAAGTTTGGAACCCATCGGATAACGTTTACTAGGAATAATGACAGAAATTGTCCCAAAAAAGCGATAAGGGCCGACCCTTACAATATTTGGACTTTTGGCCCAAAATATTTTCTCTTCCAAGCCTTTTCCAAACGTAACCACGTCTCACCCAGAGTGTGCCGACGCTGTACTGTAAGTTTGGAACCCATCGGATAACGTTTACTAGGAATAATGACAGAAATTGTCCCAAAAAAAGCGATAAGGGCCGACCCTTACAATATTTGGACTTTTGGCCCAAAATATTTTCTCTTCCAAGCCTTTTCCAAACGTAACCACGTCTCACCCAGAGTGTGCCGACGCTGTACTGTAAGTTTGGAACCCATCGGATAACGTTTACTAGGAATAATGACAGAAATTGTCCCAAAAAAAGCGATAAGGGCCGACCCTTACAATATTTGGACTTTTGGCCCAAAATATTTTCTCTTCCAATCCTTTTCCAAACGTAACCACGTCTCACCCCGAGTGTGCCGACGCTGTACTGTAAGTTTGGAACCCATCGGATAACGTTTACTAGGAATAATGACAGAAATTGTCCCAAAAAAAGCGATAAGGGCCGACCCTTACAATATTTGGACTTTTGGCCCAAAATATTTTCTCTTCCAAGCCTTTTCCAAACGTAACCACGTCTCACCCAGAGTGTGCCGACGCTGTACTGTAAGTTTGGAACCCATCGGATAACGTTTACTAGGAATAATGACAGAAATTGTCCCAAAAAAAGCGATAAGGGCCGACCCTTACAATATTTGGACTTTTGGCCCAAAATATTTTCTCTTCCAATCCTTTTCCAAATGTAACCACGTCTCACCCCGAGTGTGCCGACGCTTGTACTGTAAGTTCGGGATTCGGATAACGTTTACTAGAATAATGACAGAAATTGTCGCAAAAAAAGCGATAAGGGCCGACCCTGTTACCAATATTCGGACTTTTGCCCAAATCTTTCCTCTTTCCAATCCTTTCCAGAATGTAACCATTGTCTCACCCCGAGTTTGTTTTGCCTAGACCTGCTTGTAAAGTATGTGTACGTTTGTGGGAGCCAAAGTCCAAATATTGTAAGGGTCGGCCCTTATCGCTTTTTTTGGGACAATTTCTGTCATTATTCCTAGTAAACGTTATCCGATGGGTTCCAAACTTACAGTACAGCGTCGGCACAGTGGGGTGAGGACGTGTTACTTTGGAAAAAGGATTGGAAGAGAAAATATTTTGGGCCAAAAGTCCAAATATTGTAAGGGTCGGCCCTTATCGCTTTTTTTGGGACAATTTCTGTCATTATTCCTAGTAAACGTTATCCGATGGGTTCCAAACTTACAGTACAGTACTGGTCACACAGTGAACCACATATCCCACCTCCCTGGTTGTCTAGTGGTTAGGATTCGGCGCTCTCACCGCCGCGGCCCGGGTTCGATTCCCGGTCAGGGAACATGTTTTGAGTATAAAATCTGATCATATCCCATGTTACTGGTCACATAATTTGGTCATAGTAGTATTACCATCTCCGATGGTTCCAAATTACGTACGCGTCGGCACACTCGGCGGTGAGACGTGGTACGTTTGAAAGGATTGGAAGAGAAAATATTTTGGGCCAAAAGTCCAAATATTGTAAGGGTCGGCCCTTATCGCTTTTTTTGGGACAATTTCTGTCATTATTCCTAGGTAACGTTATCCGATGGGTTCCAAACTTACAGTACAGCGTCGGCACACTCGGGGTGAGACGTGGTTACGTTTGGAAAAGGATTGGAAGAGAAAATATTTGGGCCAAAGGTCCAAATATTGTATCACTTTTTTTCGGACAATTTCTGTCATTATTCCTGGAAACTTTGTCAATGTTGTTGTGGTGTAATTTAATAAGCTAATTTAATTGTAAGAGTTCATTTGAAGCCCACAAACTTGGACACTACATTAGTGGCAGCATTATTTGGACTGTTTCCTTACTTTTGGATGAGGATTGTAGCTGGCGCCATTTAGCCAATCAAAATGGTGTCAAAATGGTGTCTGTGTTGGCATGGCTATGGCGTCACCACCATAGCCACGCCCCTTCTGGGGGGAGCTCCAGAATGTTGTAGAACGTTCAATTCTGCTTGAAACAGAGTGGCTGGACAACTGTCACTCCCAGGCTCATAAATCCGTTTGTTTCCATAGTTACATATGTGACTGTCAGAAGTTTACCTACGTTTTGATGTATAGATTACATATGTGGAGTTAATATTGTGGGCACCAAACACACACACACACACACACACACACACACACACACGTGTGTGTGTTTGGGGGCGTGGCTATGGCATCACCGCCATAGCCACGCCCCTTCTGTGTGTGTGGATAAGGGGCTCTGTGGCGAGGGGGCGGGCTGCAGAATGTTGTAGAACGTTCAATTCTGCTTGAAACAGAGTGGCTGGACTCCTGTCACTACGACGCTCATAAATCAAAAAGTAAAAGTCATTGAAAACTGTGGGAGAAGAAGGCCGGCAAAAAACGCGGCGGAATAATAATAATAAGAAAAATAAATAAGTAGAATAACATGTTGTGAATGCTTTCAGCATGCTTTCAGCACCAATAATAATTATCATCACCAACCACTCATCTTTTTTAACTGAATTATTCTTATGAGCTGGGAAAGGAATACTAATCATCACTTGTTCCTGGCTGACTGGCTAACCAGACAGCCAGGTTCTTCACCGTACCAGGCTGATGTCTCCACACACGCAATTATGAATACTTGAAGCCAGCTCTATTCTTATCTTTACGTAGCACAGTGATATATTGCTGTCTCTCCTTCAACAAATGTACTCTTTGTAAGTTGCTTTGTATAAAAGCATGGTACACAGATATACACATACAATACACAAAAATGGCGGCGGCAGTGGTTAGGAGCTTAGCAGGCTACAGGTTCAAATCCCACAGAAGAACAATTAAAATGTGGGCTGTTAACCAGAGGGGGAGGGTTGTGTGTGTGTCGGCAGTAGCTCAGGAGGTAAGAGTGGTTGTCTGGCAATAGGAAGGTTGCTGGTTCGATCCCCGGGCTCCGCCTCGCTAGCTAAGTGTCGAGGTGTCCCTGAGCAAGACACCACCTAACCTAAACTGCTCCTGACATGTTGGTTGGATAAAAGCGCGATATAAATACAATCCATTTACCATTTTGTTTAGTGTGTGTAAATTCCTGTCTGTATAGTTGTACTAGGAGACTTCATGCATGCGTGCGAGGTGAGTGATATTAGGGAAACAGCCAAGTGCGCATAAATGCCACTTAACACCTCCTCGATCACTCGGGTGTGTGGAGCCTCGATGCCGCAATTCTGCTGCCAGCTGGACGAGATGACGGACACGCGGGCGCCGCCAATGACGCACGGCTAAACCTGCCGTGAAATCGAGTGACCACAGAGCTGGGCCTTCAAACTGTGACAATTGCTGTGTCACAGTTGAAGGCTCCCGTCAATGTTTTTCTCGCTATAAAGAGTGCCAGAAAAAAAAGGCCCAGAAGAGGGATTTCAAAGTGTTTTTCTCAAGAAACGCCGCTCTCTAAAAGAGAAACTTTTCAAAACATGCCTTAAAAACTGTCTTGGTAAGCTACCGCAATTTTGTCGTGTGTGTGTGTGTGGTGTGTGTGTGTGTGTAAGATAAACACTTGACATGTCCGAGGCTCTCCTCTCTCTCTTCCTCTCCTCTCTCATCCTCTCCTCTCTCATCTCTCTCTCTCTCTCTCTCTCTCTCCTCTCTCTCTCTCTCTTCTCTCTCCTCTCTCTCTCTCTCTCCTCTCTCTCCCTGAGTGTGTGGTGGGTGTTGTGTGTGTGTGTGTGTGGTGATGGCTGGCTCAACCTGTGGTGCCTCGACGATTGACATGCACCCCAGTGTGCAGCCTCATTCCAGCCGTACGCCTCAATCACCCCGCCTTGACTCGGGACCTGGTGAGCTGCTAACCCGAACCCACACACACACCACACCGACACACACACACACACCGCACACAGCGCACGCATGCCACACGCACACGCACACACACACACACACACAGAAAAAACACACACTCCACAGGCAAAAAATGGAGAGGCCACTAGGTTTTTTTCTCGACATAGTTTTATTTTACTCCAGATGGAAGCCTGTTTGCCCCCTTCTCTCTCATTCTCTCTCTTTTGTCTGTCTCTCTGCATTACTGCTATCTTTTGTCTGTCTCTCTCATTCTCTCTTTCTCTCTCGACATTCCTCTCCTCACTCCGTCTGTCTCTAACTATCTCCTCCTCTCTCCCTCTCCTTCTGGTGTCTCCATTCTCTCTCTCTCTATCTCTCTCTCTCTGTCTCTCTCCTCGGCCGTCTTCCCTCCCCCCACAGAGTTTGTAAGTAGACGTCTCCAGTGGGACCTCTGAGGGTTGTCCCCGCGTGGTGTGGTTTTGATTTTAATCTCGCATCCATGTTTGGTCCTGGCCACCCCACGCCGCCGGCACGCATCCACCCCCGCGATGCTTTCGGGAGACGAGAAACAAATGGAGACTGAGGAGTAGTTTGCAGTTTTTTTTTTAGACATCGGGTGGTAATTCGAGCCTGCCAATCAACGTCAGAAAAGCGAAGCCGTCATGTCATGAGAGGTCCTAGAGGGGGAGTCCTAGAGGGGAAATACACTCCCTCCCGGTGGATGCAACAAGGACTACAAACCAAAATGGCATCCATGAAATAAAACTACAAAACCCATAGTCTGCAGGGCAGACAGGGCAAGGGTTGCTGCCCAGTTGAATCATATGAGCTGATTGCCCAAGGAGCGTAAAAGGGTGGAAAGGGGACAGAGAGTGGGAGAGTTTTGGTGATGTTACCAGTAAGGCAGCACACAAGTTCAAGACCAGTTTGTTGGTTTTGTTAATTGCCTGTCTGTCAGAGTTACGTAGACCTGTTAAGAGAAGAGCGAACAGACGGAACTTAAGTTGAAAAACAACGCCTCCTGTCTTCATTTTCTGCACCCACGCCTCAAAAGCTCCAAGATACAAGCTCCTGACATCTCAAGACATCACAATGTGTTAATGTGGCATCGCAGATATCCACAAACTCATCGATGGGTGGAGAATTATGTATCGATGTATATTTTGGAAGCCCTCTAGCGCAGCTTCTAGAGCCGTTAACAGGGCCGGCCAGGGGTGAGGTGGTTCTGTTCCCACCGACGCCATCCCCATGCTACGAATATAGCATGGGGATGGCGTCCCCTCCAAAATGGCAGAAACGTGATTATCTTAAGTGACTCAAAGGGATTTCAATCAAGGACGGGACCGGTTTGAAAATGAACCAGATGATTGATTGAAATAACAATGCATTTGGCGATTAGACTCCGTCTAGAAATTATTCTTCAAGGGGACGATGGGTCCATGATCCAAGTGTCGGAAGGTGAGATTTCCCCCCCCCCCCGATGGAGTCTAGACTCTGGTGGTGGTGGTGACTATGGATGGAATGCCTTGGCCCTGGAGGACACCATCTCTTTCTCAGTACACAGGTTGAGTCAATTGTCTCGGAGCTGGAGAGGATGGAGGATATATATATATATATATATATATATAGATATATATGCTTAATGGATCGCATTGATATAGCTTTTATCCAAAGCACTTTACAAAGAGACACAAGAGTTTCTCTGTTCAGAGTGGCCCTGTTATACATGTTATAAAACATTTTGACAAAGACCAAAATGGTTTAATTTATCTTCATCTATCGTTAGAATGTGTGGTCCTCTCAGGTTTTTACGAATGTAAAGTCATCTAGTGTCAGGGCCTTCACTGAGAAGCCTAATTATATCTGAACAGGCATTTTTCATACACTCACCTAGGTGCTGAAGATCTTCGCTCACGGATGCCGGGAAGGGGATGGAACCCAGAACCTTCCGTCTCAAACCACTACGCCAGCCGTGCATGTTGACATATCCACACGTATCAGGGAGTCTAGCTTCTGTTTGTGTTGAAGCCAACTGGGTGTGAGCCCGCAGGGGGCATGAAATATGGAGCCATAAAAATCAGAGACCCTTTTTTCACCCACAGAAGACTGTGATAACCCGAGGCTGTGAGACACTGTCTGGTGTATGTTCAGCATCGGAAAAACAACACACATTTTCTTTTTAATATTCTGTCAGAGAAAGCATACTGTGCGTCCGATTATTTTGATTTGTTCAAATCATAATTGCAAACATTCGCCCTCGCGGTGGATGTCAAGATAAAAGCGTCAAAAACAGCAATGGCAGCACGAGCGACGTAAGCATCGAAGGTGAACATACTTGAATGAGTTATGAGTAAAATGAGTAAAAAGCATTGGCGTAATAGTTTTCTTCTCATAACCACATACATGCGAACCCATAATTCATTTACAATAGCACACAAAAGCTGGCATCAACTGGCATCTGGTTCCACCACCAGTCTATGTCTTCTGAAAGAGAATTATTATAATTTTTCTCATGTTTGTTTTTATTCTTCCAATTTTCCCCAGAAATAGCCTGGTGCCCATTTCAACTGGGACTCTAAATTGGCTCCAACTGCAGGTTGTTTGTAACAAATGAGCCTCACGGATGGGCCTATCACATCTCTCTGTGTGTGTGTGTGTGTGTGTGTGTGTGTGTGTGTGTGTGTGTGTGGGTTTTGATAACATAAACGCCAGGAGATACTCTCAAATATTTCCATGGAAATGCGTGTTACGTCACCCAACACAATGGTGATGGAGTCTATGGGCCCCCGCTGATGAAAGCGCTTGCATTGACGTTGACTGTGAGCGTTACAAACTGGGTCTCTCGGGTAGGCGACGTCGCAGTTAGTGACGCGTTTTTCCATCACCTGTTCGGAGAGATAACGCAACAGACTCAGACACGTCAATTTTAAAAGCCACAGTACAAGTTTGGTCCACCCACTGACTGTGTGACGTCACACGCCTGCAATCACCGCTTATCGATTATCGGTGCCGCCAAAGAGAACGAAGCGGCGATCTTAAGAGATGCTACATGCTAACATGGGATGAGAACGCACGTATGTATAATGTATGTCTTTTGCCCCCGGCTCCCGAGGGAGTAGTGCCTGCACACAGACACACACAGACACACACACACACACACACACATACACACACACACACTCGTCGATGTTTTTCATTTTTCTTATTGAGAGAGAGAGAAAGAGAGAGGGGAGTGGGATACACAGCACTTTTAACAAGCTCAAAAGTAAAAAGCAAAGACTGATATTTAAAAGGAATTCTCAAATAGCATCTATTGTCTGCTCTGTGATTGGACAAGACGGGACCGGGATGAGTCACAGCTGCATCATGTCGGGCTTTTTCTACGCCGACAGAACGGGTTCCAGACAGACGGCAAACACCAAGCAACGGAAGAATTCATTGAGTTGGGTATTTTATATATACTTCTTTGGTTCACTCTCTGCTGCCTCACTTTTATGCTGTGAAAACGGAGACTTTCCTCTCATTTAACCTCCGGCAAAAAAATAAAAAAACATTCTCTGCGCCTGATGGCGCTGTAGCCGCCTAGCCGGCGTGGGCCGCTTGGCGCACGGCTGGCTTTACAACTTGCCACCTGGTTTATGGGCCTTTAATTGCCTGTTTACCCAACGGTTTGTTGGGACGCGGCCGCCTGTCATGTCGCTGTCAGAGTCGGCCTCGCGGTGCCTCGTGTTTTTGTGTGTGTGTGCAATTACACGTTTGATAGCTAGCTTTCCCCGAGACGCCGTCTCCGTTTCCACGCTAGCATGACGCGGATCCTTTGCCAAAGACAAATAAAACCTTTTTTTCCATGGGGTCTTCCAAGGAC
>PIJE02000189.1:0-117500 GCA_002895965.2 Coryphaenoides rupestris
GGGCAGCCACGTGTGTGTCCCGGTGATTGCATGTATTTTTGTGTACGTATGTGTGTGTACACGTGTGTGTGTTTCATTTAATTTCATTCAAGTGTTGGATGATTGGAGATTAAGTGAAAATCCAGCCAGCGATGACATCCCCAGATGTATGGATGGCGATGATGGATGGAGAGCAGGAGTATTGGTTCTGTCAAAAGGTTTTCTAAATCACATCGTAAACATGCACAGAATTTAGCAACCAGCTCATTTCTTGACATTTATCTCCACTATTTATCACTGCCATTTTGCGACATCATCGCCATGGTAATGTCTGTAATTTACGCCACGATGATCTTCAACAGGACAAAATGACGACAAAAAAAAGCATTTTAAACAGCATTTGAGAACAGAAGTGAATGGAATCGTAACATTGACGGAGTGGAGGGTCTCCACGGGGAGAAGCACTTCAGAGAGAATACACTGCTGTTGTCATTTTCCTTAGTTGTTGTTTTGTGTCTCCCAAATTCTTTCTAACACAAAACGTACAAGAAATCCATGAAAGAAATACATAAACGTATAAAATGGTTCATGAAAATGCAATGTAAACACAGAATGTAAAGCTAGTAAACATGGCAGCAATGAGGCGACACAACAGTTTCCCCAGCGGGGGAACGCTGTGTCAGCATAATGTGTGCGTTCTGTGGGGACGCTGTCAGGGGTCACCACCTCAGAGGGTGGAGATCCTAACTGCTGTCAGCCCAGAAACTATCTGCTGGCTTCATCTGGGTCTGTGTCATTGTTTTGAATATGGGAACACACAAACACGCACACACACACACACACACACACATACACACATGCACACACACACACACACACATGCACACACACACACACACATGCACACACACACATGCACACACACACACACACCTACCAACATGTCCCTTACGCACACACACACACATATGCATGCATACACACACACACACACGCATGCATGCATACACACACACACATGCGCACGTCGAACAACAGCAACCTATGCGTTGCTCCTCGAGTTTGTCCCCTCGAGGTGTTTTCCACACCTCAAGATTCCTGACAACTGTCAACTGGCTTTGGCATGTCTCCACTAACACTGAAGCATTTGAAATTACAATTAAAAACATTCTTCACCCAGTGGGGAAGATAGAACATTAATGATGTGTTGTGTTTGAAGACAAACCCTGTACAGCAGGAGAGGGAAGAGGCTCACTCACTAAAATGCCCTCCCAGCAGAAGTCGGAAACTCATATGACGTCTAAACTGGTCCGCCATTTAGTGACGGCAGCTTTACAGTTTCAAACCAACGTCTAAATGTAGTAGAAAAAGGTATCCACGGGTAGCCAGTAAGAGTACAGAGGTGTTTCCATTCAACATCTTCTCTTGGTGCCTCTAAATCATCTGTGACACGACAGTCAGTCTCATGAGGGTTAAGTCAGGGTTAAGTCAGGGTTAAGACGACGCGTCTGTAGGCCTTCCAGTCCGGGGCACCGGAACGTGTTTTAAATCAAGGGTTAGTGGCAGTTGAAGCTTATGTCGAACGACGAAAAGCTGAACAACAACATGCCCCTTTATTTCACATGGATATTCCCAACAAATGAATGTATAGTGATTCTTTTTTATGGTTTTTTTTGTGTTTGTACAACAGCGTTCAATCAGTATGACTGTTTACTTGTGGGTCCGCTCCAATTGGAATAATGTTGTTGTGCTTTGGCAGACGGTCGGCTGTTTGTTTTCCAGTCATCTGCTTTTAATTACATTTCCTCTGATGTCTTCTGAATTTCAAACTGCTACCAAAGAAGCCAAGTCAGCCCCAATTCTCATTACTCCCTCCGAGGAAGACGCCCCTGCCAGAAAGTGTGTGGTTAAACAAACATTTGGCTAATTTGGGTTCTCGCTGCCCAGGACGAATTAAACCTGCCGTGGGCTGGAGAACCACTGAGGGGAAAAAGCAGTAAAAAAAAACAAAGCTGACACAATAACTCAGTCAGCCACAAAGCCAAAGCTTAGAAACGGATTCTAAATGGTTTTAAAGATAATAGTTGGAGCAAGAGAGAGAGAGAGAGAGAGAGAGAGAGAGAGAGAGCGAGAGAGAGAGAGAGAGAGATGTATTATTAGTGCTTGATGTGAGACGCTGCCAAGGTTGTGTTTGTCTGTGAGGCCGTGTGCAGGATATCTGAATAAGTTGAGCATGGATTTGCACCAAATGTGTTGGGTGGTTGTTTAGTTAAGTACAGTAAGAAGTGATGAACTTTCGTGCCAATCGACCAAATGGAGGGCGGGGCAGTAACAAAAAAGTCGCATAATTTCCCATAGATTTGCATGAAGCCGCCCGAAATTGATCCTGAAAGGTTCGTCAAGGGTTCATGATGAGGATGACGATTGTTGGCTGATGAAGAAAAATGGAAAATGGATTCAGATTAGCTAACTATCCTACATTTTTAATCCTAACATTTCTTGCTGTGTGTTGCAGTGATTCACTCTTTTTAAATCACCTTCTGGAAAACAAAGTCTCACCCATCGGCACTATGTAAGGTTCACATCTTACGTGGCAGATGATGTCACTTGATGCCTTCCCATTCACCAGTCACTATGAATCCATCAACAGATTTCTACGACTCTCTCCTCCTCCTCCCTCCTCCTCCACCACCTCCTCCTCCTCTTCTTCTGCTCAAACCTGCAAAGCTTCCAGTCATGGCACACACAACGTTCTCCCCTAGGATGCCGTTACCATGGCAGCATGGACCAGGCTTCTAAGAGACACCAATTGAAGAAAAAAATAAAATAAATCCTAAAAGGAAATCGGAAAGCGGTTCTAACCTCAAGGTATTGTTTCAGAAATCAATTGTCTTCTTTCGCAACCTTCTTCCTGCTTGCTGGCGTTCCGATTTTGTTTGCAGAAAGCATGAACAACTATTCTCCACGCTCCCTCTGAAACCATGACGGGAGGAATGCGCGGCACGAAACTAATTATATCAAATTACGGCTTCTTGCTCCCTACAACTTCCTGGTCGTCAAAGAGTTCCTTCCACCCCGCCACTTTGGTCCTTTGGGGGCCAGTGAGAGGATAATCGCCCTGCTGTGGAGGGGTCGCGGGGGTCACACAAACTGTTGGTGTAACATTACAGTTTGCCCTGACTTCCCTGACTGCCCTGCCCCTGACTGACTGGCCCTGACTGCACCCTCTGAACGGGGCTGTGTGATCGTTGGAGACGTGACGTCGCCGGGTAGAGTTCCACCGAGCTGCTGCCGCTACTCAGCACGACTCCCCACAGCTTTGCCTCTTTTCCAATCCTGCATGTATGCTCTTGATAGAATGTAGCCTCGAGGGAGGGGGCGGGGGGAGGGGTGGGGGGGTACCATGACGCCATCGTCTGATCATGTTGGCGCTTGATATGAGCAAAGGAATTCTCCACTTCAGACTAAAAGCCGTGTGCATGAGGATGTGTGTGTGTGCATATACCATTATATATTATGTGCTATTTTACTATATGCCGATCTATAAGAACTCTACAATATGTGTAACGCTTGGAAAACTTTCCGTTCACGGATGTGTAAATGGGTATAGAGGGAGGGGAGCTGACAGGGTGCTGATCCATCTGGTTGGATGGTTGGAGGTCCCGGAGGGGGGGGAGAATAGAATGGGACGACATCTCTCATCTGCAGACATCGTCTTGAAAACACACACACACATCACACACACACGCACACACACACACACACACACACACACACACACACACACACAGCGTCTCAAGCCCCACACTGCGGCCCACCCCGGGCCATGGTGATTAATCTCCAGCCTTCACGCTGGAAATATTCACCCCCACGCGTGCTCTCGCCCAGAGGAGGGGAGGTGAAGAAAAATGGAAGACATTTTTCATTGTTGGGTGCCCCGCGCTTACCCCTACCCCCACCCCCCCACCTCTCCTCACCCACCACCCTCCTCCACCCACCCCCACCTCCATCTCTGGGTGCAGAGAGGGTGAGACTCAGAGAGCTCGGGTGTGAGGCAGGTGGGAAGGAATCAGACACGAGCGGGTGGCAGATAAAGACTCTGTTTCCTGTATCAACCAGTACCTACCAGAGCAACGGAGATCCAGCCAGGACCTGCTGGGGGTCTGGGATTTGTATCATATCAGAAGCGCTGTGTACACAAAATGGTGTGTTGTGAGTACACAAAACTAAATCATGACCCCATGACATATGTACACTACAGTATGGTATGAAAACCTGTTGAACAATGACCACTTGTTGTGGTGTTATTTTACATACAATACACTGTGATGTGTATGGTACTGTACTGTGGAGAGAGTGTGTGTGTGTGTGTGTGTGTGTGGTTGGTGACTGGTTTAAGCAGCCTCACCTGGGTCACCGAGTCAGGCTGATTATTAGACTCTGGGGCTGCAGGTTGAGGCTGCACACCTAATTAAGAAACACAGGATAAACCAACCATCACCACACACACACACAGACACACACACTCAGGGAGAGAGAGAGCTCTGAAGGTCCGTTCACTTGAGACGCATTGTGTTGTTGAGCACGGCAAGATTAGAACACACACACACACACACACACAGAATCATCCACAGCTTAAAGTCTGTTTGGAATGTACTGCACATCTATTTGCATTTCTTTCTATACTGTGCACCGGGCCAAAGTTGAAGTAATTGCAGCTTTCCTCCACGGCAATGCGTTACACAGTTGGGTTAATGTGAATATTCTTTCAATCACGGAATAGGAAACTGTGGACATTGGGATTGAGCCCAGAACCACTAAGACAATCCTACCCCCCCCCCCTGTAGTATTGTAACACAGTTAATACGAGTATGAATCCCCAGTCAGGGATACTCTACGCTGTGTCTCAAACATTAGGTTAAAGGTCAAAGGTTAGGGTCAGCAGGCATACGAAACGAGAGAGCTGGTGGGGGCCTTCTACGGGACTGTTGCTCAGTGATTACTTCAGTGGGACAGATGCTTACTATTATGGTCCTTGAAACACAATCTTCCCCCCCGGTCTCTGTGCAGCCTCCTAGGATGTACACAGACCTCCTGCCTGCTGGAAAGTTGCTCTGACAACAGATACTTTGAAGAGAAGATCCGCCTCAGAGACACGATATTTCAATAAAACAGAGAAATATAAATAACAATTTAATGTTCCATTTCACAAAGCGAATAAAGTATAAGAAGCTATATTTTGTAGAGGAATACCACAAATTCACTTACGGCTTTACTTATGATCTACTGGAATAACTGATAGAGAGAGAAGAACTAATTATTGTTCTTTCAGTGAAATGATGATGGAGGAAAGCGAAACAGTGATTTGAAGGATACACATTTCATGTGTAGGAAAAAAACAAGCTGAAATCCACCCTTTTCAAATCAACAGCTGTTCTGCCGGTGACCGATGGGAAGGAGCAATGTTTTGGTTGAGGCGAGGCAGGTTCACAAGCTATGATTCACCGGGAAATGACAGAAACAAACAGTTTGTGCAGTGTCTATTGTTTTTCCGTCCAGAATGAGATGTAAAATAAAACCAGAGACACTAGGGAAGGACTCACTCTTCCCTGGGCACAACAACAATAACAACAACAAGACTCCTCACTTCAATAGCATGTGTTTATTCACTTTATTATATATATGAGGAAGCCGTATAAACTGGCAGGAACAGTTAAAGTGACAGGGGAGACTTTTGGGTCAGAGAACTGTGGCATCGGTCAGAAATCGAAGAAGGAAGAAGTTCCAAAATACTGTAATATTGTTATTCTCCCTCTTACTCCCTTCAAATGAACATTTGAACACTCAGGACTTTGCTAAAAGGTTTGTTTTTTTTCCCAGATTAGATTTCAGCATGAAAATAACAAACCTGATGTGAAGTGTTTTTAATGTGTGGGTTGTTGTCTGGATGACAACCCAGCCAAGTCATAGACTAAATCACATTTTAAACTAGGATTTCTTGAAATGGCTTTCTCAGACATGGATTCAATTAGTCTCAGACTTGCCCTAGTCCTGACTTAATTTAAACCCTGAACTGTTAGGGGGGGAGAAGACCCAGGCGCACAGCAATGGAGGAGAAGACAGTTCAAGCACAAGCCCAGAGGGGCGGTTTAATGAAGAAAACACACAGGGGTGTCACAAACATGTCACAAAGAAATGTCAGGGTGCTCACAGGAGCTGGAGAGGGTTGCGGGTGGAGCAGGGTGAGGGGCTCTGCAGGGTGAGGCTCTGCAGGGTCAGGGCTCTGCAGGTTGGCCACGGCTCAGCTGCGGAGATCCGGGACGCTGGGGTGCCGAGGAGAAGAAGGAGGGGAAGGGATAGTGATCCCTGGGACCGGCAGCTGCACAAAAACCGGGAATAGCTCAATAACTGCGTGAAGTTAAATTGGCTAGAAGGAGGGGAAGGGATAGTGATCCCTGGGAGGGTAACTGCAGAGGGGGTCCGGGATGCTGGAGAGACGAGGAGGGTAAGGGGTGCGAGCAACGGAAAAACCAGGGTTGGCAAAAAAGGTAGGCTAACGACGAGACGTTAATCCTCCTGGGTTATGGGAAGAACTGGCCACGAGTGGAGTGCCGACCAGGTTCTTGTTCTTGTTCATAACATGAACGGGAAATCAGGCCTTATTGTTGCTCAATTTTTCATTGGAAGACAATAATTCAGAAGAAAAAATGGAGGAAATGATCATCGCAAGGGTTTGAAAACAGATAAACAGCTAAACCTGTTTGTTTCCCTATTGGCTGCCACTGGCAAAAAGAGGAACCACTCTGGGGTCCTGCACGCTCCCTAGTATGCTTTTCACACGACACATAACCCCGGGTTAAGGACGCATTAACCCTGCATTTAACCCCGGGTTAAGCAGCGTTTCACACTTGCATTATTGAAAGAGGGTTAACACCGCCAAGAACAATAGTGTGAAATATTGTGGGATTAGAATGTAACAGTGATATGAAGACTATCCATCCAACCACAGACCGCAACCTCACCTCATTTAAATATTTAACAACCCTCCCTCATTTAAATATTAACCGCAACCTCACCTCATTTAAATATTAACAACCTCACCTCATTTAAATATTAACGCACGAATCACACGCGCATCGAAGTTAACATAAAGACGAACATTAATTTCTCTGTACTTAAAATAAAATCGAAAACCTCCTCATATACTCTTCTCTTCTCCAGTTTCATTTTATTCTCTCTCTTTTTTGTGTGTGTTTAATTAGTATCGCCATCACAGCTGTTGATGGCGCCATTTTGACAGTTTAAGCCGGCTAAAACTTAAACAAAGGTCGCGTGCTGGGCCAGTCCAATCATTTTCCATAACCCAGTAAATATGCAAAGATGAGAACGTTAACCCGGGGTCTACAAGCTGAATACCCGGGTCAATTGTTAGCCCAGGGTTAAAGAAAACTAGTGTGAAACGTGAGATAAATTAACCCAGGTCTATTATAACCCAGGGTTAAAGTTAACCCTGGGTTAACATATTCAAGTGTGGAAAAGCCTAAGGTGCCCAGACAGCCTGGTGCACACATGTGACAACCCTGACGCTCCCCATGCCAGACAGGACAGCAACTAACTCATTCTCTGCATACTTTCATAAACCATTATTGTATTGGTGTTTGACTCAAAGTGTTACAGGGTTCAAGTCCAACAACGTGATGAAGGTTTAGGACTTCCGCACTCCTCTCTGACTCCATAGTTTCTGGTCCCTTCTCAAGTGTATCAAGTCACCACCACTTTTCAAAACAAGTTCCTCAACGTCCGGTTCCATGGCTTATCCATTAGGGCAGGGGTGGGCAATTATTTTGGCTCAAGGGCCACATTTGGTTTTCTAAAGCTGACAGACGGGCCGGGCCATATAGTATGCATCGAGGATCCAGGCGTCTAGCCACCCCCCCCCTCCGGGAGACACTGGACTCGTTGCCCGTCGCTGCGTCTACACCCCCCCCCCCCCCCCCCCCCCCCGGGAGACACTGCCTCGGTGCCCGTTGCGCGTCTAGCGCGTCTAGCACCCCCCCCCCCCCCCCCCGGGAGTCACTGACTCGGTGCCCGTCGCGCGTCTCACGGTAGCGGTATTGCTCCGAATTAACGGTCTGCATATTAGTGTCCTCTGATCTAGTGGAACCAATCAAGAATCAATTGCAGGATGAAAAAAAACAGCGAAATGAATACTACAAATGTAAATGTATTATAGGACTGTTGTTAATGTAAATGTATTATAGGACTGTTGTATGTCATCCAGTTGAGTGTGTGTGCTATGGGCAGCCACGTGTGTGTCCCGGTGATTGCATGTATTTTTGTGTACGTATGTGTGTGTACACGTGTGTGTGTTTCATTTAATTTCATTCAAGTGTTGGATGATTGGAGATTAAGTGAAAATCCAGCCAGCGATGACATCCCCAGATGTATGGATGGCGATGATGGATGGAGAGCAGGAGTATTGGTTCTGTCTAAATCACATCGTAAACTTGCACAGAATTTAGCAACCAGCTCATTTCTTGACATTTATCTCCACTATTTATCACTGCCATTTTGCGACATCATCGCCATGGTAATGTCTGTAATTTACGCCACGATGATCTTCAACAGGACAAAATGACCACAAAAAAAAGCATTTTAAACAGCATTTGAGAACAGAAGTGAATGGAATCGTAACATTGACGGAGTGGAGGGTCTCCACGGGGAGAAGCACTTCAGAGAGAATACACTGCTGTTGTCATTTTCCTTAGTTGTTGTTTTGTGTCTCCCAAATTCTTTCTAACACAAAACGTACAAGAAATCCATGAAAGAAATACATAAACGTATAAAATGGTTCATAAAAATACGATGTAAACGCAGAATGTAAAGCTAGTAAACATGGCAGCAATGAGGCGACACAACAGTTTCCCCAGCGGGGGAACGCTGTGTCAGCATAATGTGTGCGTTCTGTGGGGACGCTGTCAGGGGTCACCACCTCAGAGGGTGGAGATCCTAACTGCTGTCAGCCCAGAAACTATCTGCTGGCTTCATCTGGGTCTGTGTCATTGTTTTGAATATGGGAACACACAAACACGCACACACACACACACACACACACACACACACACACACACACACACACACACACACACACACACACACACACACACACACACACACACATGACACACACACACACACACACACACACACACACACACACACATGCATGCATACACACACACACACACGCATGCATGCATACACACACACACATGCGCACGTCGAACAACAGCAACCTATGCGTTGCTCCTCGAGTTTGTCCCCTCGAGGTGTTTTCCACACCTCAAGATTCCTGACAACTGTCAACTGGCTTTGGCATGTCTCCACTAACATTTGAAATTACAATTAAAAACATTCTTCACCCAGTGAGAGGGAAGAGGCTCACTCACTAAAATGCCCTCCCAGCAGAAGTCGGAAACTCATATGACGTCTAAACTGGTCCGCCATTTAGTGACGGCAGCTTTACAATTTCAAACCAACGTCTAAATGTAGTAGAAAAAGGTATCCACGGGTAGCCAGTAAGAGTACAGAGGTGTTTCCATTCAACATCTTCTCTTGGTGCCTCTAAATCATCTGGGCTAAGTTAGGGTTAAGTCAGGGTTAAGTCAGGGTTAAGACGACGCGTCTGTAGGCCTTCCAGTCCGGGGCACCGGAACGTGTTTTAAATCAAGGGTTAGTGGCAGTTGAAGCTTATGTCGAACGACGAAAAGCTGAACAACAACATGCCCCTTTATTTCACATGGATATTCCCAACAAATGAATGTATAGTGATTCTTTTTTATGGTTTTTTTTGTGTTTGTACAACAGCGTTCAATCAGTATGACTGTTTACTTGTGGGTCCGCTCCAATTGGAATAATGTTGTTGTGCTTTGGCAGACGGTCGGCTGTTTGTTTTCCAGTCATCTGCTTTTAATTACATTTCCTCTGATGTCTTCTGAATTTCAAACTGCTACCAAAGAAGCCAAGTCAGCCCCAATTCTCATTACTCCCTCCGAGGAAGACGCCCCTGCCAGAAAGTGTGTGGTTAAACAAACATTTGGCTAATTTGGGTTCTCGCTGCCCAGGACGAATTAAACCTGCCGTGGGCTGGAGAACCACTGAGGGGAAAAAGCAGTAAAAAAAAACAAAGCTGACACAATAACTCAGTCAGCCACAAAGCCAAAGCTTAGAAACGGATTCTAAATGGTTTTAAAGATAATAGTTGGAGAGAGAGAGAGAGAGAGAGAGAGAGAGAGAGAGAGAGAGAGATGTATTATTAGTGCTTGATGTGAGACGCTGCCAAGGTTGTGTTTGTCTGTGAGGCCGTGTGCGGGATATCTGAATAAGTTGAGCATGGATTTGCACCAAATGTGTTGGGTGGTTGTTTAGTTAAGTACAGTAAGAAGTGATGAACTTTCGTGCCAATCGACCAAATGGAGGGCGGGGCAGTAACAAAAAAGTCGCATAATTTCCCATAGATTTGCATGAAGCCGCCCGAAATTGATCCTGAAAGGTTCGTCAAGGGTTCATGATGAGGATGACGATTGTTGGCTGACGAAGAAAAATGGAAAATGGATTCAGATTAGCTAACTATCCTACATTTTTAATCCTAACATTTCTTGCTGTGTGTTGCAGTGATTCACTCTTTTTAAATCACCTTCTGGAAAACAAAGTCTCACCCATCGGCACTATGTAAGGTTCACATCTTAGAAACAATGCTTTGACAAACACCATATTCATTTTTGCACATAAATGCGTTTGTTTCTTTGTTTCTCAAGGACCCCCCTTCTGAAAGCTTCATCCACTGGCAGCATATGAGATTAGATGTGCATTCACAGCCATACGCGTGCACACACACACACACACACACACACACACACACACACACACACACACACACACACACACACACACACACACACACACACACACACACACACACACACACGTGCGCACACACACACACACACACACACACGCGCACACACACACACACACACACACACACACACACACGTGCAGGGCTGTGGAAATTGCGGTGTCTCGGTGTCTTTGATGTCCCCCTCTGTGATCACAGTGCTGGGAGACGCGAGGCAGTCGACCGGAGCCAGATGTCAGGAAATGAGTTCCATACCTGCAGAGCCACGCGCTCACCGGGGGGGGGGAGAGAGAGGGGGGGAATGCATTCAGAGAGAGAGAGAGACAGAGAGAGAGGAGAGAGAGAGAGAGAGGAGAGAGAGAAGGGGGGAGGAGAGGGGAGAGAGAGAGACAGAGGGGGGGAGAGGGAGAGAGAGAGAGAGAGGGAGGAGAGAGAGAGGGGAGAGAGAGAGACAGAGGGAGGGAGAGGGGAGAGAGAGCAGAGGGGGGAGAGAGAGAGAGAGAGGGGGGGAGGTGAGAGAGAGAGAGAAGAGGGGGAGGAGAGGGAGAGAGAGAGACAGAGGGGGGGAGAGAGTGGAGGGAGGGGAGAGAGGAGAGACAGAGAGGGGAGAGGAGGGGGAGGAGGGGAGAGAGAGACAGAGGGGGGAGGGAGGAGGGGAGAGAGAGAGACAGAGGGGGGGGAGAGAGAGAGGGAGGGGAGAGAGAGAGGACACAACACACAATCACAGAACACACACACACACAACAAACCTGGCAGCAGGGACTGGCAGGAGCTGCGGCGGTCCAGCCGGGACCGGGACTCGGGACGGCTGAGACCTGGCAGCAGGGACCGGCAGGAGCTGCGGCGGTCCAGCCGGGACCGGGACTCGGGACGGCTGGCACCTGGCAGCAGGGAGTGGCAGGAGCTGCGGCGGTTCAGCCGGGACCGGGGATGGCTGGCACTCAGAATGGCACTTCTGCTCTTATCCCAGCTATTATGCAGGCTACCCAGCAATTATGAAACTTGTTTCAAGAAATGTAATTGTACAAACACATACTGGATATGCAGTGAAATTAAAAAGTGGCGATGCCCAGCGACTGCAACAGAATACAAAAATCACAAATATCACAATTGAAGGAAAATACTCAGAATATCCACACTATTTACAGCCGGGACCAGGGACAGCTGGCACCTGGCAGCAGGGAGTGGAGGAAGAGGCGAGAGAGAGACAGAGGGAGAGAGAGAGAGAGAGAGAGAGAGAGAGAGAGAGAGAGAGAGAGAGAGAGAGAGAGAGACAGAGGGAGAGAGGGAGAGAGAGAGAGAGAGAGAGAGAGAGAGAGAGAGAGAGAGAGGAGGAGGGGAGAGGAGAGAGCAGGGGAACCGGCAGGAACTGCTGCGGTGCAGCCGGGACCGGGAGAGGCTGCGGCGTTGCAGCCGGGGACTCGGGGAGGCTGGCACCTGGCAGCAGGGACTGGCAGGAGCTGCGGCGGTCCAGCCGGGACCGGGACTCGGGACGGCTGAGACCTGGCAGCCGGAACCGGCAGGAACTGCTGCGGTGCAGCCGGGACCGGGAGAGGCTGCGGCGTTGCAGCCGGGACTCGGGGAGGCTGGCACCTGGCAGCAGGGACTGGCAGGAGCTGCGGCGGTCCAGCCGGGACCGGGACTCGGGACGGCTGAGACCTGGCAGCAGGGACCGGCAGGAGCTGCGGCGGTCCAGCCGGGACCGGGACTCGGGACGGCTGGCACCTGGCAGCAGGGAGAGTGGCAGATATAGAGCAGAGAGAGAGATGAGAGGAAAAGAGAGGAGGCAGGAGCGGGGGAAAGAGAGACAGAGACAGAGAGAGAGAGAGAGAGAGAGAGATGAGGTGGAGTAAACGGGAAATGAGAGATGTGATAGAGAGACCATCAAAGCAATGCACAGGTGCGCAGAGAGAGGAAAGACGACACATAACCCCGGGTTAAGGACGCATTAACCCTGCATTTAACCCCGGGTTAAGCAGCGTTTCACACTTGCATTATTGAAAGAGGGTTAACACCGCTTTTAACCCTGGGTTAACAAACCCTGCTACGAAGCAGGGATATGCGGTGCCAAGAACAATAGTGTGAAACATTGTGGGATTAGAATGTAACAGTGATATGAAGACTATCCATCCAACCACAGACCGCAACCTCACCTCATTTAAATATTAACAACCTCACCTCATTTAAATATTAACGCACGAATCACACGCACATCGAAGTTAACATAAAGACGAACATAAATTTCTCTGTACTTAAAATAAAATCGAAAACCTCCTCATATACTCTTCTCTTCTCCAGTTTCATTTTTATTCTCTCTCGTCGCTCTCTCGCTCTTTTTTTGTGTGTGTTTAATTACTATCTCCATCACAGCTGTGTTTGATGGCGCCATTTTGACAGTTAAGCGGCTAAAACTTAAACAAAGGTCACGTGCTGGGCCAGTCCAATCATTTTCGATAACCCAGTAAATATGCAAATGAGAACGTTAACCCGGGGTCTACAAGCTGAATACCCGGGGTCAATTGTTGCCCAGGGTTAAAGAAAACTAGTGTGAAACGTGAGATAAATTAACCCAGGTCTATTATAACCCAGGTTAAAGTTAACCCTGGGTTAACTTATTCAAGTGTGAAAAGCCTAAGTGTGCCCAGACAGCCTGGTGCACACATGTGACAACCCTGACGCTCCCCATGCCAGACAGGACAGCAACTAACTCACTCTCTGCATACTTTCATAAACCATTATTGTATTGGTGTTTTGACTCAACAGTGTTACAGGGTTCAAGTCCAACAACGTGATGAAGGTTTAGGACTTCCGCACTCCTCTCTGACTCCATAGTTTCTGGTCCCTTCTCAAGTGTATCAAGTCACCACCACTTCTTCAAAACAAGTTCCTCAACGTCCGTTCGTGGCTTATCCATTAGGGCCTACCGTACACGGCGTCCTAATGAGACTAGCTGTGGGATTAGGGGGTGGTGGTGTGGAATGAGGTTCGACTTGAGAACCTTCTATCCGAGCTCGAAGCTTTATCACCACGTCCACACCGCAAGTTGATTGGAATTTGACGAGGTGGACATGCGATGATGCTGTGCACACTGCGTTGACAGGCATTTACCCCGTATTGTGTTTCAGTGAACGTCAATCCAGCCTAAACGATGAATGACGCTGTGACATCTGAACACATTTAACAACAGCCCACGTTTCAATCCTTTATATGAGTTTTTGCAGGCCGTAACAGACCACATGATAATCCATTAGTGCCGGACAAAAATAAAAAAACACTACTGACTGCAATTGCATGAGAGCATTGTCCTGGATCTTTCTCATCACTTACCCTGTGGGTATCATAATGCCGGCAAATATGAATGACATTTTTACTTGTTATGTGTGTGCACAGGCACGTTGGGCTTCCCTTGACGTCAGTGAATTCATATTTATTTTTCTAAGCATCTTGAAAATGTTTTTGTTCTGTATCAACTTGTCTTCTCTGTGAGAGGGTTTTCCTGCATGTCGAAATGAGTTAGTCAGCAGCCACAGCCCCTCCGCTTATTGCTTACCCCTCAGGTGGACTATCTGCGCAGACAGCAGGAGGACACCTCAGATACGACCCCTAAGGCCCCGTCCTCCGGGTTTGAGTGGCCCAGCGGAATAGGGTCTCTCCGTAATCAGGTGTCCTTACATTCTGACAACATGCGTGAGGCCTGCTAATCACCTGGCCTCCGGGGCGCCTGTCACCCCCACGTCACTCCAGGAAGTCACAACATAGTTGGTGTGTCTCCCTAAATCCTCCTCCTCCTATTACCAACATACAACACACACACACACACGCACGCACACACACACACACACACACACACACATCTGTGAGCTCATGAGAGAAGCCTTGACATGCGCCCGTGAATCCTGCAAACCTCTTCAGAACATCGATATCACAACACATCATTTTGAGGAAGATTACACTGGGTCACCGCATCGCCATAGATCGCTTCAAAGTGTTTGACTATATGATGCGCTTTCTCTATAATAATGGTCGTCGTCGGTTCGAGTGCAGTAAGCCCTATATAACCACATAATGATCGCTGAGATCCGCAACACTGCGCTCAGGGGCCCGCGCCCGCTCTTTGTGTCCAGAATAAACACACTTCAGTTATATTAACACTGCGTTCCAACTAAAGCACCGCCACCGCCTCCTGTGATGTGTGCCAAACCAAACCAACACATCACACTAATCCCATCAACGTTTACACGTCGTGGGAAGCCCAGAGAGAGCCTAGTGCTGTACTTTCTACACTTTATGGCTTGATTGTGTATCTTCTAAAATGTCCCGTAAGATATAGGAGATGCTGTTTGATGCTAAAGAATCCAACCCACGATGTCAAAGGTCACATTTGGAGATCAAACGGAACAAGGAGGTAAGGAGGGGGTCAGTACTCAGTTAAATTAAACCGCTAACAGGGCCGAAGCACATGCGGTAGGAAACGGCCCCGCAGTCGAAGCTCGACTCCAGCTTCTCTCAACCGTCACGTCTACTCCTGTATTTATTACCCTTTGTTTAACAAGGTGTATTAATCTCTATCTCCGACTCCTCCATCCTCTCATCTCACCCGCCCCCCATCTTATCCGCCACGAATCTGTACCAGTAGACGTCTTCAGCCTGTTTTGGCCACAGAGGAGCACAGAGGCGCCAAAACATCACTGTGGCCGATTGAAATAAGGTTTTTCACTAATGGACGGGGGATGGGGGCGTGGAGGGGGAGTCTGGAATGGAGACGTTTGCCAGCCGTGCCAAAAGACTGGCCGGCATTCTAATATAACTATTTATTCAAGGAGAGAATAAGTAAGTGATGAATGGGACTCGATAGCACAGCTAATATCAGGCGAACGGGAAGGGCTCATTATTCACACGTTCTCCTCTCGTGCTCGCTAACAACGAACGTGGAACCGACAAGCGTGGGAACACAATTCGGGGGGAAAAACGACGGGGGGTCCTCTTGTAGTCGTCCCAAAAGGAAATCGAGTTTAATTACTTTGGGTGTGTGTGTGTGTCCTTTTTCTTTTCTTTTTAATCCCTTTCCCCTTTGTATGCTAGCCAGGCATGCGGAGCCGGAACGCTCTCTCTGGTGCCAGACAAGGTGGATCGATCGCACTGTGGGAAGGTGATGAAATCTGTTTGAAACACGCCATCACCTCAGGTCAACGGGGTCACTGCCAGGCATGTGGCGTGGTCCACCACACAGAGCGGGTGAACAGGAGAACCTCCGCATTTAGTGACGCTGCAGGGTTCGGCGATATATACCCAGCAAACCAGACAAATACGGTATGAAACTGTTTCTGGTGTGTGATGTTACGACGACATACATTTTCAATGTCAAGTCAAGTCAAGTATTTTTATTGTCACTTCACAGTTAGTAACATCACAGTACACACACACACACACACACACACACACCACACACCACACACACACACACACACACACACACACACACACACACACACACACACACACACACACACACACACACAGGTTGTTCTAGAAGTCTGGTGTAGTATGCAACGATCGAAAATTACAATGCTATTCAACTAGTCCTCCACTATACTCACAATAAATCACATTTAGAATAGAAAATGTATCATTAGTGTATTTCTTTTCGAAAGCCCCAAAACAATTTTTTTTTCCCTATAACAGTGTCCAATAAGATTCACGCACCAATACACACACACACACACTTTGAGTTTTTGCGCAAGATACTCAATTTATCATTCTGTCTTAGCTCTCTGGTTCTCATCCGAGGCAGACAATGCAGAGCTTTGTTGTGGGCTTCCACCAGCACGGCGGAGCCAAGACTTCCAGGAGGAGGAATCGCAAACGCAGGCATTAAAAGCACGGCTCACAACCAGACATAAATCCCAGCGCCTGATCGAAGCGGCTCTCCTCCTCCCTGCCAGGTTGTCCAATACGCTTCCAGGCCTGTGCGTGTGCGTGTGTGCATGTGTGTGTGTGTGTGTGTGTGCGTGAATATGGACACAGAGATCAGATTTGTTGAATGTTAAATCAAGCAGGCATGGAGTGGTAGAGCGAGAGGGGATCGGTCTCCACGGGGATCCTCGGGCGATGCCTCTCTCTCTCTGTCTCTCTCTCCTGCAATGCTCTTTAAATGAGCCAGGGTTTGTTTTCCTGGCCTTTGGTTGTTGTTGTTGTTGTTGTTGTTGTTCCTCTTCTTCTTTGTCTTCTTCTTCATCTACTGGAGCAGTGAGGTAAATCTGCTCTGTCTCCTTGTCTCATTCTTGGAGGAGATTTCTGAACAGATCGTAGACAGCACTACACCCAGGGTTGTTGAGGGTTTATCGGATACTTTTGCGGTGGGATTTAGAGTGCTTTGCAAAAAGTTGAAACATATTGGTTTGATTTAATATGTTTGTTTTGCTTTTGCGTTTGTTATTGGTATTACCTCCGTCAAGGAGGTTGTTTTCGACCGGCCTGTGCGTCTGTCCCGTCTGTGTGTCTGTGTGCACGATATCTCATAACAGAAAACAGTTCAGCATGTGTTTCCATCGAATTTGGTGGCGAGGTTGGTTATGAGCCAAGCAGTGGGAGTGACATATCACAAAAAGGTGCATAACGTCACATAGATTCGACTTGACCGACTCGGGAATTACAGGTGGCTGACCTTTGTTTTAGTTTTTTATTCAGCAATGGGCCAGACTTCCTTTGGGCTTACAAATCCAGAGCTGAAACTTCCGTGTTCTGAGTTTTTTTTTAACGTGGTTTCACCGTAACTCGACTGCTTAGACACCGTTTAGACTGCTGCCTGTGCCCTCGTAAAAAACAGCAGACCCATAATTAGTGTTATGAGCGACACTTGCTTCTGTGAAAAGGGTCGACTGTTTACTTTGAAATGTAAGCTAATGTTTGTGATGTTTGTGAATGTTTGTGCTAATGACTATGATTAGCCCCATATGGTCAATTAGGTGTGAGATCACTGAAGGCCTTTTTTAAATAAAAACCCAATCTGTATCTACAGATTGACTGTTATCAACTGTTATCACACTTACTTACTTTGCTCACCAGATGCTAACAGCACGAAAACAAACTATTAAAGCACACATTGAAGAAAACTACAGACTTGGGTGACCAGAGACTTTAAAGCAAAGCTCCGGAAGAACACTGTCTACACTAGCCAAACGTTTTGGGTGTGAATCGCTCAAGGGCTGTTAATAGTTCCTCTCACATCTGTCATAAGTGCATTAAATCAGCACAGTGAACAGGTGGGCTTTGGGTATGTTCAGGCCAGAGGAGAGACAGTGGCTTATTTTATCTTGTGTGGAGTGTTTCCTAAACTACGGTGAATCCTTTGAAAGGAGATATTCAGAATGACAGGGTATGGACCGATGTAATAGACACCGTTAGCAAGAGATGTTAAGAGGCGAAACAATTAAGGTTTCATCTGGATGAAACCCGTGTATCCAAATGTCAAACACAACTTGGATCTTTTTTTCCAAAAAAGAATTTGAGAAATAAGGCACTCCATTAAATCCTTTAACAACCAAACAACGCCCAATTTTACGCGGCCCAAAAAGTTAGAGTTGGCCCACAGAGACCCCAAGACCTAGAGACACAATCTGCACGTGGATCCTGTGGTGGCTGTGTGGCGTGAGGCTGGAGGCGGAACTGTGGGCTGTGGACCAGCTGGATTGCCTCCTAAATCTCCCCAATGACTGGTCTGTGTGTTTTGTCCGTGCTGTGTGTAATTTACACCTCCCTACTCCACACACTAAATAGTTTGTTTTCTGAAAACTGCAAATCAGCAGTGTGCATAATGAATAATATCGCGGCATATTGAGATGCACTCATATACTTTTATACATGAAATATTAATTTTCCCTGTATAATTTATATGTTGTTTTAATTGCCCACACATACTTTGACATCTCTGCCTTAATTAGATCAATAGATTTATTATTTTTAGCATGCTCATTAGATCATCATATATTATATTTAATTAGGATGATTAATAGATTGTACATGTCATTAATGAGCAGGTCGGGGTAAGGCATCAGGTCGTCTCAAGTACTCAAGGTAGGGTGCAGACATTGGGGGAATCGAACCCCGTACCTTTCTGGTCACACCTTATCTTGCTTTAGGTACTATTATATTTCTGTGTGCTTGTGTGTTTAATGTGATGGCTTTAGGGCAGTTTGGTTTTACACCTCCCTGCCCTGAGACAAGGCTGACCCCGTTAAAGTCAAGCTGGGAGGATTCGGTGTTAAACTGAAGCTCTGCTCCAGAGGGAGTGACAGAACGGAGACCCCCGGGCCTGTGGACAGAGGAGAGCTGCGATTGATGATGCAATGATTGGGACAGGGCACAAACTGGATGACCCCGGCCCCGACCTTGTTATGATGCAAACAGAGCTCTCACATTCCAGGCATTCCTTCCAGGGTGGAGAACCAACACAGCTATCCAAGTATCTTCCTTTTGTTTTCAATATTCTTTTTCAAAATGAGAAATGATTTACTGTGTTCCAAAAGATGAGAACGTAACTGCTGCCTTGTGTTCTCTTAAACAATTAATTGTGATACCTAGAAGCACAAACCCTCCTCGAAGACTTTTGTTAGGATCTGGATTTTAAATCCTTAAATAACGAGCACATATGTCCTGCATGCGGCTATAGCCGGTCTGTATTGCATTACATCATGCCTTGTCCGGACATAGTTGGAAAATTCTCTGAATTACATGTAGGACACGGATCCCGGGAGAAACAGACTCTCTCACACACACACACACACACACACACACACACACACACACACACAATCTATATCTATCTGGTTCCAGAAAGCAGGTGTTCCCTTTAGACATGCACAAGACATGTATTTCTCACACACACATACCACACACACACACACCAAACACACACACACAAGCATAATAGACACAAACACACACACACACACAATTGTTTAAACATGCAGATATTCACAGAAACTCACACCACACACCAACACACACAGAACTCCCCCTCCCCCACCATTCCCACAAGTGTGAGCACATTAACATCCACTCACACACATAAATACAGACAGGTGCAACAGATCAGCACACAGCTGGAGGGAGACAGGCACATCTGTCTCCAGTCAAACAGCTCACATGACCCATTGCTCTATCTGTGTGTGTGTGTGTAGATGGGTGGGTGTGAAAGAGAGTGAGAGAGTGTCTGTGATTGAGTATTTGTATTCAAAAGATTTTAATCTTTTATATCACTACTTGTATCAGTATTTTTATGTGTGCATGCACGTGTGTGTGTGTGTAGTGTATGTATATTTATGTGTGTGAGTAAGTGAGAGTGTGTGTGTATGTGTGGAACTACATATCTGTGTGCCTGCATATGTGTGTGCGTGTGTGTGTGCCTGTATGTACGTGTGTGTGTGTGCGTGTCCGCATGTGTGTGTGTGCCTGCGTGTGTGTGTGTGTGCGTGTGCCTGTATATGTGTGTGTGTCTTCGAGTTTGTGTGTGCATGTGTATAAAGGCAGTTCCCTCAGGCCCTCCACACATTCCTACTAACAAGCACTGACCTGTGACTATCCTGCTAAAGCTACCAGTTATTAGTAGCCTGTCTGTCTGTTTTCTGTCTGCCTGCATGTCTGTCTACCTTTCTGTCTTACTGTCAGCCCTTCCATCTGTCTGTCTATGGTTATGTGTACATACATACAGAGCCCCTGTTTCCTTGTCACCCTCTGACAAATGTAAGCACTAAATCATGCCGTCTTCATTTGTCTCTCTCTGTGTGTATGTTTCAGTGTTTCTCTATACAGTAGGTCAGAACTAATTGTGAGTTAGTTATGTGTGTGTTAGGTGTGTAAGCAAAAGATTCTCCCAAAAAATGGGCAATCAGTTGATTTATTGCCATAATTTGCCTTGTTTCAGCACACAGCTGACTGGAGTAGATCCTGAAATAAGAACGCCTGTGTACTGAATTGAGAATCGATTTTGAATCGAGTTGTGACCCCAAGAATCCGAATCAAATCGTGAGATACCGCATGTTGTATGTATGTTTGTGTGTGTGTGTTTTATTATCCTTTTAAATTACACAGAACTCTGTATAATCAGAATGAATTACAGACACTCTGTGTATAAGCACTGTGACAGTTTTTAGGTGTTACATTTAGTTTATCTTATAAAGTCTCTTTGTGCACGTGAGAGAATGTGTGCTTACTTTGCAGTACAGTACAGTATATACTATAGCCACAGTTATATATACACCACGCACACGTGTACGTGTGTGTGTGTGTGTGTGTGTGTGTGTGTGTGTGTGTGTGTGTGAGTGTGTTGTCTTCACAGTTTACACGTGAGTATAAGCAGTGAGTGAAAAACCTTGTGTGCAAAACGCCCGACAGCCGACAGTAATTATAAAAGAATACAAAATAGAAATAGAACTAACAAAATAGAAATAGAAATAAAATAGAAATAGAACTATAAAATAAAATAAAATAAATAATAAAAATACACAAAAATATCCAGGGAGCAATACACATATAAATCAATGTAATAAATATACATTGTTATATGCTGACATTCACAGAATGTCACAGACAGTCAACACAACACTAGCACCAGCAATTAGCACCAGGACTAGCACTAGCACTAGCAGTAACACTAGCACTAGCACCAGCACTAGCACTAGCAGTAACACTAGCACTAGCACTAGCACTAGCAGTAACACTAGCACTAGCAGTAACACTAGCACTAGCAGTAACACTAGCACTAGCACTAGCAGTAACACTAGCACTAGCACTAGCACTAGCAGTAACACTAGCACTAGCACTAGCAGTAACACTAGCACTAGCACTAGCACTAGCACTAGCAGTAACACTAGCACTAACACTAGCAGTAACACTAGCACTAGCAGTAACACTAGCACTAGCACTAAACACTACTACCAGCACTAGCTCCAGCAGTAACACTAGCACCTATCACCAGGACTAGCACTAGCACTAACACTTAGCACTAGCACTTAGCTCTTAACAGTGATGCCGATCAATGGTCTGCCGTATGTTAGCCGCGAAGGCAATCAGCGATGTGTCGGTCTGGCAGAGAGTGTTGTGAAGAAACTGGTGGAGCCAGTACACAACTCAGGCATAAATGTCACCACTGACAATTGGTTTACAAGTGCAAAACCCGCAGCTGATTTGCTCCACAAACAAATTACACTGTTAGGAACAGTGCGCAAAAACAAAAAAGACGTACCACAGGAGTTTAGTGTTGCTAAGGGGGAGAGTTACAGGTTCAAGTCTATTTGGGTTTTGTCAGAAGCAAGTAATGGTGTCTTACATTCCCAAGAAGGGAAAAGTGGTCCTTCTTCTATCCAGCATGCATGACAAGAAGGAGGTTGATGAGAGGTCTGGAAAGCCTGTGATGATCTTGGACTACAAGAAGACGAAGGCCGCTGTGGACCGTGTAGACCAACTACAGTGTACAGAGGAGAACAAGGCGCTGGCCCTTGGCTTATTTCTACAACTGCCTCAACCGTGCTGCTAACTAAAATAACACACTAGTTATTTTTGTCTCCAAGTTTCCAAATTGGCACACACATTCTCACAGACGTCGCGTTTTCCTTGACAGCCTTGGCATGCAGCTGCTGAGACCACATCTGGAGAAAAGAAAGCAGGTGCCACGACTTCCAAAAGCAACGCAAAATGCCCTGAAAATCTGTGGCTTTGCCAGAGAGAGACCCGTCGAAGAAGCCGAAGAAAGACCCCGAAAGCGCAGAAGATGTCACATTTGCCCATCCACGCTTGATCGCTGCGCAGAACCAGGTTGCAATGACCACAAGACAGTGACTGTGATTTGTGATTACTGTGCTGACTAATTTGGAGTGTAAATGAACAATTCTTTGTTAAGTTATTATTTTTTTTTATAGTTCAGTGTAGGCAGTGTTAGGCCTAATTATATTTTTTAATGACAAGAACGAATGTTAGAGCAAATGTTATGTTAAGTTGTTGAAATGTTGACGTCTTAAGTTATTGAAAAATATCAAAATATAACAAAATATGTTGTGTTATAGTAATAAAGTGTTTTGAAACGTTTACATGCAGTATTATTTCAATTTATAGCTCAATATGTGTTAGTAACGTTAGTAACCGATAAGTAACACGACCCGAGGTATGTAGGAACGTTTGGTGAAACACCCAGCATAGAACACAGTATGACCGGAAATACTAGTATCCCAAAATAGTTTCCCCCAAAACATCTAATCATTAATTAAATGTAATCTGGTCCACGATTCTCAACAGTGCTCTTCATTTAAATAAGCCTAGTAATAGCGTAGTTATAGAATAATATCCATGGATGTATGAAGGAGTTCGGACTCCTTGGGCTATTCTAGTCTCTCCGTAGGTGCATAGTCAACCAATTCAATAGGTTTCACAGTACAGACACGGTGATGTGTGTTAGGCGTCTTAACTTTCTTTAGGTCTACTGAGTTTCAGCGAACTACGGCTCGCTTGCTCACTCCGCTCAGTAAGCGGATCAGTTAAATGAATAAGACGAACAAAAATAACCGCAAACATTGTTATCACGTCTCATGACATGACAGACAAGGACAAAGCTAGACAACTTACAGTCGAATCACGAGTTTAAATAAACTATTTGATTGTGTTTCCCATCTATGCTGAGCAAGGTTTTTTTTTGTGTGTGAAAGGAATGAAAGGCCTGCCCCAAAGAGAGGCCGGTTGAGTTGATTGACGCAAATGAAAGCCGGGGCTATTAATTAAATAAAGTTCTGCTTCATTGGTCGTCTGTTTGACAGGCAATTTATTTGACAAATTACATTGTTTACAAAAAGTTCTGTCATCACTTTCACAGCATCTTCAACCACGCAGGCAGTGGCTGCTGGACAAACACACTTAAAGGCGTTTAAGCCCACACTGCGTAGCAGAATTTTTTTAATGGCAGTAATCAAGATAAACAGACGAGTTGAGAACATCCCAGAATACCGTATTACTGCACAACCCTATTTACGTGTGGATGCACAAATATGGATCAGTTTCCTGCTCGTAAAGCATAATGTGTCAAGCAATCGGTGACATCACGGATGCTTCCATATTCCATATACATCCATATTTTTAGCATTTTAGATGGATTTAGACACAGATATAAAAAAAGAAAGAAAGAAAATGTGAAAAAATAACATTGCAAGATGACTTGTATCCCCCCCAGTGTAATAAGCGAGATTAGCTAAATAATCGGTGGTAGGAGGAAAGTGTATAAGGCTAAACTAATCTCCCATAATGCCTATAGTGTAATAACTAGCATAATGGCAGATATAAATAGCAGCTCAGCATCAGCACAGTTTCTGTTACTGTCCCCTCTCTGTCCGTGGCTGTCCGCTTTCTTGGTCCTTCTTTGTCAAAGCAGCAAAGTTTATTTTCAGACGTAAATGGAATGAAAACACAAAAATGTAGCCATCAGCCTTGCAAAATAAAACACAGGCCTCCGGAAAAACAGCTTCTTTTTGTTTTCTAGGTCAAGGTTCGGCAACTTGAGGGATTAGACCTCGCAAAAGCGACTATTGTTGAAGTGTTTTCACTGCCAATCTACTTCTTGTAGATTAGCCATAGCTCTCATGCTGCATGGGTTGACTATATGATACACAGGAACTGGTGAGACGTCTGCTTGCTCCCTGCATTAAGACTTTCCAAACTCTTGGGGCATGATGCAACCATGGGGCAGCAGTGTACCACACACACACACACACACACACACACACACACACACACACACACACACACACACACACACACACACACACACACACACACACACACACACAGGTTGTTCTAGAAGTCTGGTGTAGTATGCAACGATCGAAAATTACAATGCTATTCAACTAGTCCTCCACTATACTCACAATAAATCACATTTAGAATAGAAAATGTATCATTAGTGTATTTCTTTTCGAAAGCCCCAAACAATTTTTTTTCCCTATAACAGTGTCCAATAAGATTCACGCACCAATACACACACACACACACTTTGAGTTTTTGCGCAAGATACTCCATTTATCATTCTGTCTTAGCTCTCTGGTTCTCATCCGAGGCAGACAATGCAGAGCTTTGTTGTGGGCTTCCACCAGCACGGCGGAGCCAAGACTTCCAGGAGGAGGAATCGCAAACGCAGGCATTAAAAGCACGGCTCACAACCAGACATAAATCCCAGCGCCTGATCGAAGCGGCTCTCCTCCTCCTTGCCAGGTTGTCCAATACGCTTCCAGGCCTGTGCGTGTGCGTGTGTGCATGTGTGTGTGTGTGTGTGTGTGCGTGAATATGGACACAGAGATCAGATTTGTTGAATGTTAAATCAAGCAGGCATGGAGTGGTAGAGCGAGAGGGGATCGGTCTCCACGGGGATCCTCGGGCGATGCCTCTCTCTCTCCGTCTCTCTCTCTCTCTCTCTCTCTCTTCTGCAATGCTCTTTAAATGAGCCAGGGTTTGTTTTCCTGGCCTTTGGTTGTTGTTGTTGTTGTTGTTGTTGTTCCTCTTCTTCTTTGTCTTCTTCTTCATCTACTGGAGCAGTGAGGTAAATCTGCTCTGTCTCCTTGTCTCATTCTTGGAGGAGATTTCTGAACAGATCGTAGACAGCACTACACCCAGGGCTGCTGAGGGTTTATCGGATACTTTTGCGGTGGGATTTAGAGTGCTTTGCAAAAAGTTGAAACATATTGGTTTGATTTAATATGTTTGTTTTGCTTTTGCGTTTGTTATTGGTATTACCTCCGTCAAGGAGGTTGTTTTCGACCGGCCTGTGCGTCTGTCCCGTCTGTGTGTCTGTGTGCACGATATCTCATAACAGAAAACAGTTCAGCATGTGTTTCCATCGAATTTGGTGGCGAGGTTGGTTATGAGCCAAGCAGTGGGAGTGACATATCACAAAAAGGTGCATAACGTCACATAGATTCGACTTGACCGACTCGGGAATTACGGTGGCTGACCTTTGTTTTAGTTTTTTATTCAGCAATGGGCCAGACTTCCTTTGGGCTTACAAATCCAGAGCTGAAACTTCCGTGTTCTGAGTTTTTTTTTAACGTGGTTTCACCGTAACTCGACTGCTTAGACACCGTTTAGACTGCTGCCTGTGCCCTCGTAAAAACAGCAGACCCATAATTAGTGTTATGAGCGACACTTGCTTCTGTGAAAAGGGTCGACTGTTTACTTTGAAATGTAAGCTAATGTTTGTGATGTTTGTGAATGTTTGTGCTAATGACTATGATTAGCCCCATATGGTCAATTAGGTGTGAGATCACTGAAGGCCTTTTTTAAATAAAAACCCAATCTGTATCTACAGATTGACTGTTATCAACTGTTATCACATCGACACACACACACACACACACACACACACACACACACACACACACGTACACGTGTGCGTGGTGTATATATAACTGTGGCTATAGTATATACTGTACTGTACTGCAAAGTAAGCACACATTCTCTCATGTGCACAAAGAGACTTTATAAGATAAACTAAATGTAACACCTAAAAACTGTCACAGTGCTTATACACAGAGTGTCTGTAATTCATTCTGATTATACAGAGTTCTGTGTAATTTAAAAGGATAATAAAACACACACATACAAACATACATACAACATGCGGTATCTCACGATTTGATTCGGATTCTTGGGGTCATAACTCGATTCAAAATCGATTCTCAATTCAGTACACAGGCGTTCTTATTTCAGGATCTACTCCAGTCAGCTGTGTGCTGAAACAAGGCAAATTGTGGCAATAAATCAACTGATTGCCCATTTTTTGGGAGAATCTTTGAATTGACTCAGAATCCTAGAAGATAAGAATCACGATTCTGCTTTTTCCCCCACTTTTTTTTGCTTACACACCTAACACACACACACATAACTAACTCACAATTAGTTCTGACCTACTGTATAGAGAAACACTGAAACATACACACAGAGAGAGACAAATGAAGACGCCATGATTTAGTGCTTACATTTGTCAGAGGGTGACAGGGAAACAGGGGCTCTGTATGTATGTATGCATAAACATAGACAGACAGATGGAAGGACTGACAGTAAGACAGAAAGGTAGACAGACATGCAGGCAGACAGAAAACAGACAGACAGGTTACTAATAACTGGTAGCTTTAGCAGGATAGTCACAGGTCACTGCTTGTTAGTAGGAATGTGTGGAGGGCCTGAGGGAACTGCCTTTATACACATGCACACACAAACTCGAAGACACACACACATATACAGGCACACGCACACACACACACGCAGGCACACACACACACATGCGGACACGCACACACACACACGTACATACAGGCACACACACACGCACACACATATGCAGGCACACAGATATGTAGTTCCACACATACACACACACTCTCACTTACTCACACACATAAATATACATACACTACACACACACACACGTGCATGCACACATAAAAATACTGATACAAGTAGTGATATAAAAGATTAAAAGCTTTTGAATACAAATACTCAATCACAGACACTCTCTCACTCTCTTTCACACCCACCCATCTACACACACACACACAGATAGAGCAATGGGTCATGTGAGCTGTTTGACTGGAGACAGATGTGCCTGTCTCCCTCCAGCTGTGTGCTGATCTGTTGCACCTGTCTGTATTTATGTGTGTGAGTGGATGTTAATGTGCTCACACTTGTGGGAATGGTGGGGGAGGGGGAGTTCTGTGTGTGTTGGTGTGTGGTGTGAGTTTCTGTGAATATCTGCATGTTTAAACAATTGTGTGTGTGTGTGTGTTTGTGTCTATTATGCTTGTGTGTGTGTGTTTGGTGTGTGTGTGTGTGGTATGTGTGTGTGAGAAATACATGTCTTGTGCATGTCTAAAGGGAACACCTGCTTTCTGGAACCAGATAGATATAGATTACAGGAAGTGTGTATATGTGTGTGAGTTCTTCACATGGTGGGAAGATGCACACCGATTCATTTATTCTGGGTCTCACACACACACACACACACACACACACACACACTGCATGTGTTGAACTTTGGGAGAACACTATAATGTATAATGCAATCTCAGCTAACCTCCTTCCTGGATGAAAATCTCCTCGTTCTGCTCTTAGAAATGACCAAAAGTGTAATGTCTTCTGACTGAAAAAGTCTTAACACTAATATGCACCCAGCAGGGGGCCGGGCTCAAGGTGAGGTTGGCTCATCACGCCATCAGTGCTGCCGCACGGCCCTGGGGGTGCTCGTCATGGTTGTCACGGCAACGAGCCACGGACACCAGCGAGCCAGAGGACCGGCAGCCCTGGGAAGGAATAAGCAGCCAGCAGCCACAGGCAGACGGTACACAGAATACTAAAATATAGATGAACAGAAGGAGAGGAAGAATACAGAAAGAGAGACGGAAAGTTTGAATGAATGGAATAAAGGAGGACAACAACGACGTAAGCAAGAAAAAACTAAAGAAAGAACACAAAAGTATAGACGGAAAGACAGGATGAAAGAATGATAGAACAAAGGAAATAAATAAAGAAAGAAAAAATGAAAGAATGAATTCAGGAAAGGAGGACAAAAATAAAGAAAGAGAGAAAGAGAGAAAGAGAGAGGAGTGAAGGAAGGCAGGAAGGTCGCTGGCTGACTGCGGTTCATTAGTGTGTGACGGCGCTGAGGAACACGCGCATCAAAACAGCCTTGGAAACACACTTCAAGTCGGTGCCCCGCGGTTTGTTTCCTCCTTGATGTCAGCACTCAGAGAACTGCATTTCCACTTCACTCACAGCGTAGCATCAGTCCCGACGCTGTGTGCCCGCGCACGTGTGTGTGTGTGTGTGTGTGTGTGTGGGAAAAAGTGTGCGATCGACAGTGAAGGCACAAACCTAATTGGGGAAAGCTAGCCGTGACAGACACACACTGCATAGTTTTACAGACCAACTGTAAATGCACAGTTTACAAAACACAGAAAGCCCCCTATGTTGTTGTTGTTGTTGTTGTTGTTGTTGTTGTTGTGGCTGTGTCTGTCAGTCGTCCGTTGTTTGCTTTGTGCTCATAGGCAGAATAATGTCAAGGTTGCTGTGACTTTTTTGCTTTTTGCCTCGGTTCACTGTCTAGTATTGCATTTCTATGTGTTTTGAGGTTCCCTGTCTAGTTATTTTACTTCTATGATGTGTCCCGTCTGTCCCAGCTGTGCCTCATCTGTCATCACCCTCCTCATGTGCAGCCCATATTAGTCTGGTTCCACCAATAAGCGCTTATTGGATCATAGTTCATTGTTGGTCATTGATCATTGTGTCATGTTCTGTGTTGTGTTCTGTGACGTGTGTGTGAAGCACAAAGAGCTCTCGTCTATGTTTGCCTGGTGCCGTCGTGTTAAACACCCACCGCCTGCCTCACTGTCCTGTATTTTGGACCATTTTGCACCACCTTGTAGCAAATAAACAGCAGATAGGAGAACGTAGACAGGAGAACGACAAACAGCATGCAGAAACACACACACACACACACACACACACACACACATACACAATATTTATTGAACCGGAGGGATTCTAAATAATATGTGCTCTAATAATAAATAAATGTTATTTTCTTTCTTCTTCTCATTGAAGAACCTTACATAAACGAACAGCTGAGCATCGTCAGACACATCAGTGGACCCATCTACAGCTAAACCTCTGGTGCCTATGAATGGCTTCATCCATCTGGGCGAGCACATCCTGGCTTCATATTTCCCTTTTCCTTGTGGCTGATGATGCTGATGAAGGTATTTCCTTGATTTTAGCACACAACTCTTCTTTTTGTGCTCCTTTTGGCTCTCAAATCGTTTATTTTCCGTGCCCTCACTTTGGATTTGGGCAGGTATGTTTGGTGAAAACACTTACAGTATGTTTTGTCTCGTAGTGGCGCTTCACATTACAGCTTTTAATAATAGCCACAGTCTCGGGACAGATGAGACCTGCAGGTTTTTAACTGCACGTGGGAAGAATAAACATGTACACGTCTGTCCAATCTTCATTAAAGGCTCTGTTCTCTGTCTATCTTTCTCTTATTAAAGGCTCTGTTCTCTGTCTATCTTTCTCTTATTAAAGGCTCTGTTCTCTCTGTCTATCTTTCTCTTATTAAAGGCTCTGTTCTCTGTCTATCTTTCTCTTATTAAAGGCTCTGTTCTCTCTGTCTATCTTTCTCTTATTAAAGGCTCTGTTCTCTGTCTATCTTTCTCTTATTAAAGGCTCTGTTCTCTCTGTCTATCTTTCTCTTTTTAAAGGCTCTGTTCTCTCTGTCTATCTTTCTCTTTTTGGAGCGCGCCGTACTCAGACTGTTTCTCTCGTCTCTCCACATGTATGCTTGTTTCTACTCGCTCAGTGACTGCAACGATCTGATTAGCTGCGTAGCGTCACGTGACGTGACCTGATTGGGCCGCTAAGCCAGTGCCGTAAAGGCTAGAAAAGATGCGGCAGTTAAAATAGAAACGCGACAACTAAATTGTATAATACTCAATTATTTATTGGTTACAGGTCCGGGTCCGGATAGGACGGCCTGCATATTAGTGTCCTCTGATCAAGTGGAACTAATTAAGGAATCAATTGTAGGAAGAAAAAAAAATGCTAAATGAATACTACAAATTTAAATGTATTATAGGACTGTTGTTAATGTAAATGCCAGATGGGCCGGATTAAACAACGCAACGGGCCGTATGTGGCCCGCGGGCCGTAGTTTTCCCACCTCTTGATTAGGGTGAGGGTTAGGGTAAGTGAGGTAGGGTTAACCCTAACCCTACAAAATAATGTGGAAATGAACACCTCAGTTTAACATGAACACCATTAGTAAACATGAACAGTTTAGTAAATGATAGTTAGTTAAGGCACATTACTGCATTTACTCATGTCAGTTAATGTTTCCCTATTGTAAAGTGTTTCCCATGACGTTTAGACAGAGCTAGAACGATGGATAGAAAACATTCATAAAGAACAGATGGTTTAAAAAGTTAAAGCAACAGGGGGGATGAACAACAGGATGGAAAAAACAAAGGAATGAAAAAGGGAAGAAGGAGAAATTCCTTTTTGTTGGATTTATGGATAAGGCAACGGAAGGGGAGGACTATATTTGGGAATGTTTAGAAGAGCGCTGCCTTTTACACAGAGGTAAACTTGGGTCAACTTGGACTCACTTTTCCCATCATTTAGGGCCGGACTGACTAATGCCGACAACAATTTTTGAAGTTCTGAGCAAAAACGCAGCTGTGAAGAGTCTGTATTGTATGACCCTTTGGGGCAATCCTGCCCGTCAATGTATGTTGTCCTTTAGGTCCCCTGATCGACCTATATCGCAGTGTTTCTCAAATGGGGTTTGAAGCGGTACTAGGTACTATTTCGAAAATCTGAATACTACTTAGTAAAAGTAAGTAAATCTGTGTTTGGTAAATCTTTCCAATGAATAACAACAATCATTAGTGAGTATTCCCACCAACCATGTCATGGTCATGTTTATAAATGCACATACATTATTAATGTTGAATTTAGGGATGTACATGCAAAATGCCCACCTCTTTTCCCTTCTTCTGGCTCTGCTGTTTCTGGGCCAGGAGTTGGGTCAAGTTGATGTGGCGAGACCTGTTTGTGAAGATGGACACCACCTTGAGAGGCACAACAAACTTGTAAGAGGGCTGGGCTGAAGAAGATGAGGACTGCGAGGTTGCGTTGGTGGTGGCAGAAGCAGAGGATGACCTCGCTCCCTCCCCACCAGACCTCTGCGTTTGTGCCTCCTGAGAGCTGTTATAGGTGTGCACAGCTCTCTGATCCTTCCTCTCTCCCCGACAGCTCATGCCTCCAGGTTGTGTGTGCGTTTTGCATGTGTGTCTTTTGTGTGTGTTTGTGTTATTATTGGTGTGTGTGTGTTTGGTGTGTGTGTGTGTGTGTGGTATGTGTGTGTGAGAATACATGTCGTGTGCATGTCTAAAGGGAACACCTGCTTTCTGGAAACCAGATGATAATAGATTACAGGGAAGTGTGTATATGTGTGTGAGTTCTTCACAATGGTGGGAAGATGCACACCGATTATTTATCTGGGTCCTTCACACACAACACACACACACACACACAGCAACAAACAACTGCATGTGTTTGTGAAAACTTTTGGGGAGAAACAACTATAATGTATTAATTGCAATTTCTCAAGCTAACCTCCTTCCTGGGATGAAAATTCTCCCTCGTTTCTTGCCTATTAAAAAATGAAACCAAAGATGTAATGTCTTAACACTAATATGCACCCAGCAGGGGGCCGGGCTCAAGGTGAGGTTGGCTCATCACGCCATCAGTGCTGCCGCACGGCCCTGGGGGTGCTCGTCATGGTTGTCACGGCAACGAGCCACGGACACCAGCGAGCCAGAGGACCGGCAGCCCTGGGAAGGAATAAGCAGCCAGCAGCCACAGGCAGACGGTACACAGAATACTAAAATATAGATGAACAGAAGGAGAGGAAGAATACAGAAAGAGAGACGGAAAGTTTGAATGAATGGAATAAAGGAGGACAACAATGACGTAAGCAAGAAAAAACTAAAGAAAGAACACAAAAGTATAGACGGAAAGACAGGATGAAAGAATGATAGAACAAAGGAAATAAATAAAGAAAGAAAAAACGAAAGAATGAATTCAGGAAAGGAGGACAAAAATAAAGAAAGAGAGAAAGAGAGAAAGAGAGAGGAGTGAAGGAAGGCAGGAAGGTCGCTGGCTGACTGCGGTTCATTAGTGTGTGACGGCGCTGAGGAACACGCGCATCAAAACAGCCTTGGAAACACACTTCAAGTCGGTGCCCCGCGGTTTGTTTCCTCCTTGATGTCAGCACTCAGAGAACTGCATTTCCACTTCACTCACAGCGTAGCATCAGTCCCGACGCTGTGTGCCAGCGCACGTGTGTGTGTGTGTGTGGGAAAAAGTGTGCGATCGACAGTGAAGGCACAAACCTAATTGGGGAAAGCTAGCCGTGACAGACACACACTGCATAGTTTTACAGACCAACTGTAAATGCACAGTTTACAAAACACAGAAAGCCCCCTATGTTGTTGTTGTTGTTGTTGTTGTTGTGGCTGTGTCTGTCAGTAGTCCGTTGTTTGCTTTGTGCTCATAGGCAGAATAATGTCAAGGTTGCTGTGACTTTTTTGCTTTTTGCCTCGGTTCACTGTCTAGTATTGCATTTCTATGTGTTTTGAGGTTCCCTGTCTAGTTATTTTACTTCTATGATGTGTCCCGTCTGTCCCAGCTGTGCCTCATCTGTCATCACCCTCCTCATGTGCAGCCCATATTAGTCTGGTTCCACCAATAAGCGCTTATTGGATCATAGTTCATTGTTGGTCATTGATCATTGTGTCATGTTCTGTGTTGTGTTCTGTGACGTGTGTGTGAAGCACAAAGAGCTCTCGTCTATGTTTGCCTGGTGCCGTCGTGTTAAACACCCACCGCCTGCCTCACTGTCCTGTATTTTGGACCATTTTGCACCACCTTGTAGCAAATAAACAGCAGATAGGAGAACGTAGACAGGAGAACGACAAACAGCATGCAGAAACACACACACACACACACACACACACACACACACACACACACACACACACACACACACACACACACACACACACATGCTGCGTGGACATCGGTGGGACTGGTTTCCATGGAAAAAGCTGACCGGGGCCAACAGCTTCTGGGCCGGCCAGCTACTGACTCAGATTGTGCAGGAGAGTCCAAACGTCTTTTAATCATCCTTTACATAAAACACAGCTTCAGTGGCCGGCCAACCGACACAAAAACCACCAACCTATTATATATATTATATAAGTCTCAAAATGTCATGAGGATTGTGGCAACACGTAACAGCAAATCTAAAAAACACGCGTAATTAAAACATGGAACCTGGGATGTGCAGTTAACTTCCGAACAGTAACAATCATAAATCACATTTGTTTCACATCGCCTAAAACTGTTTTGGAGAGCAGTGTATATCTGTGTGCATGTGTGTGTAAGTCTCTAAGTGTGTGCATGTCTGTGTGTGTGCATGTGTTTGTGTGCGCGTATGCTTGTGTGCGCGCGCGCGTGTGTGTGTGTGTGCGGGCATTTATCTTAGGCATTGGCCAAACAGCACATGACCCTCGAAATCAGGTCCTCCTTCTTGTCTCTCACACGGCTGGCCATACCCCTTTCTTTCAGCCAGGCCAATAGGGTTACGGAGTTCACCTTGTACAGCTAGCGTGAGAGAGAGTGAGAGAGAGAGAGAGAGAGAGAGAGAGAGAGAGAGAGAGAGAGAGAGAGAGAGAGAGAGAGAGAGAGAGAGAGAGAGCGGGAGAGATTGAGGGAAAGAAAGAGAGAGAGGGGCGTACATTAGAAATTGGGCTTAGATGGTTATGATGTGGCTAACACGTATAAAATCCTAAGATCAACAGTGTCCCCCTCATAAAAGATGACCCACAACACCACAACCACATGAAAAAACAGCAACACATCTGGTGGAGGGCCGACCCACACACACACACACACAACACACACAAACACACACACAAAATCTGACATTGCACACAAACACACATTGAAGTCCCCGTAAAACCATGGGTGCACAACGTCTAAACACAGCCATCCACTTTACGATAACACAGCAGTGGTAAACTGGGGCTGGGGATTCTGGGTAAGATGAGGTGTCGTGGCTATACTGGTGGTTATGGTCAGCAGCAGCCACCACCTCTGGGAGGGGGAAAATTGACTGTGTGTTGAAGTTGTTAAATGGCACGTTGTTAAAGTGATGGATAAGGCTGTTAGCGCCACAGGGTTCATGTAAGCTTTGCAGCTTCCCCCACCGGACACCCGCTCACATCAACACGGTCTGGTGTTTAGAGGTGGAACCTATGGTGAAACACACACACACACACACACACACACACACACACACACACACACACACACACACACACACACACACACACACACACACACACACACACACACAGTGTAAATGTGTGTGGTACTAAGCCCTCTGTCTACACTGGGTCTAAATCCTGCACCAAATCCTGACAGCAATCTTCCTTATCAAAGGGAGACTCCGTTCCTCAGAGCTCTGACTCTCTACTCCCTGGGTTGGTTATCTTGTTCTAACATCTCTCTTTGATAAGACATTTTTAATCTACAGAGGGATAACGGTCTGCATGCTGAGGCTCTGACCTTTGACCTTGGTGTTGGATGTTTGGATTGCGTTTATACACATGTAATGTATGGAATGTGGAAGGGAACAAGGAAGGAAGGAAGTGAGGACATACGTGATAATCTATAAACCATAGTTAACATGAACATTAGTAAACATGAACACCATTAATAAATTATTATTTATACATTATTATTATTAGTTACTTAATGCTTTCGTTAATGCAGTAATGAGCATTATTACATTATCAGATTATCAGAGCATTATCAGATGGATAAGGGTGAGGGTTAGGGTAAGTGAGGTAGGGTTAACTACCTCCCTACAACCTTGTAGGGAGGTACCTACCTTGTAACCCTACAAAATAATGCGGAAATTAATACCTGAACACCATTAGTAAACATGAACAGTTTAGTAAATGATAGACCATGAGTTCACTTGTTAGTTAAGGCCCATTACTGCATTTACTCATGTCAGTTAATGTTTCCCTATTGTAAAGTGTTTCCCATGACGTTTAGACAGAGCTAGAACGATGGATAGAAAACATTCATAAAGAACAGATGGTTTAAAAAGTTAAAGCAACAGGGGGGATGAACAACAGGATGGAAAAAACAAAGGAATGAAAAAGGGAAGAAGGAGAAATTCCTTTTTGTTGAATTTATAGATAAGGCAACGGAAGGGGAGGACTATATTTGGGAATGTTTAGAAGAGCGCTGTGTGTTCTCAGGTGACCCCCCCCCCCCCCCTTGGGGTCGCACCTGGTTGTTCCTGGCCAGACTCTCCACGTCCTGGATGGTCGGCCTGGACCGCTTCGGCTTGGACTCAAACCTCTCCCCCTGGAATCACATCACACACACACACAGTCACACACCAAGATCCAACACCGCCGCCTTTTACACAGAGGTAAACTTGGGTCAACTTGGACTCACTTTTCCCATCATTTAGGGCCGGACTGACTAATGCCGACAACAATTTTTGAAGTTCTGAGCAAGAACGCAGCTGTGAAGAGTCTGTATTGTATGACCCTTTGGGGCAATCCTGCCCGTCAATGTATGACGTCCGCTAAATTGTTGTCCGCATTAGTCATTTAGACCCCAAATGATGGGAAAGGGTTGAAACATGCCAAAGTTGTCCTTAGGTCCCCTGATCGACCTATATCGCAGTGTTTCTCAAATGGGGTTTGAAGCGGCACTAGGTACTATTTCAAAAAATCTGAATACTACTTAGTAAAAGTAAGTAAATCTGTGTTTGGTAAATCTTTCCAATGAATGACAACAATCATTAGTGAGTATTCCTACCAACCATGTCATGGTCATGTTTATAAATGCACATATATTATTTAATGTTGAATCAGGGATGTCATTTTCGTAAAACTTTAAGAAAAAATTTGCAAAAATGATGTGAAACACAAGAGCGCTTCTATAGATGTGTGTTCTATGGGTTAAGAATCTACAGAAATAACTGGTTATAAGCGTAATATAATAATAATAATAATAATAAATATTTAATAAATGTTCTAAGGTTCTCACAGGATTTGGGGGGGTTAATGGTTTTAATAAAGAAGGGTTTTAATAATGAACATATTTAGCAACTATTCCAGTCTATTTCGTCCTGCTGTGCAACTTTGTCGAAACCTTGCAGAATGTTCAAACCAGCTATTTGTACGGTGATAAGGAAGATGTGCGTCTTGTTTATAATTTAACCGCAAATTAAAAGAAATTAAAAGGTTAGTTGATTAAAAAGACGATTCGGCAGCAGTGGTCCCCGCCGCCAAAGAAAGTCCACCGGTTGTGAAAAATGTCACATCGTTGAAACAGTAGCATGCTTAGCTAACATTTGTGCTGGTGATTGGGAAAAAATAACAATGTTAGAGGGTTTGTGTTTGGTGAAATAAGACTATATCATCGCAGGCTACAGAAGTTCACCGAAAACAATTGAAGCAGTAATTGTTTTTGCTTGTTTACGTATTGGGTTACGTATAAAAAGATCAGAAGAAACTTTCATTTTCTATTCTTGCACAAAAATGTATACATTTTAAAGCACTTTCAGATGACCCATGCTATCTATGTCTATTTTCAAAAACTTTTAAGGCCTTTTACTTTTTTTCACAAACTTTTCAAGGGATTTCAAGGAACCCTGTGACTCACTCCTTTGTTGGCTGGGAACGCTCGAACAGTGCCACAGGTGGTGGAGGGTTGCTATGGAGGACAGCGGTTGTGTTTCTCGCCCAGACTTTGACGTCTACCCGCTGGCTGGCGACTGAGGTTCCATCTTGGGGTTCGGCTGGGGTTAAATGAAGTACAATTCACATAATAAACAAAGATTTATTGAACCGAGGGATTCTAAATAATATGTGCTCTAATAATAAATAAATGTTATTTCTTTCTTCTTTCCATTGAAAGAACCTTAATAAACGAACAGCTGAGCATCGTCAGACACATCAGTGGACCCATCTACAGCTAAACCTCTGGTGCCTATGAATGGCTTCATCCAGCTGGGCGAGCACATCCTGGCTTCATATTTCCCTTTTCCTTGTGGCTGATGATGCTGATGAAGGTATTTCCTTGATTTTAGCACACAACTCTTCTTTTTGTGCTCCTTTTGGCTCTCAAATCGTTTATTTTCCGCGCCCTCACTTTGGATTTGGGCAGGTATGTTTGGTGAAAACACTTACAGTATGTTTTGTCTCGTAGTGGCGCTTCACATTACAGCTTTTAATAATAGCCACAGTCTCGGGACAGATGAGACCTGCAGGTTTTTAACTGCACGTGGGAAGAATAAACATGTACACGTCTGTCCAATCTTCATTAAAGGCTCTGTTCTCTCTGTCTATCTTTCTCTTTTTAAAGGCTCTGTTCTCTCTGTCTATCTTTCTCTTTTTAAAGGCTCTGTTCTCTCTGTCTATCTTTCTCTTTTTAAAGGCTCTGTTCTCTCTGTCTATCTTTCTCTTTTTAAAGGCTCTGTTCTCTCTGTCTATCTTTCTCTTTTTGGAGCGCGCCGTACTCAGACTGTTTCTCTCGTCTCTCCACATGTATGCTGTTTCTACTCGCTCAGTGACTGCAACGATCTGATTAGCTGCGTAGCGTCACGTGACGTGACCTGATTGGGCCGCTAAGCCAGTGCCGTAAAGGCTAGAAAAGATGCGGCAGTTAAAATAGAAACGCGACAACTAAATTGTATAATACTCAATTATTTATTGGTTACAGGTCCGGGTCCGGATAGGACGGCCTGCATATTAGTGTCCTCTGATCAAGTGGAACTAATTAAGGAATCAATTGTAGGAAGAAAAAAAAATGCTAAATGAATACTACAAATTTAAATGTATTATAGGACTGTTGTTAATGTAAATGCCAAGATGGGCCAGATTTAAACCAACGACACGGGCCGTATGGGCCGCGGGCCGATAGTTTTCCACCTCTGGATAGGGTGAGGGTATAGACCGGTAGTGATGGTAGGGTAACCCTAACCCTACAAAATAATGTGGGAAAATAACACCATCAGTAACATAGAACACCATTAGTAAACGATGAACAATAAATGATGACAGGACACTTGTTAGGTTAAGGCCCATGTACTGCATTACCTTCATGTCAGGTTAATGGTTTCCTATGTGTGAAAGTGTTCCCATGACGTTTATAGACAGAGATAGAACGATGGATAGAAAACATTCATAAAGGAAAGATGGTTTAAAAAGTTAAAGCAACAGGGGGGATGAACAACAGGATGGAAAAAACAAAGGAATGAAAAAGGGAAGAAGGAGAAATTCCTTTTTGTTGGATTTATGGATAAGGCAACGGAAGGGGAGGACTATATTTGGGAATGTTTAGAAGAGCGCTGCCTTTTACACAGAGGTAAACTTGGGTCAACTTGGACTCACTTTTCCCATCATTTAGGGCCGGACTGACTAATGCCGACAACAATTTTTGAAGTTCTGAGCAAAAACACAGCTGTGAAGAGTCTGTATTGTATGACCCTTTGGGGCAATCCTGCCCGTCAATGTATGTTGTCCTTTAGGTCCCCTGATCGACATATATCGCAGTGTTTCTCAAATGGGGTTTGAAGCGGTACTAGGTACTATTTCGAAAATCTGAATACTACTTAGTAAAAGTAAGTAAATCTGTGTTTGGTAAATCTTTCCAATGAATGACAACAATCATTAGTGAGTATTCCCACCAACCATGTCATGGTCATGTTTATAAATGCACATACATTATTAATGTTGAATTTAGGGATGTACATGCAAAATGCCCACCTCTTTTCCCTTCTTCTGGCTCTGCTGTTTCTGGGCCAGGAGTTGGGTCAAGTTGATGTGGCGAGACCTGTTCGTGAAGATGGACACCACCTTGAGAGGCACAACAAACTTGTAAGAGGGCTGGGCTGAAGAAGATGAGGACTGCGAGGTTGCGTTGGTGGTGGCAGAAGCAGAGGATGACCTCGCTCCCTCCCCACCAGAGCTCTGCGTTTGTGCCTCCTGAGAGCTGTTATAGGTGTGCACAGCTCTCTGATCCTTCCTCTCTCCCCGACAGCTCATGCCTCCAGGCTGAAGGAACGCAGAGGGCCTGCCCGGCGGCTGTAGCCAAAAAGAAGGCTTCACAGGTGGGACAGTCGGGGCAGGGAGCTGGGTGAGAACCGGACGGATAGAGGATGTGGTGTTAAGGTCGAGTGGTTTACCATCCTGGGGTTGGGCAGGGCGGAGAGAAGGGAAGAGAGAAGAGGAGAGGAGAAGAGAGAAGCGGTGGGGGGAGAGCAGAGGAGAATCTTGTCATTATTTAGCTTGCGTGTCATTTTTCTATGCAACGATGGTTAATTAATTACGTAACTGCTAGGCTGTATAATTAATTGGACAAATTAATTACACAGCAATTAACCGTATCTATTAGCGAACGGCAATTGAGGTTAATTTAAGATTGCGCTTTCACTAAAATGTACAGATCAAGCACCCATTTAATTGGACAATTCTTGCTATCAAAGAAATGTAATTAGGCGATTTCAATGATGCCACTGAATCTGCTCATCGGACACAATGACCTTGTGCTTGGAACGTTCAAACAGTGTTTCCACTTGGGATGTCTTTTCATTTAATTCACTTTTCCAAGACAGCGCTAATGGGGTGGACTGCTATCCATGTCTTAAATAATTCATATTGAAGCTTCTGCTTTGCTTGCTTTGTAGCAATGGGAACTGTTAAAATGTTCAACTGTTTACTTGTGAAGTTAATGCAAGTATACATGTGGAAAGTGTTGTTTGCGTAAATGTGATGTATATATGTGTGTGTGTGTGTGTGAGTGCGTACCTGTGCTAACTCCGTGCTGGTAAGACTGCAGGTGGGGTACCAGGGTTTACTGGTCATGTGGACTGGTAGGCCACAGATGCTCTGCAGTCCAGCCCTGAGGTCTGATATGAAGGGGTTGAGTGCCCCCTGCAGGTTGACCCTGGAACAGCAGGACACCGGCTGCAGCCTAATGCAGCTCAGGGGGTAACTGGGAGCAGACTTGAGTTAAAGTGACTTTAAGTCTGTATGTGTGGATATCTTTCTCACTCATTTGGTATATAGTTTGTTAAAATGTATGTAAAACGTTTATACGTACATCTGCGTGTCTTGAAAAGTGCTTCAATTTAAATATTTGCAATTTCTTAGTACAAAGAAATGTGAATGGAAATCCCTATTTTGCTATATTATTTGACCGTTTTTTGGTGTGAGCTGAAACTGCGTTGGCTTGCCAGGTCATAAAGGTAAGCAGGGTCATCGACCCTTTCCTCATTTCCTCACCCTTCCTGCCCCCTTCACCCTGTCCCCCAAATGGTTTTATTGCCCCGCTATTATGTAAACATTTGTATATGTCGCAATATCCAATAAGGAATTGCAAGGCCAGTCACAGAAGTAATAAGATAAGATAAGATAGAACTTTATGAATCCCAAAGGAAATTCTTGTAATGAGGTCTTTTAATGAGGTTGTGTGTTTGAAGGATACGTGAAGAGTCTTTCTCCTATCAGCTTAAAGTAAACACTGCAATAGACCTCTTCTTCAATTGTCTGCTCTGGGAGACTGTAGCCATACTGAAACACACGCACACACACACACACACACACACACACACACACACACACACACGCACGCATGCACACACGCACTCACTTATTGAAACACACATGCACAAACACAACTTTATGTGTCTGTTTGGCTATGTGTCGGTTATGTGTGTGTGCAGGTGTGTGTGTGTGTGTGCATGCGTGTGTGTGTGTGTGTGTGTGTGTGTGTACCAGGCTGCGCCAGTGTTCCTGTAGGTCTTGGTATGATTTGAACGGGCTGTCAGCAGGCAGCTGATGACTGATGCTCATGATCCGTCCTCTCTTCATGCTGAAACACACACAGTGGCAGACGTTACACACTGCTGGGACGTTCTCAGCTGTGTTTTAGCGCCTCTCTTTGGTCGATATTGGTAGTGATCACAGTGGTTAATTCAACGATCACAAGTAAAAAATATGGAAAATACATTAAAAAGTCAGAATTAAGATATGAACATCAATAATGGATGATATTTAATGTACACCCCCTGGGGATAAATAAAGTAAATGTAAATGGTACATGGATTGCATTTATATAGCGCTTTTATCCCAAGCGATTTACATTACTACGTCACCTTCACCCATTCACACACACATTCATACACCTACGTCAGTGTCAACCATGCAAGGCAACAGCCAGCTCGTCGGGGGTAGTCAGTCTGTCATAATCACTTGGCCCATAATAACCTGGCCTGTAAAGCCCTTTGAGACGGAACTGTGATTAAAGGCTATACAAATAAAATTGACTTGACTTGACTTGACTAGTCAGGACACTCAGCTCGGCAAAGACGGGGATAGATATCCAGTGTGGGCTGGAGGTACCTGGGCAGGACATAGCACCAATTGGGTCCTCCCATGGAGCTGGTGTGCAGGACACAATCCCTCTGACTGGAGAAATTCTTCAGAACCATGGGTGGGAAGTCAAAGTCTTCCAGCTAGAACACACACGCACCGCACACACACACACACACACACACACACACACACACACACACACACACACACACACACACACACACACACACACACACACACACACACACACACACACACACACACACACATACAGGGGCACGCGCACACACAGTGCTGCACAATTAAACACAAACATAAATCTGCTTTGGATAAAAACATCAGAAAATTACTTCACGGAATAACAAAAGTACAAAACACACACACACACACACACACATTTGAGTAACCGTGTAGACTCACTTTAGTCTGGGGCAGTCTAACAGTGTTCGCCTCAATGGCAATACACAGCTGGTTCTTGGTGGCATTCAACTCCATGCCTACCACACACACACACACACACACACACACACACACACACACACACACACACACACACACACACACACACACAACACACACACACACACACACACACACACACACACACACACACACACACACACACACACACACACACACACACACAATACAAGTACACCCACACAAAGGGGTGCCAGTCATGAGCAGCAGGGGGCAGTATAAAAGCAGTCCAAGTGCTGATTGTAATGATGGAGCTATAATCTACAGGGCGGGTTCAGCTGGAGGGTGGAGGGGAATTCAGATTGGATCTTACTTCCATAATACCACCATAACAACACCAGTACAACAGGATGTCTTGATGTGAGCTGCTGACACGTCTTTACTACCCCTCGGGGATGAATGAAGTACCTGTCTCTCTCTCTCTCTCTCTCTCTCTCTCTCTCTCTCTCTCTCTCACACTATCTATCTGTCTGTCTACATCTATCTCTCTATCTATCTATCTATCTATCTGTCTATGTTCTGTCTGTCTACCTCTAGCAGGATGGGTCAAATGCAGAGGCCAAATTTCCGAGGCCACCCTCCCTGCATGCGCGTGTGTGTGTGTTTGGCGGCCGCCACTTCCCGCTGTGTGTTGTGTGACCACTATGTGTGGATTAATAAAGATCTTCTTCTTCTCTATCTATCTATTTGTCTTGTCTGTCTGTCTGTCTACATAGGTCTACATCTGTCTGTCTATGACTGTCTATGTCTGTCATGGTAGGAAAAAACATGGGAGCTATTTAATTTGATCCTACCGGGTTGTATTGGACCAAATGTTATGTCTGACAGTTGTTATTATTATTATTGATTTGACCGGAAGTAATATAAGCTAATCATTATTAGTTATTAAAAGTCACTGTATTTTTGGTTGTGTGCTTCACCATTGGAAGAATCAAACGCTATGACAACGTGGAAATGAAAAAAAAGATAAGATAAGGTAACAAAGAACATGTTATGTGCATGTTATCATTGAGAGATAGTGATGGTGTAGCGGCTGGTCTGGCAGCGCTGTGACCTACTGACGGCATTCAGCCACCCGCTCTCCGTCAGGAACTCCTTTCCTGGAGGGAGGGACAACAGGAACAGCTTCAGTCAGTTACAAAGGTCAGATCACACACTGACAACACGACAGGTCTCCAGGTTGACTGCTCGACGTTCTTTACTCTTTCAAGCAAGGAGTAGGGAAAAAACGCAGAGAGAATCATGAATGAAGAAGAAGAACTCAGGGCAAAGTTGTATTAAAAGTGGGATTTTGAATGTGTCACAGATTCAATTTTCAATTCAAGATTGCGAAAGAAAATATTCATGATGAATTATGAATGAAGGAAGTCAAAGAAAAATTCAGTAATTTCTATTAACATTTCTGGCATTTTTATCCAAAGCGACTTACAATAAGTACAATACGTATGTCCAAAGAGAGACTGCAATATATCGCTGGTGGTACATAAAGATTAGACTAGAACAGGTTTCAAAAATTCATAATTGCTTAGGTTAATAGAACAACTTTCAAGTGCTCATAATTGCTAGAGTTGATAGCGAGATAGCTATAAGAACAGAAGTACAATTTTTAAGAACCATTTTGAGTGCAACATCCAACTTCATGAAATATACTTTACAATTAAACATCTAACTACTAAGTGGTTACACTGCCCTGAGGTGGGTATGGAGCACGGAAACCTGATGTGTGCTAATGGCTGGTTTAACCTGTGTGCCTTGATTACTCTGAACTCTCATGCATGTCTTCACCTAGGGCTGCTTAAACCAGCCATCAAACACACACACATACTGCACATGGTATAATAAACCTAAAATGCAGATCAGTCAGCTTAAGCCAGGACAAGGTTTAAATTCTGCTGACCTCCAAGAGAGAAAGGACTCTTACCATCAAACACATGCACGCATCCACACGCACGTGTGCACACACACACACACACACACACACACACACACACAGACACAAGGTTCAAAGAGAAAGTGCCTTGTTTGTCTCAGATAGTGTGTGTGTGTGTCAATATGTGTGCTGCAGTTAGGGTTTATTTATATGAGTTTAGAATACAAATAAACATTTCCAATGTGTGCACCGTTACACACACAGACACACACAGACACACACACAAACACGCACACACAGGACATAAAGTCACTCCCCTATCAGATATGAAAGTGGGACCAAGGTGAAGGCTGGTCAGCATAGACGTTACACATGTTAGACAGCAATATATACAAGACATCCGTTGTGACAAAACATTAGTTAAACTGTGGACTAGTCAGAATCTAAGCCAACCACACAGACAGACAGGAGGGCAGACAGACAGGCTCTGTGTTGTGTGTGTACCTGAGATGAGGTAGGGCCCGGCCTTGTTCCAGCAGGGGGCCAGTCTGGTGGTCAGGGTGTAGGACAGAGAGCACTGAAACATACCTGGCAACACTTGCTTTGGAGTGCCCAACTATACACACACACACACACACACACACACGCACGCAGACACACACACACATGCACGCACACACACAGACATACGCATATGCACACACACACACGCGCACGCATGCACATGCAGATGCATGCACGCAGACACACACATGCACGCAGACGCACACACACACATGCAGATGCATACACACACACGCATGCAGACGCATACACACACACACAAGAAACACAACACCAACAAACAAACAAGACCACAGACCTCACCGAATTAGAAAGCCATGTTTGAACTTACTTAGACACACACACACAAAATCAACACATATGAGCGAATGGGGAGTAAGCATTCCATTGTACTTGTTACATGATATGGCAATAAAGAAATCTTGAATCTTGAATCTATAATAAATGAATCATAACAAAATTATAAAATATAACTCAGATATAGTGTCTATCCACTCATCCCACCTGGAGGTTGTGTCTGTGGCTGTAAGCTTGGATGATCCCTGTTTTATAAAATGGCACCTGAAAATGAAGAGTCCCACCATCACAACAAGTGTGCCTTATCATTCCCTAATATATGAACCATTAAATTAAATGTGCAGAGGTTCATTAAATACTGATGAGCTCTCAAATAACTCATAAGCTGTGTGTGTGTGTGTGTGTGTGTGTGTGTGTGTGTGTGTGTGTGTGTGTGTGTGTGTGTGTGTGTGTGTCTTACAGCCATGATCAGCCAGATATCAGTAAAGGAGTACAGACCAGGAGAGGCCAAAATGACAGAGTACAGCAGCACCAGCTCCCTAAAACACACACACACACACACACACACACACACACACAAACTACTACTCAGTGTGTAGTAGAGACATAGATCACAGTCACCAGGACATCATCGATAGCGCCGGCGGAAAAAAAACAAGCAGACGTACAAAAGTTAAAGTTGGGGTTGCACACATTTTCAGAGCTGAAGGAGACACCTGGGAACCATTGTACCACACAGTGAGGCATTGCAGTCATGACAGCGGCACGCTCCGGTGAACAACAGGAGCAGAAACCCCAGCAGCTAAGCCTCCTGCGGTCCTCACCGGCAGGTCTTTATCTGCCGGCTCCGGTGGTCCTCTGTCTCGGCGCCCCCCTGGAAGGACAGGGAGACGGCGCACAGCTTGTCCTGGTCGGGGAGACCGATGAAGAACAGAGACCGCTGCCTGCCGCCGCTCATCCTGGAAAGATGGGAGACACAGAGACACGGGACACCCACCCCCCATGAAACAAGATCTTTTTTTTCAATATGAATCATCAGTTAAAGTCAATGTCAAGTATAAACCCATTGTGCTGTAGTCATACACATGTGTGATATGCATATATGGAGGATTCCTCTTGATATTATTTTATCTCTATCGCTCTATCTCGATTTCTGCTGTGATAGTGGAGTGGACCACGAGACCAATATGACCAATATGACCAATATGACCAATATGTGTGGACGAATAAAGACCTTCTTCTTCTTCTTCTTCTTCTTCTTATAACGAGAGAGATTATACAGATTTTCATACACAGACCCGTGAAGAAACATGTGTTGATGTAAGAACAAACATTTAAACAGAGACAATAGTGTCATAATGAAATCCCTGTGTTACACACCTTTAATGCACACACACATATAATAGACGCTATTAAATTGCCAAGCCATACTACTGCACAGTTAGCATGGTAGCAGATGGGGGGGAAGGGGTTCGTTTGTTCATTTATTCGTTGACAGCAAAGACTTCTCACCTCACTTCTCCTTATCTTATCTTATCTTCGCACGGTTGAGAGTAGATGAGGACAACTAAACGCTCAGCAATTAATATGTCACTAACTGCACCAAACGTCGTTAATTAGAGTCAAGTGAAGGAAAGAAAAAAAATGTCCACCTTCTTCCCGCCACTAGTCCCTTAATCTGCACGCGCCACGGACGTTATGTTAACATTCCCCACAAACATCAAGTCATACATATGATACAAGTATTTTTTAAACTGGATTAAAGATTGCTTTTGAGGGCTTGTGTAGACACCGGTGTTGAGGTATGTACGTCTAATCATTGACTGACTGGTCCCATTAAAAAAGCTTGCGTGAGAATGCCGTTAGATACGCCGATAGTGGTGCCGTGAACTCCGGTTGAACGTTGGTCCCGCCCCTTACCAGCGAGGCCATTTCTGTACAAATGACAGGTGAGCGCACCAATCAGAGGGCCTCAAAGTAACACCCCGCCCCACACACACACACACACGTCAGGCCGGCAGCCAATGGCGTCGCCGGAGCGTCAACCAGTAACTTCCACCAAACAAACAAAACCAACTTTCGTGGCTATCTGTTAACGAACTGGGTTAAATGTCACGTCGCGTACGTGCGCGTAAACTCACCCTCCCGAGCCGTGTTTCTTGGATCACGTAACGCGGTCGAGTGATTTTAGTGTCTCGCAAAAGGCTCTCTTTTGACTTACAAATGGGCGAAAAGGGGGAAAGCGAGAAAGATGCTGTCAAATATTACCGACTGTCGGAGATCGAGCAGCAGAATACGTTCAAATCCACGTGGATTATTATCAACAACAAGGTGCACGATGTCACCCAGTTCCTGGAAGAGGTGAGTCCTGCAGATCCGAATCACACATACAAGACACATTTTACGTGTCTTGTATGCGCAGTCTGCTGTTTGTTTGTTTGTGTTTATTTCCGTATCTAAGCGAGAACAACACCATGCAAAACATTGGTCGATCTGGTACATCCATTGCACGTCCATCGTTTTTGATTTCATGTAATTTAATACCACGGTGCCACTGTCGAAAAACAACTAAGAGTTGACTAGTGTGGCGTGAGTGACGCCATTGTGATGGGCAGATATCGTGTTACATGCTGGTGGGGGACGTCTTATCGTCTCAATGCGAGTTTGACAGGAAAAGTAGGGTTTGTGTTAAAGTCTCAAATAGCCCACGTTAAAGGCCAATGAAAAGAAAAACCCAACCCCGACTGAATCAAGTGAGCAAAGGTTGTATACACAACGTCGATTTTGGACACTGCCCTTTCTGTACTGGTAGACAAATATGTAATCATTTAACTAATGATGGCTCAACAGAATAGCAAAATCACTTATTTTATACCCCCATCATCCTATACCTTGCTATTAAGGCCACATCCAAGGCCGTTTGAACGTTTGACCTCTAACCCCTGGTTTATCGTGTGTGTGTGTGTGTGTGTGTGTGTGTGTGTGGAATAGAACTTTATTTATCCCGAAGGAAATTCTTGTGCCAGGTTACATAGCGGTGTGTGTGTGTGTGTCTGTCTGTCTCTGTGTGTCTGTGTGTGTCAGCCTGCAGGATCCACTCCAGCACACACACATTCATGAAACACAACCCCCCCTCCCTACCCCCCTAACTCAAGGCTCCAGTGTTGCGTCATGGGGAAGTGTGTGTGTGGTAGAGGTAGCCTATCACATGTCAACACAAGTACAACGCCCATTGTGAATCAATTGTGTGTGTGTGCGTGTGCGTGCCTGTGTGTATCCCTACTAATCTCCCAAATATTACTGTATTGTGTTTAACTTAAAAGCATGTTTAAGTCACTCTCTGAGCTACTACTGCCCCTGCTTTTAAAACCAACACCATTCACTTTGTTAATTCTTCTGGGTTTCCACAACCACCTTGTAGGAAAAGGCCATCACCAAGTAATTTAAGAATATGTGGCATTTCAGGGATGCTTTAATCCAAAGCGACTTACAATAATACCACATTCTTACATGCTGTGGGAGGCTCCAGATTCAAGGACCTCTTAATCCTTGTTTACTTGCATAGGCTTACCTCCAATCAGGTTCCATAATTAATACCTGCCACCAGCCAATGACTGATAGATTTGAGGCAGATAATAATAATAATAATAATCACTTTTTTGGTCAAAGCAAAAACAGTTTACTCAGAAGACACTATAACAGGAAGCAGAACAGACGGGCCAAAAGCAAGACAAGATCATGGTAAAGTTAAGATACAGTTGGAACAAGAAGACAATAAAAGACAATATAAACATTAAAAAAAATTCATTTGCAATGAAAGGCAATTAAAAGACAACATAAAAGCAAGTCTGCAAAAATGGGTTTTAAGAAGAGAAAATAATTCACTGATTCTGCAAGCCTTATCTCCTCAGGCACAGACAGGTATAATAAAAAAAAAATGCAGGGTTACATATTAAAACAATTGCTTGGCCGGTCGGGAGAATTTTCCACTCTGGCAGGTAAAATTTAATTAATTTTGGACCCTGCCTCCAATGCACAACTAAACCTTACCCTTGACCACGACGTGAAAGGAAATTAAATGCAGCGGTGTGTTAGCCGTTGTTGACACATGAAACTGACAGTGTTTCTGGGCGTCGTCCACCTGTTCCCCCCCCCCCCCCACCCCAGCACCCTGGCGGCGAGGAGGTCCTGAGGGAGCAGGCCGGCGGGGACGCCACCGAGAGCTTCGAGGACGTCGGCCACTCCACCGACGCCAGGGAAATGGCGGCCGAAATGGTGATTGGAGAGCTGCACCCGGTGAGTCTGCGGCGGTAGTGGTGTGTAGTAATACTAGTGTGTAGTAAGAGGGCGTAAGAGAGATTATGGGGGCGGCAGTAGCTCAGGAGGTAAGAGCGGTTGTCTGGCAACAGGAAGGTTGCTGGTTCTATCCCCGAGCTCCGCCTAGCTAAGTGTCGAGGTGTCCCTGAGCAAGACGCCACCTAACCCTAACTGCTCCTGGCGTGTTGGTTGTTACCTTGCATGGCTGACACCGCCGTCTGTGTATGAATGGGTGAATGTCAGGCAATACTGTGCTTTGGATAAAAGTGCTATATAAATTCAATTCGTTTACCATTTAGTAAGAGGGTAGTGTCTACTAGCACCCAGTCCCAGCCGAAATGTGAGCAGGACGTCTAACCGCTGACTGCTACTTAAATGTACAATTGATAGCATTGACAACACTCAGCCACATTCAGTCACACTCACCCTCCACTCCATTCCAGTAGTTGCCCGTTGCACAATCTGTATATTTCATGGTCAAGTGGGGTAATACTCAGACAGACAGGTCATGTCTGGGGAAGTGATGAGTCTTTCATGGTAGCATGTAGGACTAGCTATTATGGGAGAATTTTATGATGCATATAAAGGGAATATAATCACTATTTTTGCCCTACATGCTATATGAATGACATAAATGAAGAGAGCTCTCATACATTCTGCACCACCAATAGGTGTTGACATATGGGAAAACCCTGAAGTATGACACAGAGATACCATGTGATACCAACGCCGTTATACTATTGGCTCATAAGCCTCGTTAGAAGCGGGAACCAAAGTCAGCCTTCTTATACAGAGATAAACAACACATTCATTTTGGACCTGTAAAGATTTTTAACAGACATTAAAAATGCAATTGCACCTTTAAACCTGCACATGTAACTTTCCTACTACAGTTATTTATGGTATTAAAAAAAATCTGAATTAGAATGTTAGAAGAATAGAATACGCCCATCCACAAGTCAATCCATCCAGGGATTTTTTGCTCTATAAAACGTTTTCATCTGGTCCACTTTTACTGTGGTCTGGAAATGATATTGTAGCTATAACTGTACCTACAAGACAAGCCACTAGAGGTGGATAATGGGAAAACATATTGCATTTCTTAAAGGAGCAGTGCGTAGGATTTTGGGGGATATATTGGCAGAAATGTAATATAATATAGGTTTTCATTAGTGTATAATCACCTGAAACGAAGAATCTTTGTGCTTTAAAATAAACCCTTCACACTGACATAGGGAGCAGGTTGCCAGGCTTGACATTAAGCTTAGCTGAGATGTTTTATTTGCCCGATAGCTAAACTTAAAGGTCCTGTATGTAAGAATAATTAATCCATCCTACATGTAGGATTTTACAGCACAAATCGCTTTAAATTGCCAGTTTGTGAGCAGGTTGTGGTTGAAGTTAAAACATGAGCGCTTCCCCGACTCTCTCTGTTGCGTAGAACAGCTTTTGGGCTGATTTCTCTTCGCGGACCAGGAGCTGCAGCGACAGACCAGCAACTCCCGTGTTCTGAAAGGTTAAATTAATGTTGAAGAGGAGCAATATAACAACAATCTCTGGTTAAAAAAACTCCTATCAACAACCGAGCAGCAAGCCATTAAGAGGACTTTACCTCTTGGGTCGAAATTCCCTCCCGGGAGTCATGAAGATATCCGCTTGGATTTAATGGGGATAAACTCGCCAATATTGCACCTCTACGGACAGCTTGGGTCATCTCTTTGTATGTGTGTGTGCGTTTGGTTTGATAAACATCGTTTCTCAGGTATGACCCACTTATCTGTGATGCGTTCCAAAGAAGAGCACTGAAAATTGACCGCTTCGCAGACTTCATGGACAGAAAGTTGCTCATACTTGACACAGGTTGATCTTAGTGACACCGAAGGCCATGGTGATGATGACCTGGAAGACATCCGGGATTCCCGGGAATCTTCAGTCCCCTTAGTACTGCACGTGGAATTAGCAACGCGTCCCTGTTTTTTTTTTCTTTTTTTGGAGGGGGGTATATTCGTTAACATTGTTATAACTATGTTGCATTAATAGTAGCCTAAACTATAATACATGGCTCATATATTGTGCTAAATATGATTATTTTCATTGTTTAGATATGGCCAGGCATACGACTTACCTGTAGGAGGTCTAAAAAAATCAACTTGCGCGGATGTAATGGAATTGTCCGAACGCCACGTTGAGGTAGCTGTAGAGACGATGACGAGGAGTGTAGTTGTATTGTTGCTCTGTGGCCCAGACACCACCCAGAGTCTACCTTTTATTGTGCTGTCCCAAGGGGCGGATTTTTGTTTTGGACATTAATCCGCGGTTCTGATCCAGGAGGGGGGGGGGGTGGATATCGCTGGATATTGGTGGGGGGACATGTCCCCAGCGTCCCCACTACATTCTACACCCATGTGCTTTCCCATAATACATTTCCCATACATAACATTCCTCATAATCCCTCCGGCCCCCCATGTCATCTGCGTGGCTATGTGGTGGCCCCGCCCCCCCCCTGGCCGCTACAGAATGTACAGATAGTTGTTTTTTTTCTTCATGAGAATTTCAACAGAATTGCTGCATGTTCTTCATAGAAATAAAACATTTGTATTCGATAAAATAGCGTTGTTCTGTTGCATTTATTTATATAGGCCTAGTATTAAATTAGTATTAAAAGGCACTAAACACTAAATTCTCTCTCTCTCGCTCTCTCGGTCTCTCTCTCTCTCTCTGCAGGAGGACAGGTCAAAGCTCATCAAGCCAGAGGTAAGTGGGAATGGATGTGTCCACACCTGTCAATCAAACCCTGCTCTCCCCGAGCCTACCCATCATACACCTGAGAGGAGCCACGATCGAGGCTCAGGTTCCCGCGTTGCGTCATGCGTGGTGATGTCACTCACTGGGTGTTTGCGTACGCCGATGACACTGCCGACGGTGAATGAACACCAAAAGAAATGTTACACGCATGAGTAAAGGATGACAATGACGAATGAGAAGAGCTTGCAGATCACAAGCAGGACGTTTTCTTACCCTGTAGTGCTATGAGATTGGTCCCAATGAAAGGTGCATGAACCGTTTAATTTATTATGATTATTATAATAATTGTTATTACTATTATTATTAATATTAAGGCACCCAAACACCGAAGCTCAAGCGTAGCACGGCAACTTTCTGGCTTCCTTGTCCTCACACCGGAGGCGTGTTATATTATATATTATGTATTATATTCTGCACTGACTCACTCTTTTTGCCAGTGGTTCACCCTCAGATATTTTTATCTGAGGGTCTACCCCCCCCCCCCCCTCTTTTTAAAGTTGAAGTGATAGGCATTATTGGAAAGATTTACCAAACTTGTTACTATGTTAATATTCAGAGGTACCAAGTTGTATTAAGGTTGTATATTCATTACTTTTCTTAAGGTGGAATTTTTTTTGATAATTGTTCATAACCAATATTAAAACGAGTACCCCTAGGGGCACACTCTCCCCCATTTGCTAAACAAAGTTCAATCTAGGCCATTGAAATGGATAAACTGGACAAAACAGGCCAAAAATGTCAGGCGAGGGCGGAATATAAACATGGAAGTGCTTTACACTTGAGCTTTGGTTTGTAGGGGACTATGATTATTATTGTGATTACGATTCTTATGCACTTAATTCAACGATGAAGGGTGAACAATCCGCGATCCACGGTCATACTCATGCGTTGACATGCCGTGTTTGCGTGGCCTGTATCCCATGATGGTGTGAGGTCTGTACCTTTGCTTGTATGTGGCCATGTCTGTGGTTGTGTGTCCGTCTGTAATGCTTAATGCTCTCTGCCCTGCTGCAGGTATCCTATGCGACCACGGTCGACATGCAACAGAGGTACGACAGGACCACTATGAATGAAGTCGTAGATTTTGCGTTATAATAACGGCCGACTTTGTAGGATTTTTTTTTTTGCAGCCGGCAACAGGAAACGGACCATATTTGCCACATTGTGGGCGGGGATTGAACGGCCTCCTCAGTCCGCTGTAGTCTATGGCCAAAACTCATTAATGTTCAGTCCTTCATTTTTATGAAATAAAACTGTCGAACGGGACCTCTCAAAATACTACATAATGTGGAGTAAACTAGACACTGAACGAGCCACGAACAAAGGAGAAAGGCTTTTGCTTTGTATTGCGAGAATGAAATCCCGGTGTCCAGGTGTCCCTGAGCAAGGCGCAACCTAACCCTAACTGCTCCTGACGTGTTGGTTGTTACCTTGCATGGTTGAGACCGCCGTCGGTGTATGAATGGGTGAATGTGAGGCAATACTGTAAAGCACTTTGGATAAAAGTGCTATACAAATGCAATCATTTACCATTTTCCCCCATCAAACTTAGAATGGTGAGTATCAGAAAGTAGTAGTAGTTTTCCATCGTAACTAACTATCAGTTCTCTCTGTCCGGCCGTCCTCCAGCTCCTGGTCTAGCTGGGTGATCCCCGTCCTGGCTGCAGCTTTCGCCACGCTGGCGTACCACATGGTTACCGGAAAGAAACAGTGACATCAACATCCTACACACTGCAGCCCCCTGTCGGAAACGTCCAATCATGCGATTCCAGAGCGATGGCGTGTGATGGGGCCTTATTCACCTAGCGGCCCACTTGGTTATATCTTGAATACGGAATCCCACATTCCCCCCCCCCCCCCCCCCCCCCCAGCTAGTGCGTAGAATCAAGATGGCCGCCAGGTGAATAAGGACTGCATTGCATTGAACACGGCGTCAACATCACCGCCACGCAACCGAAATAATGCTATTCATCGCCGGTTTTGTGATCTAGACATGTTCAGAGTGTAGAAATATATGTGTGGGGATGTGGGAGGATTTGCATGGGAAAGATGCACTCTTCACAAGATAAGGACGCACCCATTCTATATATATTCTATGGTGCTATATGCTATGTCTATTTTTAATATTATATAGCTATATGGCTGCTTGAGCATAATTGCATTTCAAAGTTTAATTATAGATGTAGTATAATAATATATAATATACACTGCATTATCATGTTGTAAATCGTTCGTGTATTTAATTTTCATTCCATGATTTAAATATGAATGTTTCATAATACACATGGCTGTACTACATGGCTATATTATATATGCATAAAGGCCTTTTATGTAATGAATGATTTTCGAGCAATGCAATGAATATATAATTTTATACCAGTTGTATGTGTTGTTTGACACTATAAAATATGCAATCTTCAACAAAACACGACACGTGTGATTATTATTATTGTATACAACCGGTGTAGGGACTAGGGAACCTGCCATGCATGCACTATCCATTCAGCTATACAGATTATTTACATTTCTGATTTTCAGCTCAATTATTCAAAGCAAAGCTCTGTATTTCAGGATCGTGTATTTATCATCTAGTAGTAAAGAACATAGAAAACCACCAATACCAGTACGTCAATACCAATGACTCAACAGGATGGGGGCTTTTACACTAGGGGCGCGTTAGTAGCGCATGAATACAGATGAAAGCCTATCACTGCCATCTAGTGGTGGTCACATGAATAGAAGACTAAAAACTAATCAGAGCCACAGCCGATAATGTTAGATGTGTCTTTCATAGTCTGCAGGTGAGGCTTTAGTTGATTAGAAGCGGCACACAAATGTTTCCCTGTTGTGGGCATTCTTTGATTTTTGTGATTTTGCGAGCCACGAAAGATCTGCGCAATCAGCATATTGATTTTTTTATTGAACACACATACGCAGATAGAGAGGCAGACGGGTAGACCGTCACACTCGTCCTGCTTGTATACTGCGCCCGAGTAATCAAAGCACACTGACGTCATCCATGTCCCTGGCACAACAGACACCGTGCAGTGTCCCCCTGGCATACTGACGTCATCCATGTCCCTGGCCACACCTGACACCCATGGCATGTCCCCCTGGCACACTGACGCCATGCATGTCCCCCTGGCATACTGGACGTCCATCCATGGTCCCTGGCACACCAGACACCGTGCATGTCCCCCTGGCATACTGACGGTCATCGCATGTCCCTGGGCCACACTGAGCGCCATGCATGTCCCCCTGGGCATACTGAGTTCATCATCCATGTTCCCGTGGCACACTGACACCATTGCATGTCCCCCTGGCACACTGAACGTCATGCATGTCCCCTGGCACACTGACGCCATGCAGTCCCCCTGGCACACTTGGAACGCCATACCAGTCACCCCTGGCACAACTGACGCCATCCATGTCCCCCTGGGCCACACTGACGTCATGCAGTCTGTCCCTGGCGTCCGTCTCGTTACGTAGATTGACATTTTTTTGTGTTTACATTTTAGTTTAACAAGTTGAAACGGCACAATGCATGTATTCTCTGTTTTCTGTATTATAATAATGACGTCTTATTGCCCAGCTATTTGCATACAGAGTGTGTGTATGTAAACTGATTGCATGACGTCATTGTGACGTAATTGTAATCTATATAACAACCACAGACATAAACGATCAACAAGACATACACGGGGTAGGGGGCGCCACTCTTTAAAGTTGACAACGTTTCAACTCAACATCAGCGCAGCCCGGCCGCGGACTCCTGACCGGCCGCAGTGTGAGCACCATGTCCGGCCACGACACCGCACCACCTCTCCCGCGGTACGGAGGAGGAGGAGGAGGACCGTCGCCGCTGGACCCGGGAGGACTGACCTCCTCCACGCGGGCCGCAGCGGGGGACGGAGGAGACGTGCGCCCGGAGGAGAATGGAGAGGCTTGGACGCGGGGCGGTGATGGTTTTGACGACGACTTGGACGACGACTGGGAAGACGAAGTGGACTCGTTCCAGCTGGAGAAGCGCATGCTCGACCGACGGAGGGCCCGGTCTCTACCCGCTACGTTCTTCGAGGCGGACGCGACCGCGAACGGCGGCAGGAAGCGGGTGAAGTTCGCGGACTCCATCGGCCTGGACTTGGCCAGCGTCAAACACTTTAACACACTCGAAGACCCGCAGATCCCCACCAAGGTGCTGTCGAGGTTCAAGAGCTTCCCGCCACAGCAGCAGCAGGACACGCTGGGGGTCGGGTTCGTGACGTCGACCCCGCGCAACGTGGACCGGCTGGTGCGGTGCTTCCCGGAGCCCCCCGCGGCGGGCTCGAGTGGTTTCGAGGCCAGGGTGCGAGAGCTGCGGGTCTGCCTCGAGAAGGTCACCATCACCCAGTTTGACGTGCGGGGTCAGATCCGAGTGCGCCCTGCGACGTCGTGCCTTCAGAACCGAGAGGTCGGCGTGGACCCCCCACACATACGCAGACAGAGAGGCAGACGAGTAGACCGTCACACTCGTCCTGCTTGTAGACTGCGCCCGAGTAATCAAAGCACACTGACGTCATCCATGTCCCTGGCACACAGACACCGTGCGTGTCCCCCTGGCATACTGACGTCATCCATGTCCCTGGCACACTGACACCATGCATGTCCCCCTGGCATACTGACGTCATCCATGTCCCTGGCACACTGACGCCATGCATGTCCCCCTGGCATACTGACGTCATCCATGTCCCTGGCACACTGACGCCATGCATGTCCCTGGCACACTGACACCATGCATGTCCCCCTGGCATACTGACGTCATCCATGTCCCTGGCACACTGACACCATGCATGTCCCCCTGGCATACTGACGTCATCCATGTCCCTGGCACACTGACACCATGCATGTCCCCCTGGCACACTGACGCCATGCATGTCCCCCTGGCACACTGACGCCATGCATGTCCCTGGCACACTGACGCCATGCATGTCCCCCTGGCACACTGACGTCATGCATGTCCCCCTGGCACACTGACGCCATGCTTCCCCTGCACAGGTCAAAGAAAGTAAACAATAAAAAAAAAGAAGGGAGCTGGTATATTGTAAAAGAAAAAAAAAAGAAAAGAAAAATACATGTCCCCCTGAGCACACTGACGTCATGCATGTCCCCCTGGCACACTGACGCCATGCATGTCCCCCTGGCACACTGACGCCATGCATGTCCCCCTGGCACACTGACGCCATGCATGTCCCCCTGGCACACTGACGTCATGCTTGTCCCTGGCGTCCGTCTCGTTACGTAATGACATTTTTTTGTGTTTACATTTTAGTTTAACAAGTTGAAACGGCACAATGCATGTATTCTCTGTTTTCTGTATTATAATAATGACGTCTTATTGCCCAGCTATTTGCATACAGGCCTGTATGCAAATAGCTGGGCGAAAGTGTGTGTGTGTATGTAAACTGATTGCATGACGTCATTGTGACGTAATTGTAATCTATAATAACAACCACAGACATAAACGATCACAAGACAACACGGGGGTAGGGGGCGCCACTCTTTAAAGTTGACAACGTTTCAACTCAACATCAGCCAGCCCGGCCGCGGACTCCTGACCGGCCGCAGTGTGAGCACCATGTCCGGCCACGACACCGCACCACCTCTCCCGCGGTACGGAGGAGGAGGAGGAGGACCGTCGCCGCTGGACCCGGGAGGACTGACCTCCTCCACGCGGGCCGCAGCGGGGGACGGAGGAGACGTGCGCCCGGAGGAGAATGGAGAGGCTTGGACGCGGGGCGGTGATGGTTTTGACGACGACTTGGACGACGACTGGGAAGACGAAGTGGACTCGTTCCAGCTGGAGAAGCGCATGCTCGACCGACGGAGGGCCCGGTCTCTACCCGCTACGTTCTTCGAGGCGGACGCGACCGCGAACGGCGGCAGGAAGCGGGTGAAGTTCGCGGACTCCATCGGCCTGGACTTGGCCAGCGTCAAACACTTTAACACACTCGAAGACCCGCAGATCCCCACCAAGGTGCTGTCGAGGTTCAAGAGCTTCCCGCCACAGCAGCAGCAGGACACGCTGGGGGTCGGGTTCGTGACGTCGACCCCGCGCAACGTGGACCGGCTGGTGCGGTGCTTCCCGGAGCCCCCCGCGGCGGGCTCGAGTGGTTTCGAGGCCAGGGTGCGAGAGCTGCGGGTCTGCCTCGAGAAGGTCACCATCACCCAGTTTGACGTGCGGGGTCAGATCCGAGTGCGCCCTGCGACGTCGTGCCTTCAGAACCGAGAGGTCGGCGTGAGGTACACGTTCAACGACTGGCTCTCCCACGTGGACGCGCAGGCCTTGCCCGAGGGCCTGGACCCGCACACGAGTTGGGCCGGGGAGCGCTTTAGCTTCACCATGTACATGCCGCCCTACCTAGACCCCAGCTCCTCGGTGCATTTCGCCGTGTACCTGAAGTGCAGCGAGGGGGACTTTTGGGACAACAACGGCGGGCAGAACTATACCCTCAAGTACCACTGTTTCCCCAGCACGGCGTCCCCCAACGTCAGCGCTGCTTTCCACGCCACCTAAAGGCCCGTTTATACTGCTGGGTCCAATCTAAGGGTGCTTTCACACATACAGCATTTAGTGCGCACTAAACGAGTTTGGTCCCTTGATTCGGTACATTTGCGTTGGTGTGAATGCAACCACCGCACTTTGGTGCGCACCAAATCAGCCGTCCGAGACCTCCCTGAAGAGGTGGTCTCGATCCGCTCCAACTCCCTAAATTTGGTGCGCTTCCTCTGGTGAAAGCAACCGAAAAAAATGGGTCCACAACGATCTAGTTTTGATGCATTGTGGGTGTTGTTAATCATTAATTGACTCTCCATTTCAGTAAAATATCATAGGCTACCTAATTGACAATGCGATTGACAATGCGATCATTAATAGCCGACTGTTAAATTCATTAGACTTGATTCTCCCCATTGATCATTCCCAAAACATTGTCATAATAGCCTACTTCTTGTTTGGAGGCAACAGGTACTATTACAGCGCATAACGTTCTTTCGAGGCACGGACGCGACGCGCGAACGGCGGCAGGAAGCGGGTGCAGTTCCCGGCGGACTCCATCGGCCTGGACTTGGCCAGCGTCAAAACACTTTACACACTCCGAAGACGCAGATCCCAATCCCCCCCAGCCCAAGGGTGCTGGTCGAGGTCAAGAGGCTTCCCGCACGAGCAGCAGCAGGACACGCTGGGCGTCCGGGTTCGTGACGTCGACCCCGCGCAACGTGGACCGGCTGGTGCGGTGCTTCCGGAGCCCCCAGCGGCGGCCTCGAGGGTTTCGACGGCAAGGGTGCGAGAGCTGCGGGTCTGCCCTCGAGAGGTCACATCAGCTCCAGTTTTGACGTGCGGGGGTCAGATCCGAGTGCGCCCTGCGACGTCTGCCCTTCAGAAACCGAGAGGTTCGGTGAGTACACGTTCACGACTGGCTACTCCCACGTGGAACGCGCAGGCCTGCCCGAGGGCCCTGGACCCGCACACGAGTTGGGCCGGGGAGCGCTTTAAGCTTAAAGACCATGTACATGCCGCCCTAACCTTAGACCCCAGCTGCTCGTGCATTTCCGCCGTGTAAGCCCTGAAAGTGCAGCGAGGGGGACTTTTGGGAACAACAACTTTTCGGGCCAGAACTATACCCTCAAGTACCACTGTTTCCCCCATGCACGGCGTCCCCCAACCGTCCAGCGCCTTTGCTTTCCACGCCCAACCTAAAGGCCCGTTTATACATGCTGGGGCTCCAATCTAAAACGCGTGTGGCAGCACCGTGCGCGTAAAGTGGAGTGGCGCCACCAAATGCCTAAAGTGGACCCACCCCCCCCCCCTTCTGCGTAAAGTAGACCCACCGTGCGTGAAGTGGAGTGGACCCACCATGCCTAAAGTGGACCCCCCCCCCTGCGTAAAGTAGACCACCGTGCGTAAGTGGAGTGGACCACCACATGCCTAAAGTGGACCCCCCCCCCCCCCCTGCGTAACAGTTAGACCCCACCGTGCGTAAAGTGGAGTTGGAACCACCATGCCTAAAGTGGACGCCCCCCCCCCCCCTGCGTAAAGTTAGACCCAGCCGTGCGTAAAAGTGGAGTGGACCCACCCATGCCTAAAGTGGACGCCCCCCCTCTGCGTAAAGTAGACACACCGTGCCCGTAAAAAGTGGAGTGGACCCACCATGCCTAAAGTGGACCCCCCCCCCGCCCCCTGCCGTAAAGTAGACCCACTGTGCGTAAAGTGGAGTGGACCCACCATGCCTAAAGTGGACCCCCCCTGCGTAAAGTAGACCCACCGTGCGTAAAGTGGAGTGGACCCACCATGCCTAAAGTGGACCCACCGTGCGTAAAGTCGACCCACCGTGCGCATTGATAAGTGTTCCGGTTATATGCTGTCGTTTCTATCATTTCAATAAAAAGTGCACTATTTTTCAATGAGGTTGATTGCAATGAATCTCCACGTGTTCAAGGCAGTGTCCCTGGGGTTACGCAAGGGGCATATTCTGACTAAATAGTCACCTCTTGTATACGTTTAGAGATGTTCAGCGTGTTTAATGAAGAATATTTTGTATTTGTTATAACTGAATTACTGCCAGTGACTTGAAAGTCAGTTTAAAACGTGGATGGACTGAAATCGGGAAAATCTTTTCCAAGAGGATAGGCAGGCGACATCACGACGACAAGACAAGTGCCTAAGAATGGATGGACACACAAGTTCTGTCAAGACTGGCTGATCAAACACACCAGAGGCCAACTGGGCAGAGCACAGACTGTCCATACATCCCAACCATTGACACTGGCCAGATATGCCTGCTCCGTATCAATTTGTAATAACTATGATTATGTTATATAGTTATAGTACCGTTATATACGGATTCCAATAAATTGTTGTTATGAAATGATGATGTTTTATCGTGTATATGATCACATCCCTCATTCCCATGAAACTGCTGTGCTATTGAGGGATCATTAGATTACACTGATCTGATTCTTAGGTCAGATCTCAGTTGCATGATAGATAACACTACGATAACATTACATTAATTAACATGAGTTGATGCAGTAATAAGCATTAACTAACTGTTAATTAACAGTTAACTAATGGTCTGGTAACCATGTACTAATGGTGTTCATGTTAACTATGGTTGGCAGACATGATTGGCTTAGCTTGTGAGACCACATGGCTGTGATTGGCCATCATATATAGACAGTACTGAAAGTGTAGGGCCCCTTTAAGTTCAAATCCAAAATCAAACCACACACACATCTTCACCGCATGTTTTGTATCTGACTGTCTGTGGTCTGGGATTGATCTTCCACCTCAGTGGACTCATCATCACGGTTGTTGTTGTAATAATGTGAAAGTCAGAGTGGTTGACAGTTAAATGGCGACACACATATGGTGATATTGTTCAGTACGTAACGGGACAGCAGTCAAGTACCTGTAGATCCACCTGTCTGTCTGAACTGTAGTATATCCAGCATTCTTTGTTTAAGTCAAGGACTTTGTACGTATACCCGTCTGCCTGCCTGGATGTCTGTCGGTCTGTCAGGTAGTGGTGACATAGAGAGTGAAGTCCAGAACACTTAAATATATTTCTGTTGACCAACCAAATCAGTTTGATCTGTCAACAAATGTGCGGCTGTTAACATGCGTGTGCATGTGAGCGTGTGCATGTGAGCGACCCCCACCCCCCCCACCCCACACACACACACACACACACACGTACTTGACATTGGTGATTTCATGTGAGTGCATGTGCAGTAATTAGTCAGAGCAAACTAATATTTTCTCTGTTGTCAGGATAGCATGCGTCTTGCTCCATCTCCCACCCACGTTCACCACAACATTTTGGGTTTAATTGCCCCAGTGGTCATGTGTCATTAAGCAAGGCACTCATTAATATCCCAATGTTGTGTCATACATAACAAAGGGATCAGTGAATGAAAAAATGTATAAGCAATCAATTGCTGCATTTTAGTTCATTTTACATGCATTCTCTCAGAAGACTGAATGTGAATTGACGCTGTTTAAGTAAAAGGCTTCTACATTTGTCCATAGACAATGAGAACATTACAATATATAAGTCTCAGAGCTTCAGTAAACATGTGTGTGTGTGTGTGTGCGCGCACTGAGCTTCAGCCCGTTCAACCAATCCAAGGACTGCTCTCGTGGGGACCAGTGTTGCAAGTGGGTCGAATCACTGAACCAACAGAGAGTTTCTTTTTATAGCAAATAAGGAACCTTACAGGGTCAGTCACCCAGCTCACCTTCAGCATTACCTGACCCCCCTAACCCCTACCTGACTCCCCACTAAACCCTACCTCACCACCCCTAACCCCTACCTCACCCCCCTAACCCCTACCCTAACCCCCCTAACCCCTACCTGCCCCCCCCTAAACCCTACCTCACCACCCCTAACCCCTACCTCACCCCCCTAACCCCTACCTGACCCCCCTAACCCCTACCTGCCCCCCCCTAACCCCTACCTCACCCCCCTAACCCTACCCTCACCCCCCAACCCCTACCTCACCCCCCCAACCCCTACCTCACCCCCCTAACCCCTACCTGACCCCCCCTAAACCCTACCTCACCCCCGAACCCCTACCTCACACCCGAACCCCTAACCTCACCCCCCTAACCCCTACCTCACCCCCCGAACCCTACCTCACCCCCCTAACCCCTACCTCACCAACACCTACCTCACGCCCGAACCCCTACCTCACGCCCCTAACCCCTACCGAACCCCCCGAACCCCTACCTCACCCCCCGAACCCCTAACTGACCCCCCCTAAACCCTACCTCACCCCCCTAACCCCTACCTCACCAACCCCTACCTCACGCCCGAACCCCTACCTCACCCCATAACCCCTACATCAACCCCCCACCTCACTACCCCACCATGACCAAAACATGGTGCTAAACACACATATGTCCAGATGCAACATTCTTAAAACACACACACACACACACACACTCAGTTTGATACTAGTGAATACATAGATATTGTCATTTCAGACACGATACCCAATACATATACATGGCCTAAATATAAAAAATATATATATTAAGCATGATATATATATATATATATACACACCATATATACTGTATACCCTATAACCTTCTGCTATTTAATGTAGGTTTTTTAAAATCTTGATCTTGAACTTTATTATAAACTTTATTATAATCTGAGGTTCATTACTAAGCAATATCACAAAAGATGGACACATGAAAGCACTAAAAAATAATGAGTTCAAGCCCAGTCCCTGACCTCTGGGCTGTAGAGCCCTCTCTAAACGGTTCCAAAGTGCAGCATGCAGTGAAGAGGTGAATTTGTATCAGGCTTGTCTGACCTTTAACTCTGACAGAACATTCTGGAATACCTCCGTGGAGCTGAGGGTGGGGGAAATAAATGGCTAATGGAGAACAGCTGTACCTCGTCAATAAATCCCAACGTTTTGATGACTTCAGATTGGTGTCGAAGGACTCAGAAATATATTTATGCATCAACCTTTCCGTGTACGTGGACAGACAGGAGAGTGGGTGGGTGGCTGGAGGGAGAGAGAGGGTCACCGCCAGTCCAGAAAAGACGGCTATTTAATCACCAGTAACTCCAGACCATCATTACACCTGCTGCGGTGATAAATGGGGTCAAACAGAAACTGTAAAAATGGTTTAATTGTCTTTGTATATCCCGCCTTTCTGAACAAACTAACACGTTTTCCCCTCAGGAATGGACATGAACCCACCCACCCACACACACACCCACAAATAGATGTGAGTGTGTTTGATTCATATCACAGCTTATATGTGGCTACCAGCTTTAGCATAAGACTATTTTTCAACCGCTGTCAAACACAACATGGTGCCAGCACTGTGATTGTTAAAATCTTCTTCCAGGTTAAAACATATACACAATGACATTTACATTTAGGGCATAAATCGCTTTTATCCAAAAGCGACTTACAATGAGTACATTTGTAGAAAGAGACAGCAATATATCACTGGCGCATTTGCTTAACCAACTTTACCAACATCTCAGAACATACAATATGCTTAACAACGCTAAGAACTATTATTTAGTGCCAAGACGTACTAACACGCAAGTTAGTGCTAGGTTATGGTTATGCAGAGTCCAGGTGAACTCTGAACAGGTGGGTTTTGAGTCTCTTGGGGAAGCTGGTGAGAGACTCTGCTGTCCTGACGTCAGCCGGGAGCTCATTCCACCACCGCGGTGCCAGAACAGAGAAGAGTTGGGACTTGGCAGAGCGATGTTTGCCTGTTCTTAGTGAAGGCGGCACCAGTCGTCTAGCCGAAGTTATTGAGCGGAGTGCTCGGGCTGGGGCGTAGGGTCTGACTAATGTTTGGAGGTAGGTGGGGGCAGTTCCCCTGACAGCTTTGTAGGCCAGCACCATTGGCCTACACATTGGCCTCTAATCTACTCTCAATTACCTGTGTATACAACAACAACAAAAAAAACCAGAGGACAAAGTAAATGACGGTTCCGTACACGTGTTTGTATTCCTCAGTTTATTTAACAGGCATCTTTACAACAGCAGTAGTAACACCGGACACACACACACACACATACACACTAAGACACCCACGGCCGTGCGGACAGATATAGAATGAAGAGAGGGCGCTTTAGGATTTAGGGGTGACCAATAAAGACCTTGAGTTCCACCACACTGCACACTCCCAACAGCCCTCTAATGGTCAGTTTGTCCTCTACACGACACGCACACACACACACACACCCCTCTTCACTGGTCACCCTCTGTTGTGAATACAGATGCTATTTGGTCAGTGTTGCACAATCCATTACGTCTCAATATTTGCCACAAGTAACATTTTTTGTGCGTCTCCGAAGTCACACACAGACAGGGCTCTGCACTGCAGTGTGTGACCACGTTCAGCGGCAAATAAATTAATCCCAAAGTTGTGCACTTCACAACTCATTGCATTTGCATGTACTGCTATATGGGGCTATATCCCTCCTCAAATGAAATGAAATGAAATGTAATACAATTTGATCAACTAACAGCTTACCCAATGGCTATGTGCAGCTCCGTCATGATTATTAAACAACAGTTGATAATAGTGGCGCACTACACTGTTTGAAATAAGCCGTTTTTGGTATTACTAGTTTTGCCTCCAGCTGTAAGGTGCTGTACAATCACCAAAATTAGAATTAAAAATCTGTATGTAGGCCTATATATCTCAAAAACCTGAAAAGAACAGCACAATCAAGTCATGGTGTTCACCACATCCCCGCCCTGACCAATCACAGCCTCGCTTTTGGCACACAGTCGACGCTCAGGTCAAATCAGAACAATAGTGTGGATGACGTCACAGAGGGAAAAGGTCAGGGGTTGGGCTAGGTGATGTCACATCCTGTTGGCTCCTCCCACCGAGGCCCACTTCCATGTTTTTAAGCTCCTCCTCCTCCTCCTCCTCCTCCTCTTCTCTTCCTCCTCTTCTCTTCCTCCTCCTCCTCCTCCCTGTCCCAGCTGGGGGATCCATCAGCAGGGACGCCGGTCATCCACAATGCTACGCTGGGTCTCGTACATCTTACCTATGGACACCTGTAGAGAGACAGAGAGAGACAGAGAGCGAGACAGCGTCATAAGATACCTGTTGTGGGTGTGGCTCACGTCATGTTGAAGCTCGTTCTTGCAACCGTAATTCCTGGGCTATTAATACGACATTAAGCGACCGCCTGTACAAGATCTTATCTGAGGTCAATTAATTCATTCAGACGTTCATGGAGGGACGAGAGACAGAGGGGACAGTATGATGATCGAGCCACTATTTTGCCTGCCACTATAAAAGAGATTGCGCCGCGTGTACAGTTTGCAATCCCAGCGCAGAGACGCTCCAATTAAACCGACGGCTCCGCCTGCTGCTACATCCCCGAATAAATGAAGTTACTCTCACGGTGGAAGAAGAACACTGTATGATGAGGGAGGGAAGGAAGGAAGGAAGGAAGGAAGGAAGGAAGGAAGGAAGGAAGGAAGGAAGGAAGGAAGGAAGGAAGGAAGGAAGGAAGGAAGGAAGGAGGGAGGGAGGGAGGGAGGGAGGGAGGAAGGGAGGAAGGAAGGAAGGAAGGAGGAGGGGAGGAGGGTTTGGGTCCTTGGCGTAGCACGGTACAGGCTCTCTCTGGGGGGGGTGGGGGGGGGGGTTGGGACTCAGGGAACAAACCAAACAAACAAGAAGCGTGGGCTGCTTAGAGGGGAAGCAAGAGGAGGACAAAAAAAAGGCAGAAAGATCAGAGGAAGGAGTGAATTCAGTGGAGGTTTAGCGCGACGACGACGACGACGGTGGCGGCGGTTGAGGGGGGGGGGGGGGGGACACGGCACGGAGCAGAGAGATTCTCAATGAGGTTAGCAGCAGAGATGGAACTACACTGTGAAATGACATGACGTAAGACACAGAGGCAGAGACAATAGATGAGATACAAGCTGTGAAATGAGACTTCATAGCAGACACACGCGCACACACACGTACACACGTGCACGCACGCACACACGCACACACACACACACACACACGTGCACGCACACACACACACACACGCACACAAAGCGTCGATCAAAGGGTCCTTGTGCTCTTGCTGCAGAAGGCTCCCTGCAGTGTGTGCACACGTGCATGTGGGGGGGGCAACACAGGCAGGCAATCCCAACTATCCCTCTATGTCTCTCTCTCGTCCTAATGACTCCCTCCATGTCAGTCATGAGTCATTACCTATCTAAGTGCGATGTCAATGTCCTCCCACATATCATACTCACATATTCACAAACTCGTGCAGAACATACTTTGAGGGACTTTCCCTCAAAACGAAGCACAAGCATCATAATCTCTTCATACCGGGTCATTACTACACAGTGACAGACTGGAGGGAGGAGGGGGGGGTCAGGGGTCAAAGTCAGGGTCAGTAGGGTGACTGCAGGCCACTTTGATGTCTGGCTTAAGGGAACTGCGGCAGCAAACCGGCTCCATAGGGCGTGCGTGCGGGAGAACAAAGCAAACAGACTCGTGTCTGACAACAGGACCTGGGTGTACGATTTGTGTGTTCTCGGTGTGTGCACGACATACCATCACATACACACACACACACGCACGCACACACACACACACACACAAAGCGTCCAGATGCTTCACTGCCGGTACCCAGCCAGTGGTGATCCAGAGCTATAGGGCCTCAGTAGTGCATGACTGGCTGCTGTAATGAAAACATGTCTTTGTTCTCAACCGCAACGCTCTGCCTCACCACCAGAGGGCGCCACACCCCCACAAATGACTCCATAAGTGCTCCTGCGCTTTCTCTGAATCAGTTTATCCCCCATCCAGCTCTACATTCTCAAATTTTGGCTTCAACCAATCACAGGCGCACACTGTCACACACACACACACACACACACACACACACACACACACACACACACACACACACACACACACACACACACACACACACACACACACACACACACACACACACACACACACACACCACACACACCACACACACCTCAGCGGGTGCATCCCGGGGTGTGATGTGCTCATGCTCATTGGCTAGCCCGCAGCGTAGGAGGGGCGGGGACAACGGAGGCAGGAGCATCTTTGGGCCAATCACGCGGCAGGAGGCTTGGCTCTCATGTAAATTGTTGCGGCGGTGGAGGCAAAGGGATGTCCTCTCTCTCTGGCTCTCCCTCCCTGTCTTCATGACCTAGCTCTATCTTTTTTTGAACATGCCTCCCATCCACCCCCCCACCACAGACGCCAGGCTGCACCCATCACAGCACAAACTGGACTAAACCAGCTCACTACGACAGAGAGAGAGAGATAGAGAGACAGAGAAAGACAGACAGATACAGACAAAGAGAGACAGAGACAGACAGAGACAGAGACTCCCACCACAGAGACGGGGAGTGAATCTCCCCCCTCTGTAAGCACGCACGCACGCACGCACGCACACACACCCACCCAGAGGTCTGTTACACAGGGCGGACCCCCGGACACTGGCTTGCGGAGAACCGGACACAGGCTCACATCACACACAGATATTAATTCCCCACGTCCAGCGTTGAGGATACACCCCCCCCCCCGGCGTGCGCGCGAAGCCATCTGCACACGTATCACACACATCTGCCCGCACACAGTGTGTGTGTGTATTAAAGATCTCTTTCATGCCACTGAAAATGAAAATCTCAGAGCCCATTCAAAATATGTGCAAATCATCACGCCCTCCTGAGAGAGAGACACACACACACAACCACAGCTGCAGATTTGCATGTGTGCGTGTGTGTGCTCAATGTCTATACGTGCGCGCGCCATTGTCTTTCCTGATGAGCTTATTTTCTGTAGGCGGGAAATATGTTGACGTGAATATGTGTGTGTGTGTGTGTGTGTGTGTGCGTGCGTGCGTGTGCATCAAAGCAGGTGGTATACCTTGGTTCTTGGTACCTTCCTGTGCATCTTTAAGAGTTTCCCTCCAGCAATCTCTATATCTGCTGTGTGGCAATTAGCTTCCCCATAGTGACTGTGTGTGTGTGTGTGTGTGTGTGTGTGTGTGTGTGTGTGTGTGTGTATATGTTTTCATCTTTTCCTTTCCCCTTTCCATTAGCAATCCATTGTTACTACATGGTGTGTGTGTGTGTGTGTGTGTGTGTGTGTGTGTGTATGTTAACGTCAACAATAACAACCTATGTGTATATATACACTGTATAATACTGTATATGTATTCATAATATGCATCAGTATGCACATGCACATGTGTGTGTCACTGTGTGTGTGTGTGTGCGTGTCTCTCCTATGGCCTCTTGCTCCTCCAGTGCCCGTGACTATCGCTACGTCTGTTTGAACTTGGCTGTGAAGCATTAGCCGCCTGCCTTGTGTGTGTGTGTGTGTGTGTGTTTTCCTAAGTGAAACTACCCATCTTCCGCGCACGCACACACACCCTCCAACACTCAACACCCCCTTTATCCATTATTCAGCTCTGTTCAGCAGTGCCATTCTGGAACACTCCAGGCTGAAGTGCGCACACACCACACACCACACACACACACACCACACACACACACACACACACACACACACACACACACACACACACACACACACACACACACACACACACACACACACACACACACACACACACACACACACACACACACACCTCCCCTTGTCAATTACTGCACACACTTTACTTTCTCTGTCACCAGTCTCACTCGCCCTCTCTCTCTCTCCCCCTCGCGCACTGCCAACTTCTCTCCTAACACTGCCTCTCCCTCCCTCCTCCCCCCGTCTTTTCCTCAGTCCCTATACACCCCTGTCTCCCTCCATCCATCCCCCACCCTCCCCCTCCCTCCCACTCTGCATTTCCCATTCTCAATTCACTTTTAATTCGCTTTCCGCCCCACACTCACTAGGGTGTCCCGATGTGTGTGTTTCCTTCAAAATAACTCTGAGTTGACAGAAGAAACACTCGCTCAGAAGTCAGAATAAAATTAGCATACACCTGTGAGGGCACACCGATGAAGCGGAGCGGTGAAATGCGGTTTCATTTCGGAAACGGCACGTCTACAAAAGGCGCGTCGGATCGCCCTACAGCTCCGACGACGCACTGCTGATCGACGCTCGTAAGCAAGAGATCACTCCGAAGTTCGTCGTCGCCGTTGCTGCTGCTGTTGCTGCTGCTGCTGCTGCTGAACGGGGAGTTTGTCAACGCACAGCAGCGAGGCGACTCCCGTTGGGAAGAACTGAGTGGTCATTACGAACAACGGGTCTTTTAGAAACATCTCCCCCCCCCCCCCCCCCCTCTGTTGCGTGCTCGGCGAGGGTTTTAGTGGAGGAGGAGGGAGACGGGTATGATGTAATGCTCCGGGATGTTTTCCACATTAATGTATGGATAGGGTGCGGGCGAAGGGCTATAAATAACGCCATCGCTAAACCCGTTTTGTCATTAAAGGCCTTGTGGTTTGAGAACGGACGCACGCACGCACGCACGCACGCACACACGCACGCACGCACGCACGCACGCACGCACACACGCACGCACACACGCACACGCACACTTTTCTACAGTAGTTTGTGCAATTGGAGCCTCCCTGTGCGGTAAGAGCGAGAGAGGAAAAGAGAGCGAGAACAAGGAACAGGGAGAGATGAGATGGCGAGATAAGGGATGAGAGAGAGACAGAGACAGAGAGACAGACAGAGAGAGAGAGACAGACAGAGGGTTGTACTCCATGGTCATGGGTGTGTGTGCATGTGCGTGTAATGTGTATGCACGTGTGTGTGTGTGGTATGCACGTATGTGTCGGTGTGTGTGTGTGTGTGTGTTGTGGTCTCCCCAAGGCGGGCCAGGGAGCCCCTTACACAACCTGAAACCGATAGTGTTTGTGTGTGTGGACCTTGTGCTTCACCTTTGGAAACAGCACCACACACACCCACCACCACCACCACCAACCAGCATCTCTATCCATGCCAAGTTCCTCCACTGTTACTTCTGATGGCCCGCTTCTGTATTGGCCATTGAAGCCCCACATCCCAACCCAAACCCACAGGTCCACTGTGTGTTAGGCAGGAACTTCTGATCCCATCAGATTCCTGACTGTGTTATAGCAGCAACTTCTGATCCATCAGTCCTACTGTGTTATAGCAGAACTTCTGATCCAGCAGTCCTACTGTGTTATAGCAGAACTTCTGATCCAGCAGTCCTACTGTGTTATAGCAGAACTTCTGATCCATCAGTCCTACTGTGTTATAGCAGAACTTCTGATCCATCAGTCCTACTGTGTTATAGCAGAACTTCTGATCCAGCAGTCCTACTGTGTTATAGCAGAACTTCTGATCCATCAGTCCTACTGTGTTATAGCAGAACTTCTGATCCATCAGTCCTACTGTGTTATAGCAGAACTTCTGATCCATCAGTCCTACTGTGTTATAGCAGAACTTCTGATCCATCAGTCCTACTGTGTTATAGCAGAACTTCTGATCCATCAGTCCTACTGTGTTATAGCAGAACTTCTGATCCATCAGTCCTACTGTGTTACAGCAGAACTTCTGATCCATCAGTCCTACTGTGTTATAGCAGAACTTCTGATCCATCAGTCCTACTGTGTTATAGCAGAACTTCTGATCCATCAGTCCTACTGTGTTATAGCAGAACTTCTGATCCATCAGTCCTACTGTGTTATAGCAGAACTTCTGATCCAGCAGTCCTACTGTGTTATAGCAGAACTTCTGATCCAGCAGTCCTACTGTGTTACAGCAGAACTTCTGATCCAGCAGTCCTACTGTGTTACAGCAGAACTTCTGATCCATCAGTCCTACTGTGTTATAGCAGAACTTCTGATCCATCAGTCCTACTGTGTTATAGCAGAACTTCTGATCCATCAGTCCTACTGTGTTACAGCAGAACTTCTGCATCACGCACGCACGCACACACACGCATGCACACACGCACGCACACTTTTCTACAGTAGTTTGTGCAATTGGAGCCTCCCTGTGCGGTAAGAGCGAGAGAGGAAAAGAGAGCGAGAACAAGGAACAGGGAGAGATGAGATGGCGAGATAAGGGATGAGAGAGAGACAGAGACAGAGAGACAGACAGAGAGAGAGAGACAGAGGGTTGTATCATGGTCATGGGTGTGTGTGCATGTGCGTGTATGTGTGTGCATGTGTGTGTGTGTGTGTGTGTGTGTGTGTGTGTGTGTGTGGTCTCCCCAAGCGGGCCAGGGAGCCCATTACACAATCCTGAAACCGATAGTGTTTGTGTGTGTGACCTTGTGCTTCACCTTTGGAACAGCACCAAACACACACCACCACCACCACCACCACCACCGCATCTCTATCCATGCTAAGTTTCCTCCACTGTTACTTCTGATGCCTTCTTCTGATTGGCCATTGAGCCCCACATCCCCACCCAAAACCACAGGTCCACTGTGTGTTATAGCAGAACTTCTGATCCAGCAGTCCTACTGTGTTATAGCAGAACTTCTGATCCATCAGTCCTACTGTGTTACAGCAGAACTTCTGATCCATCAGTCCTACTGTGTTATAGCAGAACTTCTGATCCAGCAGTCCTACTGTGTTATAGCAGAACTTCTGATCCAGCAGTCCTACTGTGTTATAGCAGAACTTCTGATCCATCAGTCCTACTGTGTTATAGCAGAACTTCTGATCCATCAGTCCTACTGTGTTATAGCAGAACTTCTGATCCAGCAGTCCTACTGTGTTATAGCAGAACTTCTGATCCATCAGTCCTACTGTGTTATAGCAGAACTTCTGATCCATCAGTCCTACTGTGTTATAGCAGAACTTCTGATCCATCAGTCCTACTGTGTTATAGCAGAACTTCTGATCCATCAGTCCTACTGTGTTATAGCAGAACTTCTGATCCATCAGTCCTACTGTGTTATAGCAGAACTTCTGATCCATCAGTCCTACTGTGTTACAGCAGAACTTCTGATCCATCAGTCCTACTGTGTTACAGCAGAACTTCTGATCCATCAGTCCTACTGTGTTATAGCAGAACTTCTGATCCAGCAGTCCTACTGTGTTATAGCAGAACTTCTGATCCAGCAGTCCTACTGTGTTACAGCAGAACTTCTGATCCAGCAGTCCTACTGTGTTATAGCAGAACTTCTGATCCAGCAGTCCTACTGTGTTATAGCAGAACTTCTGATCCAGCAGTCCTACTGTGTTACAGCAGAACTTCTGATCCAGCAGTCCTACTGTGTTACAGCAGAACTTCTGATCCATCAGTCCTACTGTGTTACAGCAGAACTTCTGATCCATCAGTCCTACTGTGTTACAGCAGAACTTCTGGGGGGAGACGGCACAGAGCCAGGGCAGGAAACAAACAACTACTAGGGGCGGAGTTACGCCGAAGATAAATTATTATAATTTGCTTTCAGAAAGGTTTTGAGTTGTAATAAGTCTATTCCAACAGTGGTCTACACAGCATTGATTTGAAACATTTACAGACACATTGTTTTAAGTGTACGAGTGTTGTGTTTGCTGATCACGTGCTTACAGAGCCCCGCCTCCAGCAATGCGATTGGCTGAAACATTTATATAAAGGGAAAGCGTAACAAACCCATTCACCCAGCAGAGTTGAGCTCGTCTGCCATCAGACTTTTGATCATGAAACTCAAGTTTGATTTTGGAGACTACACACACGCTAATTAGAAACCATGAAATGAAGGGGGGGGTAACTTGTCTTCCTACATAGCATGGAGATGCTATTTTAAGCACTTCAGCATGCATCTCCAAGTGCCTTTGGTGGTTCATTTGTAGAGGGATCACTGTGTGTGTGTGTGTGTGTGTGTGTGAGAGAGAGAGTTCCCTCAGGTCCAGCTCTGTTTCAGCGAGAAACATGAAGATATGAGACAGCAAGAGACGAGAGAGAGAGAGAGAGAGAGAGAGAAAGAGAGAGAGAGAGACTGGGGGCGGGGCTATTTAAAAATAACTGCCGGTGCTGGTGTTATGCACACAGTTTTCTGTTTTTCTAATCTCCGCCTACTCTCCACAGTTTATTTTTACACTTCAGAAGAGTCAGTCTTGCCAATCTTGACTCAAGTTAGTTTTTTAATCAAATAATCTTCTGGATGGACTGAACATATATCACCTACAGATGGTAATGGGACCTCTCTCTCTCTCCCTCTCTCCCTCTCTCCCTCCCTCTCTCTCTCTCCCTCCCTCCCTCACAGAGACAAAGATCAAGGGACAGAGACAGAAAGAGAGACAGAGAGAGAGAGCATTAATGCAGATCATCATCAGCAGCTTCACACAATCCAATGGATCTAAAAAGGGTCCATGGCCCGGGGCCTGGCTCCCAGGGCCCAAAGTACATACAAGAAATAGACAATGTCTCAACAGCAGCTCATGTTAAAGCCTTGTGAGACCATCTCATTCTGTTTCCTCTCTGCAGATCAGTTCGGTCTCGATCTCGTAGAAAAAAAAGTTCCCAAACATGTAGGGAGTTTCAGTTCATGATGAACAAGGGGCGCCGTCGTGAAAAAATAAAAAGGAAAGTGATCAAAACTGTTTTTATCCCAAATAGACTGGATAACGACGTTGGGAGATGAACAGAAATCTGCAAGGAAGGCATCGCTCTGATTACAATATGTTTTGATTTTACTTCCAACTGGAGTCGGCAAGAGACTAGAGAGCACAAGTGTCATTCTGATTGGCTGGAATTTCCAGAACGACGCAAGGCCACGGCCCCATACCAAAGCCGGACATCGGTATTCACTGCGAAGCGCAAATGTGAATATCGGGATGGGCTCACAAGGCTAGCTCTAGTCGCTCATGTAGAACAATCCAATCAATTAAACAGTGAATACAAAACACACATTTTGGAATGAATGATGGCTAGAAATTATTGGTTTTATGCAACCGCGCACCCGTTACCAGTGAGCCATGGTGTTAGCCAGGGCCCCGCCCCACCAGACACACCCTCTTGCTCCACCGCAATGCCTCCCATTCACTTTGAATTGGAATGCCATGATATTACGCGGGAGCAAAGGATTATGGGATGGCGTCTGGCCGTACAGGGCGGGGGAGTGCGGCACGTGGAAAGGGTGGCACAAAAGATGAACTTCAGTTAACTTCATGCTGATGGACGTGTAGTGCGGCACGCGTTTGGCCATGTGATTGGACGCACGCACGCACACATACACACCAATAAGCCCAACTTGAGGAAAAATGAGAGACAGCGTTTTTTTCCTGAGGAGAAAATCGATGGTGACAGAAATCTGCTGTGAAGGAGTGATGGAGAGAGAGAGAGAGAGAGAGAGAGAGAGAGACAGACAGACAGACACTGGGGAGAGGGAGAGAGAGAGAGAGAGAGAGAAGAGAGAGAGAGAGAGAGAGAGAGAGAGAGAGAGAGAGAGAGAAGTGCAGAATTGAAGGGAGGTGGCGACACGAAACAGAGAAACCTCAGCAAGAGGTTATCAAAGGGTTTTTCATTTAAAACTAATTGAGAGAAAATAGAAGAGAGAGAGAGAGAGCGAGAGCGTGAGAGGGCGAGAGAGACAGGGATTGATCCAGAATTGGTTGTGTCCGGGCTGAAGCACCCACTTCATCACTAACCCCTGGCAACAACCAAGCCATCTCTCCCGAACCGCCGTCTGTCTCGCTCTCTCCATTCATTTCAATTCTCCCTCTCTCGATCAATGTCCATGCTCGATGCATCATCGAACCTGCAGCGATGGAGGGGCCTGGAAATTTTGGGGGGGCGAAATGAGTCCTCCTTGAAAAACCAGACCTTTGGAAAGCATCACCATTACAAGCGTCTCTCTCTGTCCCACGCTTCTCTATGCTTGATGCTGGTCTAGTTCTGTTTCTTTCTCCTCTTAGCGAATGTAAACGGGCGGTGCCTGGTCAGACTGGGACATCCACTCAGCACGTACATCACCATGCCCCCTGGGAGAGACACCGGGATATAGCCTACACCTTATCTCTCAGACAGGAGGGAGCACCTCGCTCGGCTGGGACGGATGGGTTTACACGGGCGGAACTTTGGGACATATTATAGTATTATTTTAATTGAACTGGAATCAATAAAAATCTGGTGGACCCCTGTGGGATTGTACTGAAATGAGGCTGCTTGCGATATTAAAAGTCTCTCCCTCTCCCTCACTCCCCTCCCTCCCTCTCCCCCTCTGGCCCTAACAGGTCTCTCTTGCGTTTCATTTATCCATTTCATCTTAATTTAGTTATTGAGCAAACACTTTAATCCAAAAGGGACTTGCAATGAATTCAGACACGGCCATCATTGAGGAGCAGGTAGGGGAGGGGTGAGGCATCATGGTTATGGATGCCTCTGGGGCCCACGGGGAGGGTGGGGGGTGGGGGGGGGCATTAGGGATGACTTGCTGCCTCTCATCTCCATTGCTCCACTCTTTGGGTCTCTCTCTCTCGCTCTCTCTCTCTCTCTCTCCCATTTCTGCGCTGGTCAATGGATTGCATCAGAACACCTGAGAAACAAATAGGGGCGGGTGTGTTCATGCAAGTCTATATCTGGAGGTGTGTGCGTGCGTGCGTGTGTGTGTGTGTGTGTGTGTGTGCGTGTGACGTACAACCGGCCTCTGTGATGTGCAGCGCAGTCATTGCATCAGTCTCAAAGTTTCTAAGAATAGAGGTGTGAGGAGCGCAGAATCCTTCACCGCCAGCAGCGGGGGAACTCGACCCAAATATGTCCCGGCTGGTGCCGGTGCTGGTGCTGGTGCTGCCAGGCGCCATGCAGAGATCTCAGCCGCCGCGCAATGCAATGCGCGCCAGTCACTGCCAGCGCTCAGACTCTGAGTACTGCGTAGGATGCAGACTTTACGGCATCTCAGGTGCCAGATGAGTCGATGAGTCTGTGTTACACCATGCTGGAACCGAACCGACGGCTGGCATGAGCGAACGTATGTGGGCGGCTCAGCGATTGCATCGTCGAAACCGTCAGGGTGGGGGGGCGTGGCAGTGGAAGAGGTGGTGGTGGCCGGTAAAAAACAATGCCACCCTGCTGTGCTGCCCGCGTGCCCTCAAGCAAGGTGGATAATCCCCAGCAGCTCAGGGGGACGGCATGAAGACACTGAGCCGGACACTCACACACACATTAGTGTGTCCACACACGAGTGTGGGAGATCATGTTCTATGTATTACCTCCTTGCACAGCCGGAAATACTTTAAATGAGGAAGTCGAGAACCACTTAGAAGTCAAAAGCGAGAAAGTCTCACACACACAACACACACACACACACACACACACACACACACACACACACACACACACACACCACACACACACACACACACACACACACACACACACACACACACACACACACACACACACACACACACACACACACACACTTTATGTGCAGCCTTGCACTTGTCCTACATTTCCTCATTAGTGAGAAAATGATGTAAATGTAAAAGATGGCGGAGATGAATCTCTTTCATCAGCTGGATAATGGTTTATTTGTGTAATGCCTCTATGTATATGTATGTGTGTGTGTGTGGTGTGTGTGTGTGTGTGTGTGTGTGTGTGTGTGTGTGTGTGTGTGTGTGTGTTTTGGGCTTAGCACACGCGAGAAAGACACAGACAGTGGGAAATGAAGAGATCTAAAGCTAAAGAGAGGGAGAGCGAGAGAGGAAGAGATAAAGAATGTATCTTATAAAGCATTCTTTATCAGATTTTATGCCACATTTCCAGAGGTGCCATTTTTCACCAAGGACACAAAAAAAGTCACAGAGAGCAATAACACATTTCCATAGAAACAATAACAATAAGATTTACACAACAACATCCTATGAATATCTTCGGATTCCAAGATGATTCGCAACGATGTGGACAAAAACCAATAACCCGATTTTGGGCCCAAAGAATTAAAATGGAATTGTTAAAACGTAAAGAAACCTGGAAACTCTTCTTCGACTGTTCGACAGTGGTAGTGTGCCTTGCTCAACGGCAGCCCAACGGATTCATGGATGACATCATTCCTGTCCCATGTTAACACGTGCGCACACACACACACACACACACACACACACACACACACACACACACACACACACACACACACACACACACACACACACACACACACACACACACACACACACACACACACACACACACACACACACACACACACACACAGTCATTCCCAAGAATCCCTCGTCTGCCATATTTCTGGTAAATGCCATCGGCATATCATTAGGTGTCCGACGACCAGGTATATATATATATATCCACGTCACTTAAGCGTGCTGCCACTGAAGCCAAATGACATGCTGTGGGATTCTGCTGAGCAGTGATGACGACGGTCCCCCTCAATCATCAGCCATTTAATCTTCACCGAGCTGTAATGGCCTAAGGGTGTGTGACACAGTGGTGGCATGAGCAGCAGTAATAAGTGACATATGAGTGTCGTTATATAAACACACGCACGCACGCACGCACACGCACACACACACACACACACGCGCACGCACATACGCCGCCTGTGCTGCTCGTTCCTCTGGTGTGCCTCAAGGTTCCATCATGGGTCCTATACTATTTGCCCTGTAGATGATTCCCTTTATATATTGTTAGCACGTTAAAAAAAAAAAAAAAAAAAAAAAGGGGGCGGGGGCATTTAATTTTTTTTTTACCTTGTCCTAAGAAATGCTATACAAAATACATTTAACACACACACACACACCTCTATTTCCCCTTCCTCATATTTTCCTGAGTCATTCTTTACGTTCCCTCGCTAATTCTCTTATTCCCCCACTCCATCACACCGCCTCTCCGTTTCCAGTCATTTCTCTCAGATCCTGCCCCCTCCCACTGCTACCCCCCCCCCCCCGCCTACACCTCCTCCACCGCCCTCTCGGTCATCATCATCTTTCTTGCGGTGCCCGTGCCACACCTCTGCACCCCCCCCCCCCCCCCCCTCCCCTTCCTTCTCATTAAAACAACAAAATAGTTTAGTTCCCCGTTCTCGAGAAACACAGACGCAGCTCTGCGGCTGTCATCCATCACCTTTACTCCTAACTGACTTAGAGACAGCACCTGGGAGCACGCAAGCACACACACATGCATGCACACGCACACGCACACACACACACACACACACACACATAACCAGCTCTCATCCTACGAAAGGACCGTCGACAAGGCAGGAGGGACCGGAGGTGGGGGGAGCCAGAAAAGAGGGTGAGGGGGGGGGGGGGTGAGAGGGGGCAGGATCTGAGAGAAATGACTGGAAACGGAGAGGCGGCGTGATGGAGTGGGGGGGCGGGGGAGGGAGAGAGCGAGAGAGCGAGAGTGAGGGAGGAGAGATGATGAGGCACAGGGACGATGATCACATCTCGTCTGGTCTCTCGTGGCGTGACACCGATTCCAGCGTTCCACCAACACACCAATCTATTGAATTTTATAGATTCAATAGATTTCAGATACGACTTTGAAATCTGGCAAAACGTCGGGTGAAGGTATAACATTAATACAAAGGCTAGTAAAAACACATATGAATTATTTTTTACAATGAATACAGGCAGGAGATTCTAGTTGATAGTTAGGGGCAGTTAGAAGCTCCCAGCTGAAAGCTTCTGAGTTTGAAGCCCAGTGTCCGCAGTCCACCTGCAGGCATCCCGGAGCAAAGACCCTCAGCTCTACCCGCTCACCAACGAATTAAAAAATACATAATAACTCACTGGGTGGATGGATGTGTCTGCTGAATCAGCATTTCTGAAATGGGGGGGGGGGTACTTTGAAGGAATCTGAATCTATGAAATCTGAAACTGAAAACCACCATAATAAAAGCAAGTTAAATCTGAGTTTGGTCATTCTTTCCCAAATGAATGACAACAATCGCAAGTACAGCACAATATGTTTAGCCCCTGCAAGTAGTCACACCAACCGTCGTTCAGCCGTTTAGCACAAACACTGTGCTGAACGACCAAGGAGTCAATAGTCAAGGTGCTCCCATCAGGACTTTAGAGGGGGCGGGGGGGGGGGTCGGTGATATAGGATGATGCAGATAACGATCAGGGGGGTCAAATTTGAATCCTATTTATCATGCAGCATTACATATTTATTGAACTATTCTTAACAGCATTGCATATCAAGCATTTAAATGAAGAGATGAGAAAGTATCATGAATTCACAACTGTATATTTATTGCTAGGTTGTCATCAAGTGTGGGTTAGTAGACTTAGTAGACTGCGGCGTATTGTGCCGCAGTCACGATACGCACTTACTCAGTGCAAGGGTGTGTATTTGCTGGACCCAGCTAATATATATAAAAGTGATGAGTTGTAAACAAAACAACTCCCTGAGACCAAGCTCCTCTTCGAACCTCAATGAGAGCAGGTGTCCTACCATTACCGGCACCGACCTCTCTACTCAATCAATTCACTGAACTCCATCACAGCAGGCAACATGTGCAACACATTCAATAGACCGGAGAAGACATTTTAGCAGCGCGTACACAAATCGTCTCAGCTGTTTTGCATCATCCCATCAGCCTTTTTAGAGACGGCAGATCAAACCTATTGAGAACGACTATAACCGACTATCGGCTGCTAACGATCTGTGGGCGATCGATCAGAGCACCCGTAGTAAACAGTGAACAGTGAAACAGTAAGAAGAGAGACTGATGTTAAGCAGGACAACCCATTACCCATTAAAAGCCCATCTGAAACGCTGGTCTTTGAGAGGCTTCTGTAAAAGCCAGAGTTAAATCTGCCGTGAATCGATGAACTCTCAACTGCGTGGCTCCAGTATTTAAGTTAATGTATAGTCCTGCGTGGAGGTTTACCATCGTGGATGAGTTTGTTGGAAGCGTCACATGTTCCTGAGCTATGATTTATCTCTCGAGGAGAGAGGCAGCCCTTAATTCTGTGGAGCAGTGTAAGGTAATATATAGGTTTAGACTATAGGTTAGACTTCCATTACTATTACTATTTTTGGGGTTTGCTTATTTGTATTTTTGAAGAAAACCATGATATTGGGAAAACAATATAGTTTGGCTATCATACAAAGTTGCAGTTATGCATTTCAACGTGTCTTCTTACCAGGCATTTTAACCAATAATATCAAAACAATGTCAGTTGTGTTCATTACTAATGACACGTTTTACCTGAAAATACATCGTATGATCAGAGACCGCCTCTTTAATTTACATTATTAATTTGGTCTTTCAATGCAAGCCTATTTATAGCTCAGAATGAATTAGTCATCTGAGTGAATTCGTAATAGGAGAAAGTGTGTGTGTGAATAAATGCAAATGGTTGATAGAGAGCGAGAGAGCGAGAGAGAGAGAAAGTGAGAGAGAGAGAAAGAAAGTGAGAGTGAGCAGACCATGTTCCAGTGGGAACAGCCAGGAGGACGCTGTTGCATTATCAGAACAAAGTGACCAACAGCATGGTCATTAGCCCTGTGTTGCCACGGTAATGACTGCAGGAGAGAGAAACAGAGGTGTGTGTGTGTGTGTGTGTGTGTGTGTGTGTGTGGACAACAGAGTTCTCACTTGCTTGTGTACATGTGTGACCCTGTGGGCAGAATATTTATGTTTCTGCTGGTCTCTGTAGATGTGTGTGTATGTGTTTGAGTGTGTGTGCGCGTGTGTGTGTGTGTGTGTGCGAGTGAGTGTATGTGACTGTGTGTGTGCACAAGGTGTGCGTGTGAGTGAGTGTATGTGACTGTGTGTGTGCACAAGGTGTGCGTGTGCAGTGGACAGGTGGTCAGTCAGGGAGCAGGTGTTCATCTACATGTTAGTCAACCTGGCTACGCCTCGAGAGGATGGAGGGAGACAGAACGACAGAGAGGGAAACAGAGACAGAGAGAGAGAGATGGAATGGCTTTAGAGAAAGTATACACGGGAGCAAACAGAGAAATACATTTCAATATCTCCTAACAAGCCTGTGGATGTGATTATCCGTGTCTGACGCGTAAATCTGTTCTGTATGCCTGTGTTTATGTGTGCGTGCGAGTGTGAGAAAGAGAAACGGGTGGTGTGTGTGTCTCGTGTGTGTGTCTGTCTGACGTGTGTGTGCGTGTGCGTGTGTGGTTACCTGTCTCTTGATCAGGGCCAGTGTCTGGTGTCCTTCCTCCACCAGCTTCTCCACCACCTGGGGGTCCTCCACGCTCCGGTTGGCTCTGAACGCATCCTTTACCCTCTGCAGCGCGTAGGTCCTGTACAGCACAGCACAGCGCAGAGGAAGGCATGAGCGACGCACCAGCGCTGGCAGGCAGTTCCCTGCATATAGAGCCACACACAGAGAGACCGCCAGGCTTCCAGAGAGGGTCAAAGAATGAGTGAACTCACAAACTGCTCAACTGCTCTAGCCTCTCTCTCTGCACGTGTGTGTGTGTGTGTGTGTGTGTGTGTATCGTTGGTTTTCGGTAGTTTAAAACTTCCCCGGTGACAACATTTTGTTTGTTAGCAGATGATATTTACCTCCGGAAATCACCATATTTCAGGTGGTACATATTTACGTTGTAGGATAAATCGGTTTATTAAAATATTCCTTCATAATATTTTCACAGCTAGTCAGCTAATTAGCAGTCAAAGTCAAATAAAGTCAAATACTCGCTGCCCAACTCTTTATAAATCTGTCCGAACCCGGCCCCAATCCAAGCCGGTGTGTGTGTGTGTGTGTGTGTGTGTGTGTGTGTGTGTGTGTGTGTGTGTGTGTGTGTGTGTGTGTGTGTGTGTGTGTGTGTGTGTGTGTGTGTGTGTGTGTGTGCAATAGATCTAAAAACATGAAACGTAGGGTCAATTCAGGTCTTAGAGTCCTCAGCCTCAGCTTGCAGCAGGAGGAGTGTTGCATGGTTTGAGAGAGAGAGAGATTCTTCGCCTCAGAGCCTGCGGGCCAAACGCACACCACCACCACCACCACCAGCACCACCATCAGCACCCCCACAACAACACAACAAATAACGGCCGCTCAGCCCTCTCCCTTGGGCCCTCCGCGCAGCAGGGCTCCGGCCTCCTCCACCAATCACAACTGATTTGATTTCTCGGAGCCGTTCGCTCAGCGAGGAGAAAGCCCCGGGGGGGGGGGGGGGGGGGGCTGCACGGGAGCACATAGATCAATAAGCCAGCATGTGTGTGTGTGATATAGCGGACGTGAAGTCTGTGTGTGTGTCAAGTGGGTCCGATCACACGTTACACACGACTTATACCTTGGTGCACACACACACACACACACACACACACACACACACACACACAGACACACACACACACGAGAATGTGAGCAAGATGGAGTCCCGTGGGGACGAGGGGGACATGCAGACATACAGTGGGGAGAAGACGCCTCATGAGTTAAGGTTTAAACAAATAAAGCGGGCAAAGAAATGGAAAACAAATGGAAAACAAACGCACTGGCTTGTTTAGGAGTTACTACCGAACAGATGGATGCTGCTGAATAAAATATACTTACATTATATTACTAATCTACTCTATTTATACATAGCATCCACCATTGTGATTCTATCTATCATGTACAGGCAGTCAGACCCATATGGTTGCATCGTGTAATATTTAAACAATGCAGATACAATATATCTTATACGAGCCATTAATTATTAATTCGAGGTGAAGAAGCAAATACACTTTATACACGCTTAGCGAAATACATTAGCAACGCGTCGCCGGCCCGATGACGAAATGCGGGGGAAACGGGAGGACCATCTGGATTTAGAAAACGCCGTCCACTCCTGGTGGAATGCTAAAGTGTGTTGGCATGTGCGCCGCTGCTAGCTAGCGGCTCACATCTCGCCACACCCAGCATCGAAAATGAAAGATTTGTGGGCTGAGTAAACCCCCCCCCCCCCCCCCCAAAAGAAACGCATGCGGGAATCATAGACTCATCCACCTTAAAGAGAGAGGGCAAACCAGCACAGGCCATCTTTTAGCTGCAGTTTTAGCTTGTTCAGCTTCTTAGATTAGAAGCATTAGATTAGCCTGCCAGCTGCCAGCATTAGCTTAGCTAGTCCCACCCTGATAGTAACTAGCTAGCCGTGGTTGAAATATGCACCGCTGTAATGGACCCGCCCCCCCGCCCCTCCACGCCTCCGGTGTCGCCCCCGCTTGAGTAATGGCACCGCAGGAAGTATGGTGGATCGTTTCGCAGACAAATTAACCCCATTTGAGAGAATGCATCACACCAGCGCACGGAGGCACAGCTTAGAGAGTCTACATAAATTAATAAAAAGCCTTCGCTGGGATTCGCTGCTGCCGGGCGCCGAGAATGACTTGTGGTCTAATTTTGACATTATTCTGCCTAATAGGCGAGACATTAAACACGCAGCTGATGATGTGATGCGGACGCCTATTGACCTTGGGTGTGAGTTACCTTGGATATGAGTATCTCTCCCTCTCCCTCATTTAGTTTTAAGAGCGCTAATTAAAGTGTGAAGGGTGGGATTTACACAGGGCGGCTGATAGCGGGGGGGAAGATACACAGGCGGAGGCCATTAGCGGTGGGAACATTAGCCGCTGATCGCTCTAGTGTGCGAGGGAGGGGCCTGGCGACCTAGGAAAGGAAACAGGAAAGGAATATGATGAAGGAGCCAGGAGGAGGGGAGACGAAGACGAAGGAAAGAAAACAAATTAAGGATGGAAGATAACTTCATATTTAACTTTAAGTCAATTCTTCTGTGTCTGACAGCAAGGGACGGGAACAGGGAGGATGAAGAAGGCAAGGACGGAGGGAAGGAGAAGAGAAAAAGACGAAGAAGGAGAAGAAGAGAGAGCGATGAAATAAATAATAAATACCAGGTATATTCAATAACAGGGAGGGACGTTGATAACATGGGACCAGAAAATGCCGAATAAGATGAAATGGTCGCGGCGGTTCAGCGGAGAGAATAAAAGTTACAAAAACACACAAAAGAGAATATGCATGAATGATGGTCATTACTGGGGGGTACAGAAGTTACAAGATGGATCCACACAGTGGTGTGGTGTCATCATCTGGTGGGTTACTGGTCTGCAGCTAACCCAGCATTATCTGGTGGGTTACTCGTCTCCAGCTAACCCAGCATTATCTGGTGGGTTACTGGTCTACAGCTAACCCAGCATTATCTGGTGGGTTACTGGTATACACAAACTTTCAATAGCTTTACTTTTTTTAGCAGCACGTATAATATTAATTGTCTATAATTTAGCTTAACTTCTTGGCTACAAAGTCCAAATTACTTGGGCTTTGATTGCGTGTAACAGCCATTGGCCATTCATTATGACAATTTATAGACGGAATGATTCATCAAATTAATTGGGGGTAAACAGTCAATAGATTACTCGACGATGAAAGCAACCACCTCCCCTCAATTCAACATGAATCAGAGTCTCCAAGTGGGCCGGATCACCCTGTAAACATAAAACTAATCACACGACGACAGCCTAGATGTATTATTCTACAATCAGTCGTACCAAATCCCAGAGATGGAGGGGAGATGGAAATACAATCCTCTGGTGTGATTCTCAGACCATTAATTTGTGACCTGCACTGGCAAGGAGAGTGCTGACAAGACTCTGGGTGATTGGGTCAAGAGGCAGAGGGAGAGAGGGAGAGAGAGAGAGGAAACAGAGAGATGTACAGAGACAGAGGGTCAGAGCCGACAGAGACAGGCCGAGTGAGACACAAAGTGAGAGAGAGAGAGAGAGAGAGAGAGAGAGAGAGAGAGAGAGAGAGAGAGAGAGAGAGAGAGAGAGAGAGAGAGAGAGAGAGAGAGAGAGAGAGAGAGAGAGAGAGAGAGAGAGAGAAAGAGAGAGAGAAGAGAGAGAGAGAGGAGAGAGAGAGAGAGAGAGAGACAGAGGAATCAGATGCCTCTGATTAGGTGAAACGCTATAGGGGGTCCTTGCTCGGTGTGTGTGCAGTAAGCACTGAGCCTCTGATGAATAAGTGATCGCAGAAGCCTCTTCTCTCCTTCCCTCCACTCCTCTCATCTCCAACCACGACACATGGAGAATTCCCTCTGAAGTTTTAGTGACGAAGCGCGCACACACACGCACTAGGAAGCCAAACTGTAAAGTATGGAGAGAAAGAGAGAGGGAGACAACGAGAGAGCGAGAGACAGAGAAAGACAGACCCAAAGAGAGAGAGACAGACAGACAGAGACAGAGAGACAGAGAGAGAGAGAGAGAGAAATAAAAGTCAGACAGGACAAAAATATCTATGAAGTTATTCGGCTGTGTGTTGCTGACACTTTGGCTGACCTACTTCTGCCAATTTGGCTCTCTTTCAGGCAAAACTGCTTCCTGTACTGCAGTGGATGCTGCTTCCTCTCCCACTCACACTCCCTCCTCAACACAACAGCTTTGTAGCTGGGGTTCAACAGAAAACTAAAATTACCGCACTCAGCAGGCGATGCATCGCGCTCGTTGATTTGACTTGCTCACCCTTAGTCTCTGCCAGTGTCTCTGTAAATCCTGTCTCTTGCCCAAGGTCTTATCCCTGTAATAACTGATATCGATCGGGCCCACCTCCCTCACTCTTAGTGCATGCGCTGCCTCTCCGTCTCCTAAACGTCAGGAATTGGAAAGCAGCAGGCAGCCGGCAGAGAAGGAATCCTTTTTGTTATAAGGCCTAGTAGCTGAAGAGAATGATGTGTGTGTCTGTGTGTGTGCAGTGCATACAGAGAGACACATTATTCTATACATTTACCATCTACACCAGGGTACATCGCAGATCGTACATATTCTCCTCTCCTCTCTCACTCACTCACTGAGAATCACTGCCCCCCCCCCCCTTTCACTTTCTCACACTTGGTTTTTAAAAATCAGCTATGCGTCAAACAGGGTGTGAATGGAAACAGCAGGGTTGGTTTCAAGAGAATTAAATATAAAAGAAATGTAGACATATGTTAACACCTCTGAGAAGTCTCTCAGATGGTTTGGTGAATGTGATGAGAAGCAGAGATAGTGGATTTTTTTCAGGATGGAATGTGCATTTTGGACTAGAATTATGAATGAAAAAAATATAGGGTTTTTTTGAGGGGGGGGGGGGGGGGCGGTGTGGGGAAAATAAAGACCATAACTACAACTACGTAGCAAAACCAATATGAAGAAGCAAGCAGAGACAATGAAATCAGAGAAAGTATGTTATTGCACGACAAAGACAACTTTCATTTGAGTCAATAAAAATATGTTCGGAGAAAAAGGTTTAAATGAGCAAACTCAGCCTCCAAACATTTCAAATACAATATATCCCCAACAACAATTCAATTGGTGTCACACCATGTTACCTCTAACACCATCAGGTCCAATAGAAGTCCTGAATAATTCTAGAAGGTGTCACCACCAATTCGACATCACAGCAGTTGGATGTTGTTGACGAAACATCATCCAACAAACAAACTGAACCAAACCAGGATATGGTTATAGTTCTGAAATAAAGACAGAACCAGTAGTTCTGGTTCTTCCAAACCAGGAGTAGGTGACTCCTGATAAGAGTCATGGGTTCAAAAGACCATTAACATTTCCATATTCAAATGGTCGTAATGATTGTAATCTAGCAAGTCATCTTTGCTGCCTTCTCCTAGAAATTAGTGCTTTATACTCAGTGAGCACCATTCAGGTTAATAGTCCAATAATGTCATTTACATCCAAGGCCGTATGCCATGGAGTCAACATTGCAGGGGGGATCAAATCTGTAACTACCATTTTTAAACTAAAAAGCTAAAAAAGTACATCATCGTTTGGAATGGCAGAGATTAGTGAGATTAGGCCTAATAAAGTACAAACATAACCATCAAATCAAAAATCTGATCAATCTATGCATTATTATATGAAGACATTTTATCAATATATCAACATATTGGGGGAGGGAGTGGGGACAGTTTGAGCATATTTGAATATTATATTGCAATATAATTACAGCTTGGTTCACATCTGTAGAAGTTTAAAAGCATCAGAAACAGAGTTTACAACCAACACACATCAACAGTGGAGTGTGACGTCAGTGACAGAACGTGACGTCGGTGACAGAACGTGACGTCGGTGACAGAACGTGACGCCGGTGACAGAACGTGACGTCATGGTACAAGCTGTCCAGAGTAGCCAACAACAGTAGTAATTCTCTACATTGTAGGCTTGTTACGTCCCGTTTAGGTGAATACAATTTCACACAATTCAACATATCTTCTGCCACCTTTATGATGACATGTAATCGGGTTGTGTGTTGTAACTTTAGCCTTCTTTGTACGTGTTTATATACAATGTGCATTGTGTGCATTGCGCCCCAGCGTGTGTCACTGTCACTGAGACGACGTGCATGCGGTGGTTTACCTGTAATTGTACGCCGGGAACTGCCGGCTCTCTCTCAGAAGCATTCGGTACAGAGACAAGACCTGCGCTCTCGTTGCCATGTTGCTAACAACACTGCGACCTTCGGGGTCCTGGACCCGATAAGAATGACTCTCCCAAAGTCCGCCTGTGCATAAATATATCTTTATATATATATAGAGAGGGATTTGGCTTTTATACATTCTTTGAACGACATCGTTAATGTATGATGACATAAAAGGCAATATCTGCACGGCGTCGTTTTTCCACGTCGTCGCATTTACGCGAGAAATACATTGTGATTATGTGCAGGCGAACGTCGAGTCGTCTCAAAACGCGGAAGCGCCACAGCGGGGCAGAAGGTGAGTCCACTGTTGTAGCGAGTGTGAGCATTGACAGTTGTTAACATGCGTTAGCGAAACAGTCCACCTACTCGTTTGTTCACTGAGTGAGTGAGTGTCCTTAATGTGCTTAATACGCAGGTTTAGTACAAGAAGCGTGTTGTATCTCTGTGACTTAGTCCGATGATTAAGCATGTCAGCTATGCTACAATCAGCACCTGTCGTCTGCATTTGAATCCTCACCCCCCCCTGCAGGAACAATACTCGGTCCACTTATGTTGTTGTTGTTGTTGTTGTTGTTGTTGTTGTTGTTACTTAGCCCTCACGTAGAGTCTAAGTCTATGTCTAAGTAACTCCACTTTTAGATGCTTTCAGTGTGGCTGTCTGTGGCATATTCCCATGAGGAACTGTAATAATACTGTCTGGCATGTGAGAGTGCTCTTGTGCATTCCTCTCGGCAGGGAATATACTTCCATGGCTTTGCCTTAACTTCCTCCACCTCATGCAGCACATGCAGAACTGTAGACTGTCTTCGGGTGTAGATGAAGCATGGGAGGGAGGGGAGATGTCTCTCTGACATAACATGCATTGTTGCAAACTGGAATATGTAGTAGTAGTAGTAGTAGTAGTACCCCCACTGGAATTCATTCATTCAGAATCAAAACACATTTCTGTTTGTACATTCCATGACCGAAAAGAGCAGGGAGAAAAAAAAAGTCATATTTTGCCTGACGCAAAACATAAATAAACAATAGAAAGATGGTCTGTCAATTACAGTTACTTAACAACCAATAATTTAGAAAAAAGGAAGAATCCAAAGCCAAACAATAATTTACCATCAACTAAGGAAACAGATTAACTTTCTTTATACATTTTCTTGAACTGAAAGATATATTTAAACAACCCTTTAAAGCATTCTGTAGAGAATTCCACAGTTTGACACCAACCACTGAAGGACACATCTGCTTTAAAGTAGTCCGTGCATACTGATGCTTAAAATGAAATTTCCTTCTTTGGTCTTCACCCTCTGAACTAAAAACAAACAAGTTTTGTATATTTTCTGGTAATACTCTCGAATAACTAGGTTAAAATGATGAATGGATCAATGGACTTTACTACATAGTCATCACTTTTTACCTTTAATAGCCGACTATCTGTTAAGAATCACGCTGTCAAAGTTGTCTCCCATGTGTAAAAGTTCTGCAATGTTAGATTTGTTATTGACAGTCTTGCATTTTCTGTGAAACTTTTTTTGATATTATTGATAGTTGTACACAGTTGGTCTCAACTGCCGGTACAATGTACTGGCAGGTACAATGTAGGCCTGCGGAAGATGCACTATTTATTAGTAAATGCTTTTATCCAAGTAGACTGTAGAGTCTTGGTCGAGGTTCACAGTTGGCAGCCTGAGGCGCACTATGTATTATAAGTATAAAATGCAAGAGACTCTTCTCTGGTTTTCCCATGATCCTCTCTGCCGTGCGGCCAGCTACTGCATGGTTTTAAAGAGATTAGTAAATTCCCTCACCTGTCTCCAGTGGTTCCCAACGGGGGGGTCGCGAGGCCTTGGACATATGTTTAGGCATATGTTTAGTAATAGTCAAATATTGGTTAAAAAGTTCACGAGTTAATGCAAATACAAACTAACAAAATCCATCACTATATATTATTATGTATTGTATACCCTAAAAACATTGCTCTCTCTACCATGAAAATAGAACTAATTCAGACAACAACAAAAAACTGTCTCAGCCACGCCACCGTACTCAGTCTCACACGGTCCGAAGCGGTGAAATAATGTCGGCGAAATGTAAGGGTACTGGCGATTACGGCTCATCAGCAGCCAAAAAGCGGACTTACTTAGATAGCTACATAGCTTTAGGTTTTATGGAGGGAACAGACAAAACTCGACCAGAGTGCGTGATATGCGGAGAAAGGTTAGCTAATGATAGCATGAAGCCGAGCAAGATGAAGAGGCACCGAGACACTAAACACCCTGAGACGGTAAACAGAGACCTGGAGAGCTGGCTTTGGGAAACAGACCGATAGATATCCGAACCGCGTTCGTCAGGGCTGGGAGTGAGATGCAGAAGGCCACAGAGGCGTCTTTTGAGTGTTCGCTTTTAATAGCCAAGGCTAAGAAAGCTCACAACGTCGGCGAGCAGCTAATCAAACCAGCCTGCATTAAAATGGTTGAGAAACTGTGCGGCCCGCAGGTGGCAGATAAACTAAAAACTGTCCCGTTATCCAACAACACTGTGAAAGAAAGAATTGATAAAATGGCAAGTGACTGTGAGAAGCAACTTATTGAAAAGCTTAGAAAAGGTCCATTTGCCATACAACTGGATGAAACTACAACTGTAGCTGACAAGGCTGTGCTTATCGTATACGTGCAATATGTTGATGGTGAAGATTTGAAGCAGGACATTCTCATGTCGGTCAATCTTACCACCACAACCAGGGGCCAGGATATATTTGCTGCAGTCGATACTTACCTCTCATCCCACGATCTTCCCGATGGAAACTTGGTTGCTTGCTGTACAGACGGAGCAGCCTCGATGATGGGGACAAATAAGGGATTCAACAGCCGCTTGAAGGAAAAGGCTCCAGAATGCACAATCTTTCACTGCATGATGCATCTCCAAGCCCTGGCCAGTAAAAAACTGTCCGATGATCTCAGTGAAACACTAGCCAATGTAGTTAAAGTAGTGAATTACATAAAAAGTTGCCCCACCAACAAGCGTCTATTTGCAGAACTATGTGAAGATGAAGCGCACCAAACTCTCCTTCTGCACACAGAGGTGCGCTGGTTATCGCGCGGCTGTGTGCTTGTGCGCTTTATGGAACTGCAACAACAAATTGAAGAGTTCCTGCAAACTCGTAACCCCACACTGGCAGAACAAATGACATGTCATTTTGCAGTCCGGGGGCACTGTACCCATGCCTTTATGTCGCAAGTTCACCAGTCACATGAACTTGCTGCGAGAGGAGTTAAAATCGCGATTTGCTGACACAGATCAGTATGTCTCCAAGGAGTGGTGGGTTTTGGATCCATTCATGGCCAAAGTCGAGGATGTGGAATACCTGAACTGCGAGGATGAACTTGCGGATTCACTGTCAAGGGAATACTTCCAGGATCAAGGATTTAAGAAGTTTTGGATTGTCAGAGGACCATGCATCGCTCCCAGGCTCGCACTACATGCCACGACCAGGATCATTCTCCCGTTTACTACGACATATCTGTCAGAAACGGCCTTCAGCTGTCACTCACATTACACCTAACATCCCATCCCTGGTTACGAGCATGCAAGCCCAAGGTTCTCATTAAAACAAATGAAAGGTTATGAAAAGCTGCTCATGGTTATGCTCTTATGAAAAGGGTTTTTGAATGCACTAAAAAGAATAAAATGAAGAGCAATTAAATGTGGTAGGGCTTTGCCATAAACAGGAATACATTTATAAATGTGAAACAAACAAATAGATGCTGTAAATGCAATTGAATTGAAATTGAATGCACTTGTTATTGTTATGGTTATAAGATGCTGGTTATGCTGTAGTTGTGGTAGGCCTTTGCCATAAGCAGGAATATACTTATAGGCCTAAATGTGAAACAATTAGATTTAATGTGAAACACTGTAAATGCAGTGATGATATGATATGGGGGGATTGTAAAGTTCTACCAGCTAATAAATACATGGGGAAAAAAATGCTTCTTTTATGTAGGGGGGGCGGTGCTCAGATTGGATCAGGTTTGAGTCAGGGGGGCTCTGAGAAAAAAGGTTGGGAACCCCTGTTCTAGTCGATCCTGTGAGCCACGCCTCCTTATCTCTCGCCTACAGACAGCACTCACCACCTGCACCTCCACTGAGACTAACAGGGAATTTCTTTCTATTAATTTGTCATTAACAAGCAGGTAAAAATGAGGGCATCTTGCGCAATGATGTCCACAGGTAGACAGTGTTTGAACCCAGGACCTTTCAGCTCGGGGTCAAATACCCTAACCGCTAGACTATCCTGTCGTCCAGACGTAAATGTAAACTGACATTGTGATGTGATCCCAGGAATGACTCCTGAGTCTTTTCCTGGATTAACCAATACCATATCAATGTGTGGTTGTTACCGGAATCTGACCTGTGGTCTTGGGAGTTTAGTGGAGGGTGCGTCAGTCCCTTACCAACATAACCTTGGCTGGAGGTCAAGGTGGGTTGTGTGGACTTTTCATCAGATGGGGGATGCATTAGAAGTGACATTGTTCATCCCAATTTGTCAACGGACAAATGCCTTTGCCTGTTCAAAAGGACACACGCGCGCACAACCACAAATACACAAATCACTAATACACACATTTGCTGATCACTGACACCGATGTAGAAAATCACTTTCCAGATTGATCTGTTGAAACTGCATTGATTGTGTGTGTGTGTGTGCGCGCATGCATTGTGTTTGTGTGTGTGCGCGCGTGTGTGTGTGGCATGCATGTTTACTGTGCTCTTTAGTAGTAGATGTGTGAAAGGTCACGTACATATCCTGTTTGCTGATATCCTGCTGTCTGCATGGAAAGGTCAACACCCTGTGTGCGCGTGCGTGCGTGTGTGTGTGCGCGTGTGCGTCATGAGATGGCGACAGAGGTGATGATGGAGGGGTGTAGGTAAGTGATGGAGGTGGGGGTTAAGAGAGGAGTTCATTCAACCATTGATTGCCGTGTCTGGCGGACGGTTGTGGCGCATCTACACCAGGTGTGTGTCACCTGACAGGTGAAATCCGGGCAGAGCTCAGTGACGGATAGATGGCTGAGGATCACCAGACGGCTCAATACACAGCTATGGCCGACCCCCGGCTACTGACACCGGCTCATATTAGGGACTTCAGAGCTGGAAACAAGGCGCTAGTGGACACTCAGTCTGGTTTTCTGTTGCCTTCTTTAGGTTAGTTAAAATATTTTAAAGGTACTATATGTAACTGTTACGGCTAGATTCCCCAGAGTCAAGCCGTAGGCCACAGGTCAAAACAGGCTCTCCTTATATCAGACCTCTCCCAGGTGTGTCCTATTGCGTTGATTGCACCTGGGAGGGAGCAAGAGAGAGAGAGAGAGAAAGAAAAGGGCAGCCATAACACCCCCATCACCAAACTGTGGGTAATTGCCACAGCATGGAAGGGAGCAAGGCCCAGAATACATTACACAAAAATACACAATTCAAAAACACATTAAGACATCTCAAGGCACGAGAAGACAGCGGAATTTGCTAGTAACCTTTAAGAAGGTCTCGTGAACTAACAAAAATGGCAGACCCAACCCGGTCAACGCAATCATCCACTCTTGGCAACGGATAGCTATCAGGCTTAAGTGACAGAGTTTACACGACGAAAGTTCAGACATACAACATCTCAGAGTTCTTCAGCCTGCCCTCCACAACACACCTTGAGGGCCCTGTCACGCCGTCCACATTCCCCTCTGGGAATGTAGACGACAACACTGGCCAGGCCTCGGAGTGTGGAGCAGGGGAAGTGACAAGCACAGGCTTAACTGGCCACCCAACAGCACTCCGTTCATGGTAAGCTTTGAGCATATTGACATGGCATAAACAGGGTTTTTTTTCTACGGTCTGGTGTGGCAATCCAAGTCACCAACCTTAGAGGTTACTGCATATGGGCCACTGTAACGGGCTTGCAATGCAGAACCTAAGATGGGACGGAATGCCAACACCTTGTAACCAGGAGAGAACGAACGACTCTTTGTGCCTCTGTCAAATAGCTTTTTCATGCGGCGCTGCGACACTGCAAGGGCAGATTTAGCCATCTCACAAGCTTTTCTCAAGCGTGACCTGAAGTTAGAAACATAGTCAAGGAGGTTATGGGGTCTGTCAGATGCCGCAAACTTCTCTTTCAGTTGTTTGTCACCACTCATTAGTTCGACATGATGGTGGTCAGCAATCTGCAACAACTGTTCCTTAGTATAGGTATGCAACAAGCCTTCAGAGGGAGACCCCAGATGCCATTATAAGAAATATGATCCCAGAGCAACTAGGACAGATCAAGAAGATACTGTACATGCCAGAAAGCTTATGGTGTCAAAGAAACTCCCCAACACTACCACTCAATTTCCACTCTGGTTCAACAAACGTCCCCATCAAAGACGTGCAGGCTATCAAGCCAAGAAAAATACACTCAACACTACACACGTGCACTAGCAAAACTCAAGGCCCCCCAAAAAAACGCTTAGCCGTTAACATTACCTACAAGTAGCACAAGGTAATTTCCAAATATCACACATTGGAGCAAGCAGTCGAATCCCACGACCGTAAAGCTAACACACAGAAATAGCAGCTTGCAAGAAAAAACGGCTGGACACTACACCAGACAAGTGAGATAACAGCTTCGATGAAGAAGCAAATACTGTGAAAACACAGCCAAACATCCTAGACAAGGATAACATGCTCCAAGGTAACAGTAGTGCACAAACACATGCAGAGTCAAGGTATAAAAGTAGCAGCGACGGGCTACACAATAGGCAAAGTCATAGAAAAAACGGGACAAAAGACCAACCACACGCTGAAAATTACCAAACAGCGCAATACACAGCACCAAACAATAACCTACTGACACTGAGTCGTCATAATAAATCAGTGCTCCCTCACTCTGCCCAAACAAATTACCAGATGTTACAAGTTACACTGATGAGTGGAGCCACTGGGCGCTACCATGAGATGGGTACTATTGAGTAGGAGCTTCCCTGGAACCAGTCTACTAGAAAGATCTAACTAATAACCTAACAAGTCTTCAGTGCCATACCGGGGCTCGAGGCAGACTTGAAACGCTGAACTCGTGAGCGCTGATGGAGAACCAATTGATTAGCTCACCATAGGACTCCGAAGCGTACCCCCACCCGGGATTAACACCAAAAACAAAAAAGGAAAAATAATAAAGTGACAAGCCTAACTACAGCTAACCAGGGTAAGATGATTGACAGTCAAACTCCAAACTACAGAGGATAAACACCCAGCAGGCTCAACTTACCAGTGCACCGCTTACACAGGAGAGGGACAGAGAGGGCGCAACAACAAGATGGCACACATCCACCAAAACTCACCACAGCAAACAAAAGGTTATCAAAGCAAATGCAAAAATGGCTAAAAAAAACACCAAAAACGTCCAGATCTCGGACAAGCCCCCAATTATGTTACGGCTAGATTCCCCAGAGTCAAGCCATAACATAAAAGAGACGGACACCAACAGTAAGGTGCAAAAAGAAACTTTGATTTATTTAAATAATACTCTAAATGTCCGTGTCATGTGTGAGGTGTATGTAAAAGTGGATATGTAGGCGTCAGTAACATGAATGTACAATTAGGATAATGGAAAAAGAACAGCAAATGATGAGAACAAAAATGGTGGGCCTGTGCCTGGCTGTAACCAGAAAGAAGTGTCAATGGCACATGCAGCAGCCACAGGTCAAAACAGGCTCTCCTTATATCAGACCTCTCCCAGGTGTGTTGTATTGTGTTGATTGCCCCTGGGAGGGATCAAGAGAGAGAGAGAGGAAGAAAAGGGCGACCATAACAGTAACAATCACTGATTCCTTCTCATTTCTGACCTCTTTAAGTGCATTCACAGCTCCGTGGGTTGAGACAATAACAATTAGAAACTAATGTTAGTTCTAATCATAATTAAACCATGTACACATTTAAATAAAGCTATGAAATAACTTTTTGGGGAATTATCCGTGCCTACACGTCAGTTCCTTCCTTTTTCCCGGGAAGTCCGACCCCATTCAAATATAAGAGCCAGGCCAAAAGCTGTTCTACGCAACAGAGAGAGTCGGGGAAGCTCTCGCTTTTTTAACTTCAACCACAACCTGCTTATAAACTGGCAATTTAAAGCGATTTCTGCATGTAAAATCCTACATGTAGTCCCTGAACTGATTCATTATTCTTACATACAGGACCTTTAAGGTTTCACACAATCAATTATGTGTGAAAGTACAAAATATTGAACAAATGAAAAATGCTGAAAACAAAATGTACAATAATAATGTAATTTCATTATTGTATGGGCATGTCTATGGTTTGGTGTACGTGAGCCTGCAGAAGGTGTCCGATTATGCAGAATAATATATCATAAAAATCATAACTATGTATATTTACAGTGCCTTTCGATTTGCAAAATGCTTTGCATAAAAATAATGCAGAATTCCTGCAATCAAAATGGCAAGATAATTGAACAAAGAATATAAGGAATACAAAATGAAGAGGGCAGCAAAACAAAAGTTGGAAATGTCACGGTGCAGCCAGCCGCCCGAGCCACTTGGCATTTCACATCTACGTGATAAAATGGCGGATCTGACTCGGCAAGCCTAATCCCCTCTATAACAAGCTACACAAATAAAAGAGATTACTTTAATGACCCTGTGTGTGTGTGCGCATCGTGTTTTATATCGCACGTCGGGACGGCGTAAATGTCTCTTGGCGGACTTTGGGAAAAGCCATTTTAGTTTTAACTTCTCAATTTTGCCGACTCGTAACGCTGCCACACCTGGTTGTTGGGCCTGATTCTGACACGCGGAATGGGCCATGGCAGTGTACAAACTAAGTCTTTTCAGTCCCTTTCGCAGGAGAGCGTCTGGCCTTATGGATAACGTTGCCGATTTTCTCTATCGTCAATCTACATTAGGGATAGTGGGGGAAAAACGGCCACAGTTGTTCCCGACGTATCTGGGCCGCAGCTCAGTGCAGAATCGGATGCAAAATCTTTTGGATTTGTGGAAACTCACCATCCCACGGACAAAATGATCAAGTATATCGGTGTAGGCAATGTGGAGGAAAGGTAAATGTTGCAGACTACCCACATCGAAGTGATACAAAGCCAGTTGGACATTGATGAATCCCAGACCTCGTACAAGGAAATAAGAATTCCAGATGCTACAGGCTACATTTCACACTATACTCCTACTAATACTACGCATTTGTGTCGATTTATATATCAGTGAAGCCCTGTGTCACTTACCACGTAAACTAGCCACATTCGATTATCAATGAATAGTTTGGTCATTCTCCAAGCACACAAATGTTTGCCATGAATAGCTTTTTCTATGTTTTTCGTGATGTCACTTTATCATTGCCACCACCAGCTGCTTCAGAGTAAGGCCAACGTTTGCTGTCGCTAAAGTAGGCACTACAACAAGCACAAACAGCGGGCCTTTATTACAAAACAGAACTAGCAGCAAACACTGTTATAGTGTCCTGAATACAGACTGTACATAGGCGACTGAACTAGAAAACAAAAGTTAACTGTGCACGTCAACTGGGATTCAATCATCCATGCGATATCTGGACCAATTTCCGGACTGCGGGAGGGCGACAGAACTCCTGGTTAGCTCTGGAGAGATGCATTAACTGCCGCATATACACACACACACACACACACACACACCAAATGTTATTGTTTGCGGCTTGTTCAGAATCAGAATGAGTGTTTTTTTTTTTTTAACTTTAGTTTCTGCTTCATGCTAACTTGAATCGGGCATGCAAACCTGATTAAACGGGGACTCCAGCCATGGTTGCAAGCTACTGAGCTACTTTGGGAATTGAACTGAAATTAAAACTATTGGTCCAGGGCAAAGCCACATTTCTGGGAAAACCGATCAACCGACACCCACTGATTACAGATTACAAATTCAACCAATTCGATGATGATGAACTATTTGTTCAGTTCCAAATTCCAAGAGCATACTATCACAGAAAACCCACCATATGGCAGAAAGTGAGATCGTTGTTTTCCTCTATAACTCTTAATATCTTTGGTGGCCAGACCCTGGCGGACCCTGTGACTCCCACAACACTCCTGGCAGTGTGTGTACTGCTTATTGTTGCTCTTCACACACACAGAGCCAGTGATTTGTAGAGCCTCTCTTGGCTTTTTATTTATTGTGTCGGTCTGTCTTTCCATCTCACTCTCTGTTGCTCACTCTTCCTGATCATGTCCCTTCCTATCCTCTTCTCTCTCATACTTTCTCGGTCTTCTCTGACTTTCTATCTCTCTGGAGCGCTCACCCTCTCTGTCTCGCTCACCCTTTCTCTTTCTCTCCATCTTCCCCCTGTTTGCTTCACCGCCTGTTGTGTTCAACAGGTCTTGTCCTCATTCACTATTGTCCCTGCTGCCCATTTCCACCACTTATTTTCCTCACCGATACAATTACCAGCATGCACTTTGAACTTTGACCTTGACCTCCCCACCCTCTGTCTCCCCCCCCCCCCCCCCCGCCGCCCCCCTCCCCCGACCTTCTGTTGGCTGTCCACCCAGCAGTGATAGCTTTTGGTTTTGCCATCACGGCGACATGCTATCACGGTGAATAGATGTCATGGTGTCTACCTGACAGCTCCGAAATCACTCATGCGACCCCCCCCCCCCCCCTTCCCCCCCTCCACCCCCACCACAGGGGGGTCCTGCGCAGCCTCCCGTCCGATCTGGTTGTCAAGTCTGACGTGACGTAAATTCGTATCTGGGTCCAAACGGACCTTCGGGTCCCAAAGCAAAACCACAATGGCGGAGCTGGTAAACCTTTGTACGATCACTTCCTTCTTTAGTGAGGCACCATTGAGGGTTAATTGTAAATTTTAACCCTTTTTTTAAAATAGAATCTTTCAAACACTGAGGGACACAGCATTGCGGCATGTTGAAAAGACGCAGGAGGGGCTTGGACCCGCTTGGACCCCGGAAACAGTATTATCAGAGCGTTGCTACGTGTGTTCTCTCCCAACGGCGGGAGATCTGTCGTTACGCTGCTGCTGCTGCTGCTGCTGCTGCTGCTGCTGCTGCTGCTGCTGCTGCTGCTGCACACTGTGACACACCAACAGGCTGGCGCTGGCATTACTGCTACACCCGCATGTCATAAACCGTGGATTTAGAGGAGAAGCACTCAGAAATTTGAATCGTTACTTCGCATATAAATCTGTTTTATCCTTTCAAATTTGAAGGAAATAAAAACTTCTGCGGGAGACGGCGCATGAGCCTGGGCAGGAAACCAGAAGCTGCAAAGGGGTGGAGTTACGCCTCGTTTCCTGTTTCGTTATTGCGGTATTCTAGCAAAGAGAAACTCATTTGCGCGAGTCATTTGAATCATTTTTCGAGACACTTTTCCACTTTACTAGTGTTGACCCAGTTTGTCGTTAATAGCCAATTCTGTGCTTACAGAGCTTCGCCTTCAGCAACATGATTGGTCGAAACAAATATGAAGTGATGGAAATTGAAATGCCCCGGTCACCTAGATTTGGGCTCATGATCTATCAGACTTTATATTATCAATCTAAAAGTCGTTGATAATACAGCCATATTTGTAAGGCTTCTGTGGTAATTTCATAATTTGTTTGATGTAGACCTCTTAATCTGTCCACAGGGGCATTGAGATGAGCTTGGGTATTTTTGTGCTCAAACAATATTCATAATTCATAATTTAATTTATGAGTCGGCCACCTCTGAATAATTATATTAGATGTGTGTGTGTGTGTGTGTGTGTAAGTTTTTGTGCTGCTTACTTGTACTACTCACACTCACACGTTTGTTTGCATCTACTAATATGTCTATGTGTCTATGTGCTGTATAATCTTTTGTGTTTATGTGGACATAACTCTGTGTGTGTGTGTGTGTGTGTGTGTGTGTGTGTGTGTGTGTGTGTGTGTGTGTGTGTGTGTGTGTGTGTGTGTGTGTGTGTGTGTGTGTGTGTGTGTGTTGTGTGTTGTGTGTGTGTGTGTGTGTGTGTGTGTGTGTGTGTGTGTGTGTGTGTGTGTATAAAGGGGTCGATGAGTGCGTTAGTGTGTGGGTGGATGGGTGTCAGCATAGATGTATTTTGGTAAACGTGTGTGTGTGTGTGTGCGTGTGCGTGTGCGCGCGCTTGTGTATGCCTGTGTACCTTTAATCTCCAGCGTGTGTTCTTTTCAGTGTCTCTCTCCCTCAGCATATGTTTACTCCAACACTGCCAAGATGCGCCCACTCCCACACACACACACACACACACACACACACACACACACACACATACACTCACTCCACAAATATAAGCATAGGTCTACCAGGACATATACATACAGTATATATCCTGGTGGATCTATGCTATACAGTAATCCATATGCACAACTTTACCCACACTACACAGAAACACTTGCAGTTGTGCATACTTCAACAGAGCTTTAAATACATTTTGAATGAGAATAGAGGGTAGTGGTATATTTGATAAATAATAATCATGTGATATAATGACTAAGTGGGTAAAGGCAAAGAATAAAACAGCCGGAACAGTCTGGTATATTTAAATTGTTACTTCACTTCACTGTAATGGAAAAGACAACACTTAGGCATATGCCACATCATTCCAAGGCGGTATCTCCTTTCGTATCAGGATATCCATATAATATCGACACGTTGCCCAAGCCTAGTTCCATCCCTAATGTCCTCGGCCTGCCCTGGAAGCATCCTTGTGCAAGATGCTGAAGCACGACCTGTATGCACTGCGTCTGCATCCACAGTCTCTGCATGAAGTGCATCTGTATTCCGTGTAAGTGGCTCTGCTAAATGACTACACATTAAATGGTAAATACATCTTCGGCTAATGTTTCTGACTTTGGTGCAGACTTCAGGACAGAGAGGACTCTGTGTGTGTGTGTGTGTGTGTGTGTGTGTGTGTGTGTGTGTTTGAGAGAGTTCCTGAAAGAGTGCCGGGAGGGAGGGAGGGGGTAGAGAGAGAGGATGTCGGGAGGACACACGCCCTCTGAACAGCGTGTTTCCGTGGTAACAGGTGGTTGCAGGTGGACAGGTGAGCGGCGTTGCCCTTGCCAAGAGGCATGGGGGGGGGGGGGGGGTGGGGGGGTGGAAACGACCGTGAATCATGAATGGGCTTCTCCTTCTCCACGTCCCTTTCACGGACAATGTTGCAGACTATTTATTTTTTTTATTAATCGCTCAGTTTCTATCACACGGCGGCCATGTGTTTTATGAAAGCTGAGTCGCGGGACGTGTTTCCGTGTAAACAGCGAAGCGGGTGAGCGGCCCGGCAGGGGGTCACCGCCGGTCTTCAGGTGTTCCCTCCCTTATGTCGGAGCCTTGGCTCGTTAGGAGGACCAGGATGCACCTGTGTGTACCCACGCATCGCGCATGAACGAGCACATCGGTCGGTGTCCAAACCCCGGCGCAATCCCCACAATGCACCGGGGCTCACCTCCGTCCGTCCGTCCGTGTGTGTGCGTGCGTGTGCGCGTGCGTGTGTGCATGTGTGTGTGTGTGTGTTGTGTATACTACACATGCTTACAAGGACTTTTTTATGTTTCCCATCGCACAAGTCTGGCAACCAAAAGAAAAATTGACCGCTTTTCCGCAAAGGAGGTAAAAAAACCAAAACTGAAAAAAAAAAAACCTGGAACGTCAGACATTGATTGATTCCAGCCTCGGCGCTCCTCCGGTGGGAAGACTTGTTACGGGTCAATAAGCGGACCCATAATTCCCAGTGTGCCCGTCGCCAAGCGCAGGGCTGCTTACACTCTGGGCTCTGTTGTTGTATCTTGTGCTCGAGACAAGAAGAAGAAGAAGAAGAAAAAAATAACAACAAAACGTCCGCGATCACGTCCTTCACGGCTGCCTCCCCGCTAGCGAGGCCGCGGCGAGAGACGAAAGAGGGGAGGGGAAGAAAGAGTTTTTAAACTGAGGAGGACTGCAGAGTAGAGGCTTCAGAGGCTGTAGGAAGGCGGGGTTGAGGGGTGGGTGGGGGGTTGAGGGGTGGGTGGGGGGTTGCCTGAGATATACTATATGTTAGAAAGAATTAACAAATCTTTTTTTAAGTTTGGCACAGCTCTCTGGACCCGGTGGGGAAAAGTACCAGAATAAATTACTAGTACAAAGTGACAAGCGTATGCGTGTGTGCGTGTGTGTGTGTTTGTGTGTGTGTGTGTGTGTTCTTCTCCAAAAAATACTGCTGTGCCTGCCTAACTGTTGAAGCACACCTTGTTATATGTGACTGGAAGCTATGCACGTGATTCAATATGCACACACACACACACACACACACACACACACACACACACACACACACACACACACACACACACACACACACACACACACACACACACACACACACACACACACACAGAGTGCGTTGAGATGCACCTCTGCTCTAAAGAGAAAGATGATTGAATGGCGGTTTTAATGTAATTTGAACCAGCCAATAAGTTGCTGTCTTGAAGTGGGATCAAATTCCTCGTGCATTTGTAAGCAAACTCGTTGGCCTACGACTCTGAGATCCGATTCTGAATCTGCCACAAGAGTGCGGCATGAGCACATTGTGTGTGTGTGTGTGTGTGTGTGTGTGTGTGTGTGTGTGTGTGTGTGTGTGTGTGTGTGTGTGTGTGTGTGTGTGTGTGTGTGTGTGTGTGTGAGCGAGAAAGATGGATAGATGGATGGATGGAGAGGGGGGAAAGAGAGAGAGAGAGAGGGAGAGCCTTCTCACATAAAATCTGTGCAATCGGCGATGTGTGTAAAATCGTGCACGTCTGTGTTGCGTGCGTGTGTGTGTGTGTGTGTGTGTGTGCGCGCACGTGCACATGTAAGAATGTGGCGCACAGTCGTGGGCAGACCAAACGTGCATATATACATATTTTATGAATGTGTGTCTGGGTGTGCATGTATGAGTAAGTTATTGCCTGTGACTGTGTGTGTGTGTGTGTGTGTGTGCGTGTGCGTGTGTGTTTGTGCTAACCACGTGTGTTTGATGAGGTGCCATGGTGACATACAGTGAAGGAAAACAAATTGAATCTGTGTGAAGCAGGGGGGCAGAGAGAGCCGCAGTCTACGTACTTACGCTGCCTCCATAAAGACCTCCTCCCTCATAATGCCATCCATCTCTCTCCCTCCTCTCTCCCTCTCTCCTCCTCTCTCTCTCTCTCCCATCTCCCATCTCCATCTCTCTTGCTCCCTCGCTCTCCCTCAGCCTCTCTCGTCCCTACTGTATACCAAACACACTGCAACCCCTTGTTCTCTCTCTCGCTCTCTCGCTCTCTCTCTCTCTTTCTCTCTCTCTCGCTCTCTCTCTCTCTCCGTTTTCCTTCTCGTTTCACTGCCCGCTCGAGCCTTCCCTCCCTCTACTCTCCTCTATCTACCCTCTCATCTCCTCCATGCACCGCCGCCAATCTCTCTTCTGTTCTCATCTCCTGTCCTCTCATCTCTCCTCTCCTCTCCACTAGCCCCGTCTCCTGTCCTCTCCTCTCCTCTTTTCTCATCTCCTGTCCTTTCTCTCTCCCCCCAACCCCCCTCATCCCTCCTCATTCTCCTCTCCTCCCTTTTCCTTTCCTCTCTCCTCATTCTCCCATCTCCTCTCTCTTCATCATCTCCTTATCCTCTCTCCTCGTCCTCTAATCTCCTCTCCTCTCCTTTCCTTTCCTCTCTCCTCGTCCTCTCACCTCCTCTCTCCTCATCCTCTAATCTGCTCTCCTTTCCTTTCCCCTCTCCTCATCCTCTCATCTCCTCTCTCCTCATCCTCCTCTCTCCTCCCCTCTCCTCAGTATCAGGGTTGGCTAATCGCCACGGCAACTTATTTGTTTGTTTACGTATGTGCATGCATTGCACACACACACACACACACACACCACACACACACACACACCCACACACACACACACACACACACACACAACACGACACACACACCACACATACACACACACACAGGATCCACATCATGTGGGTGCATCACTCGCACTAAATAGATATTATCCGGCAGAATTTGTGTCATGCTTATTTAGAACTGTGTGAGGTGTCCCTGGCCGATCCCCACGTGTACTGACTGTAAAGTGTATGTGTGTGTGTGTGCACGTGTATGTGTGGGTGTGTGCGTGTGTGTTCATGTGGGTGTGTGTGTGGCTATATGTATGTATATACATGTGAACTGTATATGCACCGGACGGTATAATCGAACAGCAGTTTAAAGGCAGATGTAAGAAGCTTTACGGATCTCAGAACAATAATCCAGTTTACTGCAATGCCACTGCAATGCAACACCTTTTGTCTCGGAGAGGGGGCTTGTTTGTGTGTGTGTGTGTGTGTGTGTGTTGTCTTGTGTGTGTGTGTGTGTGTGTGTGTGTGTGTTTGTACGCACAACTGCATGAGTGTGTGTGTTTGTGCATGTGTGCGAGCTCATGAGTGCGTGCGTGCGTGCGTATGCAAGGAATGTGCGTGTGTGTGTGTGTGTGTGTGTGTGTTGTGTGTGTGTGGTGTGTGTGTGTGTGTGTGTGTGTGTGTGTGTGTGTGTGTGTGTGTGTGTGTGTGTGTGTGTGTGTGTGTGTGTGTGTGTGGGAAAGGACAATTATTTGAGGTGAAAAGATAAAAGGCCAGTACACACCCCCCCCCCCTCCCCCCCCACGCCCCACCCCCCTTCCCTCCCCTCCCAGATTGTGGTCCCTTCAGGCCTCAAAGAATCGGAGGACCCCAAGGACTTTTAGAATTGAGGAAATGAAGGGACAGAGACACAATAGAGATCGGAGGATGGAGGGGAGATGAGACCAGATGAGATGGCTGACAGCTAATTGACTGGCTGACAATGGAGCTATTGTTATTAAACCTCCACCATCACAGTGTCTTCAACATCTTAGTGTTTAGGAACGTAACATCTGTGGCACAACACTCAATCTGTTCTGGAGTCAAACATTTGTCCAGAAGAAGAACAACAAGTCACTAACTCTTAAAGACATAATGGTAATATGAACTTTACCTCCACACCCATGTGTGTGTGTGTGTGTGTGTGTGTGTGCATGTGTGTGTTCGTGTGCGTGTGCGTGTGTGTGTGTGTGTGTGTGTGTCCACGCCCGTGGCTCTCCCCTCAGCTCACCTCTCCGGCGCGGGGCTGATGTAGGTGCGGCCGACAGCTCTGATTTACATCCGACCGCGATTTCCTGTCCTCGGCTCGCGGCTTGCGGTGCGCTCACACCCGGGTGATTTGTAGATCCTGTGCCCCCCCCTCGTCTCATTTGCATGTATCGACGACCGCATCGGCCGGGGCTCAGTAAAAGATGGAGGTCTCTGGAGGGAAGGGTTTGGAGTGTGGATTTTGTAATTATTTTTATTCTTTTGCATTTTTTTAATTTGAGGTATTTCTTTTTGTGTCGGGGGGGTTCATCGTGTTCGGTCACGTTGGACCACTCCAGTGTTTTATCGTCCCCGTCGGTAGCCTCCCTTACGACAGAGAGACTGCCAATTAGCTAACAAAAGAAGGACAAAACAAATATTTAATACTTGAATATATTTCTTATTATCACTTTTATCGTTGTTGGGTATACTTACAGAGAATCGGTCTCCGTCCAAATATAACTCTAGAGTTGCAGATTATACCCATTAAAATATGGCAAACATTGTTATTCATAAGTATAATAATAATCATAATAATTCATCACATTTTATAGTGCTTTTCAAGACACTCAAAGCGATTGTTGGTTTCATTGCACAATGATCCAATGATAAACAACAGCAAACCATTAATGATTTTCCCTCCTTCTTTATCTGCAGCTCTCTGGGCCAATAGCGATGGGACTGCGGACTCGCACCCTACCGTTGCTCCTCCCCTTCCTGGACTCCTCACCCCGTCATGTGACCCGTCGACACTTGTTAAAACTCTCGGCCAGTGGCGGTCTGGCACCGCACGGCCACGCCCTTGTGTGTCGCCATTTCAGCAAAGATGGCTCCGCCGCCTGGCCTGCGATTGGCCAGGACTCCGTGGAGGTCCTGGGCCACGCCTACCCCCGCGATGACTTCACCAACATCACACCTAAGATCCTGGCCAGCGTTGGCAGGAACCTTCACAATCAATCACATCATCCTCTCTGGCTCATTAAGGAGCGGATCAAAGAGCATTTTTATAGGTGGGTCAGCATTACCGTGAGTTGGGCTTGGCAGCGCGGCGAACGCTGCCAAGAAAAGTCCAACGGTATTGTTTGCACAGCGCTGTTTGTTCGCAAATGGTTGCTCAATGATTTATTAGCCAAACATCCCAGCATCCCGTCCAGCCGTTAATAAATCATGCGTTGATGATGGTGATAAAGGTTTTAGCAGCGGCGATGGGACATGGTCTCCGTTATCTCCAGTAGAGCAAGGCATTAACACGGCCAGAATCAGAATTTCTTTATTGTCATTGCACAGAGTACAACGAAATTGAGTAGCAATCCTAACGGTGCATTCACACAACAAACAGCAATTAAAAATAGAAAGAGTTAAAACGAAACAAATTTAAAATGCTAAATTATAAATATAAATATCTGACCTATAAACAAGAAGATATAAAAACAATTGAGCTGAAATATTGCACTTTGGGATATTGCACATTGTTGAATTGTGAATTGTGGTGGCCCTATATACAAGTAGTGCAGTTGGAATACATACATGCAGTTGGAATATATACATACAAAGCGCAGTTGGCATGTAAACATGTGTGCAGTGTTCTATAAATGTAACTGTGAGTATTGCAGTACTGACAGTCACACAGGTCCCAAACAGTCAGTGTCAGTGTTTGGGGGTCAGGGGTTCAATGCTTCCCTGCCTCTGACGACACGCGGCACTCACAACATCACACATGCTTTGCCATTGCGTTGATCTTAAGCCCAGTACTGATGATCTGGGAAATCACATGTATTTTTGGGTGACATCTCTCCAGTTCTTGGGTATGTCCCGGAACACCTGCCCGTATATACAGTGTTTAGGGGGCGTTACCTATGCTAATAACTATCAATCGGCCGTGCGCCTCCAATTGGGGGGATTCACCATTCAGCAGTGGTGGAAGGTAACTAAGTACATTTACTCAAGGGCTGTACTTCAGTACACATTTTAGATACTTGTTGTTTACATGAATATCTCTATACAAAATAGAAGAACGCTTCGTGCCTCTGCAGTTGACTATATTTGTATCACTATATTTCTCCTTCCTCTTCCCTCCTCTCTCCTCTTCTTCCCTCTCTCTCCTCCTCCTCTCCTCCCCTCTCCTCTTCCTCTCCTCTTCTCTCTCCTCTTCTTCCTCCCCTCTCCTCCCCTCTGCTCCTCTACCTCTTTGTGTCGTTACAGCGGCCCTCTGGCTCTCCGGTGTGTGGTGGTGTTGTTGTTGTGTTTGGTGTGTATAACATCAGAGTTAGGCAGCCTCTGATCCACCGCTGGCCGCACCCACGGCCTCCAGAGGCGCCCAGCGATGCGTGGAGGGCAGACACGCCGCAGAGAGAGAGAGAGAGAGAGAGAGAGAGAGAGAGAGAGAGAGAGAGAGAGATGCAGAGAGAGAGAGAGAGAGAGAGAGAGAGAGAGAGAGAGAGAGAGAGAGAGCACAGAGAGAGAGAGAGAGAGAGAGAGAGAGAGAGAGAGAGAGAGAGAGAAGAGAGAGAGAGAGAGAGAGAGAGAGAGAGAGAGAGAGAGAGAGAGAGAGAAAGAGAGAAAGAGAGACAGAGAGAGAGAGAGAAGAGAGAGAGAGAGAGACAGAGAGAGAGAGAGAGAGAGAGAGAAGAGAGAGAGAGAGAGAGAGAGAGGAGAGAGAGAGACAGAGGGAGAGACAGAGAGAAGAGCGGTGCGTCCGGCGTTCACCCTCACCAGCGGAGTCTGGCCGTTGTGTTTATTTCATTGTCATTTGAGGCTAACAGCTGCCATGCTGCTGCCGTTAGTGTAAAACCCATCTGTGCTGGATGGTCTCCTCTCCTTAAACCTGATTAGAGTGCGGTGCTCCGGCGTCGACCTCACAGCGGAGTCGGGCGGGCTGCTCGGTAGTAGCGCTGGGTGGATGCGCACTTGGTTAAACAACTGGACAAAATGGTGTCCATCGACTCAGGACCTGCAGGGGGGGCCTGTCATGTGGTAATGTCCACAACAGGCTGCCGAGGCCGTTAGCCGTGTCGGGAAACGGCATTTCTGGCGGCCATTAGAAGCCCAGGGCCGATCTAATTGGGCTGCCGGATTCTCCTTCTGTAACCTTGATGAGGAGCGTGTCGGTGCGGTGGACACTGGACAGATGAGCCGATGGATTCTCTTCAGCCCTGCCTCCCAGCCCACCACTACAACGGGCTGCACACTATATATATATATATATATATATATATATATATACCGTAAATCCTCTAATAGTGGCCGGGGCCTTTATTTACTGAGCCGCAAAGAGCACCAGGCCTTTATTGGAGGCAGGCTTATATTAGAGGCAGGCTTTAATTTCTTAAAATGAAACTCATGGACATAATCCCTTCATTTACTGACTTTTATTGCAAAACATTACACACATAAAAACAAAACAAACAAAACAGTAAGATGCAAATAACATGGTAACAAAACAGCACCGCAGCCTCACGTAGGGAAAATACGGCCACTGTAAAATAAAACAACCCTGAGGTAGGAATAAACATTACCGTAATACGGTAGCCAGTTTACGGCAGTCAAAGTGCAAGCAAAGTCCAAACAAAACATAGCCTACCAAAATAAATATTATAATATATGAAAATATTGCAGCTTACCTTTAAAAATGAACAGATGAACAGTGATAATGAACAGTGCAATAGGTGGTCACTCACTCCTCCTCCTCATCTATCAGAATGTCAGTATCCTCAGCGTCCTCGTCATCAACATCATCCAGAACAACAAGTTCATTGTTGAGCCGTGCTCTTCCCTTGTCAGCTGAACTCAGTTCATTCTTCTGCTTTCTCCAGTATCTGATTCTCTTCGGGTCAAAGTGCCTTGCAGCTTGCGCTCCCGAATTGTCCGCCACATACTGCAAAACTGTCTCTTTAAAAGTCACGTCAAACTTTCGTGTGGTCGGCGCCATGTTTGTTTTCTCTTCTCTGGTAGCTCTGTGTTACGTAGACACGTTGTGTTGTGGGACATTCAGGCTTGCGCAAACTACCGCAGGAGTTTACCGTATTAACCGTGGGTTTTTTTCTTCGTTTTTTGACCCGGCCTGTATTGGAGGCCGGCCTTTATTTGTCCGTGTTGACCACGCCCCCCGGCCATTTTGAGAGACCGGCCTTTAATGGAATACAGGCCACTATTAGAGGATTTACGGTATATACTATATATATAACCAGGGGGACGGGGGGGGGGGGGGGGCCCCATATAAATACTCTGTTCTTCATTAAAAAAAATACAGTATATATACAGTTGCAATCAGAAATATTCAACCCCCTCACCTCAAAGGACATTATAGTGATGTGGATGAAAGATAATGACAATAAATGACAAAAACCCTCATTTAACAACTAAAGATATTTATTGGTACATATTTGAGTAATTGTAACAACAGAAATTGACTTAACTTTGAAGTACAACTAAAAAATGTAACTCTTTTAACACGTGCATGTGCAATATTATTCAACCCCCAGCTTCAGTACTTTGTGGAGCATCCTTTAGCTTTTATAACTTCTAACAAACGTTTTCGGTAAGTGCTGACAAGCTTCTTACACCTCTCTATTGGAATCTTTGCCCATTCTTCACATGCAAAAGCCTCTAGCTCAGTGATGTTTGATGGCTTCCGTGCTGCAACTGCCTTCTTCAAATCCTACCAAAGATTTTCAATCGGATTCAAATCTGGGGACTGAGAAGGCCACTCCAGGACGTTCCAGGATCTTCTGCTCAACCAAGCTTTGGTTGATTTGGAGGTGTGCTTGGGATCATTGTCTTGCTGGAAAGTCCAGATGATCACCAAGGTTTAATTTGACAACAGAAGGCATTACGTTCCTCTTTAAAATGGCCTGGTATTTCTGGGAATCCATGATGCCAGTTACACAACCAAGATTGCCAGTTCCAGTTCCTACAGCCCCACATCATCAGTGACCCACCTCCATGCTTGACCGTGGGGATGGTATTCTTCTGGTCATAAGCCTGGCCTTTCGCACGCCACACATACCGCTGGTCCATGTGTCCAAACAGTTCCAGTTTGGTTTCATCAGTCCATAGAACTGTCTCCCAAAACTCTGTAGTCTTATCCAAATTCCTCCTGGCATATTCTAATCGACTTTTGATGTTCCTTGTGGTCAAGAGTGGAGTGCGTCTTGGAGTCCGGCCATGAAGTCCTTGTTTATTCAGTGCACGTCTTATTGTTGCCACTGAAACACTTGTACCAGCCTTCATCAGGTCATCCTGTAGGTGTCTTGCAGTCACACGGGGGTTTTTCTTAGTTGTCCTGACTAAGTTGCTAAGGGCCCTTGATGAAATTTTGGCCTTTCTTCCACGGCCAGGCAGGTTTGCAGCTGTTCCATAAGTTTTAAACTTCCTTATAATGCTCCCAATGGTGTCTCTTGGAATGTTAAATTTTTGGGAAATCTTCTTATACCCAAGGCCCTTCAGGTGTGATGAAATAATCTCCTCTCTCAGCTTTTGTGAAAGCTCCTTTGTCTTTCCCATGATTGCAACTGAAGACCTTCATGGGTGGGGTTTATCTATGCATCACAGCTGAAGCAAATGAAGGATCAGGGTTCCCAAAGGCTTAATTATGTTTCAACTCCACTTTAGGCCATAAAAACTGCCAGAAATCTTTAATAACAACAATATTATATAGGGGTTGAATAATTGTGACATGGCTATCTTAACAAAATCTACTGTTACACACAAATACTACATCAGGCATTTTCTGTGTTGACTTTATGTATCACTCAACTCATGAAGAAGTCATCCAAAGCAGAATCCTGCTCTTTGAAAAAACTTTAATTGATAAATCTTTAAAATCTTTGGGGGTTTGAATATTTCTGATTGCAACTGTATATATATATATATTACATGTATACATTCTATATAATCTACATACAGGCCTATCACGGTCACAAGCTTCCACTGTCCCACCAGATAGGGTCTGTCTGCATGCAATCATCTTCACAGAGATGTTAACCTTTCAACCTAGAAGGCGGATGGTTTATGATTAGGCCGATTATGCTCTATTATTCATTGTTATACCATCTGGGTGAATACCCGGTGAATTCTGATTGGCCGGCAGGGTGTGTTTGTTAAAACAGTATATTGCAAAACAAAAAAAAGGACAAAAATATGTATTACCTTGTAGTGAGTTATGGCGATGCAGGCCTGTACCGTGAATAACCGGCATGGATATAGAAGGGTCTAGAATTATAATTAATTTCAGCTGATTAAGTCAATAAAAAAAACCAACATATAGCTGAATGCAATGAATAGGTCTACGTTTTGGCTTTACTTCTGTCTGAAATTCGCCAAGAGCAAAGAGAACAAGAGGGTCACTCTGATTGGCTGGACTTAACTTAACGACATACATTACATTTATCAACACTGCGGGCGCCAGAATAAAAGATACAGCGTATGTGACATTCCTCGACGCCTAGGAACTATCACACACTCATAGCGCATCCTTGATTTTACAACTCTACCATAATCTCACATCCAACCTAGCGCAACCCTCACCCCCCACCCCAAGCGCCACCAGTGACCGGCCACCACCACACCTACACCTAGCTGAACCATCAGTAGCCTACGCTAGCACCACCGCGAGGGCGCAGAGATCTTGTATGATAGCGTGAAGATGAGTCTGGCTTGGCTGGCCTGCCTTGGTTCTTGCTGAGATGGCTGACAGCTAATTGACTGGCTGACAATGGAGCTATTGTTATCAAACCTCCACCATCACAGTGTCTTCAACATCTTAGTGTTTAGGAACGTAACATCTGTGGCACAACACTCAATCTGTTCTGGAGTCAAACATTTGTCCAGAAGAAGAACAACAAGTCACTAACTCTTAAAGACATAATGGTAATATGAACTTTACCTCCACACCCATGTGTGTGTGTGTGTGTGTGTGTGTGTGTGTGTGTGTGTGTTCGTGTGTGTGTGTGCGTGTGTGTGTGTGTGTGTGTGTGTCCACGCCCGTGGCTCTCCCCTCAGCTCACCTCTCCGGCGCGGGGCTGATGTAGGTGCGGCCGACAGCTCTGATTTACATCCCGACCGCGATTTCCTGTCCTCGGCTCGCGGCTTGCGGTGCGCTCACACCCGGGTGATTTGTAGATCCTGTGCCCCCCCCTCGTCTCATTTGCATGTATCGACCGACCGCATCGGCCGGGGCTCAGTAAAAGATGGAGGTCTCTAGAGGGAGGGTTTGGAGTGTGGATTTTGTAATTATTTTTATTCTTTTGCATTTTTTTTATTTGAGGTATTTCTTTTTGTGTCGGGGGGGTTCATCGTGTTCGGTCACGTTGGACCACTCCAGTGTTTTATCGTCCCCGTCGGTAGCCTCCCTTACGACAGAGAGACTGCCAATTAGCTAACAAAAGAAGGACAAAACAAATATTTAATACTTGAATATATATCTTATTATCACTTTTATCGTTGTTGGGTATACTTACAGAGAATCGGTCTCCGTCCAAATATAACTCTAGAGTTGCAGATTATACCCATTAAAATATGGCAAACATTGTTATTCATAAGTATAATAATAATCATAATAATTCATCACATTTTATAGTGCTTTTCAAGACACTCAAAAGCAATTGTTGGTTTCATTGCACAATGATCCAATGATAAACAACAGCAAACCATTAATGATTTTCCCTCCTTCTTTATCTGCAGCTCTCTGGGCCAATAGCGATGGGACTGCGGACTCGCACCCTACCGTTGCTCCTCCCCTTCCTGGACTCCTCACCCCGTCATGTGACCCGTCGACACTTGTTAAAACTCTCGGCCAGTGGCGGTCTGGCACCGCACGGCCACGCCCTTGTGTGTCGCCATTTCAGCAAAGATGGCTCCGCCGCCTGGCCTGCGATTGGCCAGGACTCCGTGGAGGTCCTGGGCCACGCCTACCCCCGCGATGACTTCACCAACATCACACCTAAGATCCTGGCCAGCGTTGGCAGGAACCTTCACAATCAATCACATCATCCTCTCTGGCTCATTAAGGAGCGGATCAAAGAGCATTTTTATAGGTGGGTCAGCATTACCGTGAGTTGGGCTTGGCAGCGCGGCGAACGCTGCCAAGAAAAGTCCAACGGTATTGTTTGCACAGCGCTGTTTGTTCGCAAATGGTTGCTCAATGATTTATTAGCCAAACATCCCAGCATCCCGTCCAGCCGTTAATAAATCATGCGTTGATGATGGTGATAAAGGTTTTAGCAGTGGCGATGGGACATGGTCTCCGTTATCTCCAGTAGAGCAAGGCATTAACACGGCCAGAATCAGAATTTCTTTATTGTCATTGCACAGAGTACAACGAAATTGAGTAGCAATCCTAACGGTGCATTCACACAACAAACAGCAATTAAAAATAGAAAGAGTTAAAACGAAACAAATTTAAAATGCTAAATTAGAAATATAAATATCTGACCTATAAACAAGAAGATATAAAAACAATTGAGCTGAAATATTGCACTTCGGGATATTGCACATTGTTGAATTGTGAATTGTGGTGGCCCTATATACAAGTAGTGCAGTTGGATATTACATACAAAGCGCAGTTGGCATGTAAACATGTGTGCAGTGTTCTATAAATGTAACTGTGAGTATTGCAGTACTGACAGTCACACAGGTCCCAAACAGTCAGTGTCAGTGTTTGGGGGTCAGGGGTTCAATGCTTCCCTGCCTCTGACGACACGCGGCACTCACAACATCACACATGCTTTGCCATTGCGTTGATCTTAAGCCCAGTACTGATGATCTGGGAAATCACATGTATTTTTGGGTGACATCTCTCCAGTTCTTGGGTATGTCCCGGAACACCTGCCCGTATATACAGTGTTTAGGGGGCGTTACCTATGCTAATAACTATCAATCGGCCGTGCGCCTCCAATTGGGGGGATTCACCATTCAGCAGTGGTGGAAGGTAACTAAGTACATTTACTCAAGGGCTGTACTTCAGTACACATTTTAGATACTTGTTGTTTACATGAATATCTCTATACAAAATAGAAGAACGCTTCGTGCCTCTGCAGTTGACTATATTTGTATCAATATATTTCTCTCTTGACAGAAAAAAAAAGAGATAGGTCAATACATTTAAGAGAGGCCCAGTGATTTCACATATTGATGTTCAGCCTCAATTTACCTCCTGTCCTCCGCCTCTGTCAATCTCTCTCTCTCTCTCTCTCTCTCTCTCTCTCTCTCTCTCTCTCTCTCTCTCTCTCTCTTCTCTCTCGCTCTCTCTCTCTCTCTCAGCACCTTTGTCAATCGCCGGGGCAACCCCTTGTTCTCTGTCCATGACAACCTGAGTCCCGTTGTTACCACGGAGCAGAACTTTGACAGGTGAGCACAATCCGCTGCTCCTGAGCGCGTTGCAATTCATAGACTTGTGAAAAATGTCTTCATTTCCAAATTCACAAGTGGATGAAAGCTGATTGGTCTAAATTGTTTGATTGACAGCCTTCTGATCCCGTCCGATCACCCCAGCAGGAAACGAGGTGACAACTTCTACCTGAACAGGTGAGCTACAGAACGGCTGGCTAGTTGCTTCTACAAACCAGACACCAAGACTCACCACACTGTGGTCCCCTTATCTTACTATTGGTTATGATAATTGTGATGATATATAATGATATGATATTTTTGGAACCGACTTTTGTCTTCCAGGACTACGATGCTCCGCGCTCACACATCTGCCCACCAGAGGGAGCTAGTGAGCTCGGGCCTGGATCGCTTCCTATTGGCTGGAGATGTTTATCGGCGGGACCAGATCGACGCCAGTCATTATCCCATCTTCCATCAGATGGAGGGCGTTCGGCTGTTCTCTACTCGCGAGGTGTGTGTGTGTGTGTGCCGTTATGTGTGCTTTTTTGTTGACATTTCCTTGCTTTTTACATTGTTTTCCAAAAGCCAATAGTTTTGCAACAGGAGACTTTCCAATGTGTTGTCTTCCCACATCCAGCAAAGGACATTTTGACACGATGAGGCCGATATTCCTCATGAAACAACAGAAAGTGACAAGTGTTGTCGGTCTACGAGACGTAGGCACATTACAGTTTAGAAGCAGAAACACGCCAGCCCTGTGAGATAATGTTGAAAATCGCCAGTTATCCTTTAAATTGCACCTTTTTTATTGTGAATTTTGAATTTACCCTTAAATTCTATTTCAAGAGGTTGGAGTATGGACTATGCTAGCACGTCACCTCACGTTAATAAGCATCCTGCTAGCGTGTTCCCCCTCATGTTGGGGAACAACGTGCGGCTAACCTGTCACCCGATGCGTGTCTTCCCTCCTCCACCGGATAGTTGTTTTCGCGGGTGGAGAACGGCGAGGACCTGTCTCTGTTTGAGGCGGGCGGCCAACGCACGCCTCAGAAACAGCAGAGCCACACACTGGAGGCCGTGAAGCTGCTGGAACACGACCTGAAGAGCACCCTGACCGGCCTCGTCACCCACCTGTTTGGTAAAGGTGAGCTACGGGGGGGGCGGGTGGTGGGTGGGTGGGTCGGGCTGTAGTGACAAGCCACCCACAGCCCCGACACACGACACGACATCCTCTGCGGCGCGCACACTTCACGACTGTGTTGTGACTGTGTTGTAATCGCGTGTCTTGACGTCGCTGTGGGTTTCACACTGTAGGACTGATCGTGACACGAGGAGGAATCCCCCGACGAATGTGTCTGCTCTCCAAAGGACGTGTAGAACGGTAGAATGCGAGAACGGACACGGAAGGTCCGGATATGTAACCTGCTAGATATACTGCGACGGTTCTGCGATGCGTCAGCGAGCCTCTCGATCGCATCATTAGCAGCTCACACCGGCTTTTTACGGGAGAACGCTACGATCTGCCTTCGATTTTGGGCTTTTGTCTGGGACTTCCAAAAACTCGCCCATGTCTGGAAGATCGGCCATAAGGACATTACCCCCCGTTAGTCACAAGTCCCTCCATGGAGCGCTTTATTCATCAAAATATATGTCTTATCTGCTTGTATTTAATGGCGATAAACTGGCCCGTATTGCACCCCCGACGGACGGCTTGGGTCGTCCTCTTTTGTGTCGGCCGTGCCTTTTGGTCGCACAAAGATCAACGTTTCTCGCCTATGAGCAACTTTCTGTCAGTGAAGTCTGTGAAGCGCTCAGAAGAAGAACATTGAAAAATGGAACGCTTCACAGACTTTATGAACAGAAAGTTGCTGGTACGTGATGACACTCCTCGATGTCTGGGCAACCAAAGGCACGCTGACGCAATATTGGTGAGTATATGAGTATTAAGTACAAGCAGATAGGCCTTATGATGGAGCTTCTATTGAAGATTCTTTTTCTCTCTGTTTTGCGTAAAATAATGTTTTGGGTTAAGTTAGTGTGTCTCTTATGTGTATTTTATTGTATGCTGCTGCTGTTGTCTCAGCCTGTCTGTCTCTGTCTGTCAAAAAGATGTTAAAACTCAAGGAAGCCTCGTTAAATAAAGGTTTAATTAAAAAAAAATCTACATTCTCGCCTGACTTGTATTTCATCAGATTTTCCACCTCCTCCCTCCTTCCTTCCCCCGCTCAGATCTGGAGGTGAGATGGGTGAACTGCTACTTCCCGTTCACACATCCCTCCTTCGAGATGGAGGTGCGTTTCCAGGGTGACTGGCTGGAGGTTCTGGGATGTGGGGTGATGGAGCAGAAGCTGGTCAACTCAGGTCAGAAGAGACACACATGACACGACACGACACACACACACACACACACACACACCACACGTCTACTCATGGGTCTTTTTATATTCAGAACCCTCAGACCGTCTCCATATTATTACTCCTACGTTTAGAACAACAGTCTAATTGCCAGCTGTACAGAAAGGCATCTGGATTCTCTGAGGTGTGTGTGTGTGTGTGTGTGTGTGTGTGTGTGTGTGTGTGTGTGTGTGTGTGTGTGTGTGTGTGTGTGTGTGTGTGTGTGTGTGTGTGTGTGTGTGTGTGTGTGTGTGTGTGGGCCTGACTGTAAAGCAGGTTGGACTGATTATTTAAAGCATCTCGTTGCTCTGTGCCCATCCAGGCTTTGCATTTTAATCCAAAGCGACTTGGAGGTACAGATTCAGACCACTAATGAGTTGGGATGGAGTTGGGGACCTCTTGCTCCAGGATGCCTGGAGGAATGCTGGAGGATGCTGTGGACATTTGGGGGGGGAGGGAATCAAACCCGGAACTTTTTTG
>PIJE02000189.1:122500-128387 GCA_002895965.2 Coryphaenoides rupestris
TACAAACCTTATCCGAATGAGGAGTGAACAATATGTGTGATGTAGATGATGATGTGATAAATGGTGTGTAGTGCAATGTGTAGTGGCACGGAAGGGGGGGGGGGTGGGGGGTGGGTTCCCATGGGGCAGCCTGGGTCGTGGTGCTACATATGGGACCCGGTGCTAATGACCGTCCTGCCGCCTGATTTACACACACACCCCCCGAGGGAGTTTGTGTGTGTCTGCGTGTGTGCGTGTGCGTGTGTGTTTGATGGGATAGGGTTCTGAAATCTGATTAAAGTCATGTTGGTGACAATTAACAGCCCGTCATACCCCTGCCTCAGGCCACACGGGACTCTGTGTGTGTGTGTGTGTGTGTGTGTGTGTGTGTGTGTGTGTGTGTGTGTGTGTGTGTGTGTGTGTGTGTGTGTGTGTGTGTGTGTGTGTGTGTGTGTGTGTGTGTGTGTGTGTGTGTGTGTGTGTGTGTGTGGTTCAGGTGGTGACTTGAGGCTTAATCCTCTGCCTCCTGAATAAATCATGTGCCAGTTGTGACCAGCTCTCCACTAAAACCCCCCCCCCCCCCCCCTCTCTCACCACACACACACACACACACACACACACACACACACACACACACACACTCATAATTCTACTTCGGTCCTTGAAGGGTTTATATGTGGATCTTTTGTCTTTTGTGATGAGTCTACAGTTTACCTCTTTGTTCTTACTGACACTCTCTCTCTCTCTACCTCTCTCTCTCTCTCTCTCTTCTCTCTCTCTATCTCTCTCTCTCTCTTTCTCTCTCTCTCTGTCTCTCTCTCTTTTTCTCTCTGTTTGTCTCTCTTTGTTCATCCCCCTCTGTCTCTTGTCTCTGAAAGAGACAGTGGTGTTGAGCATCAGCTGAGAGGAGGTGGCTGAGAGAGGAGAGACTAGAGGAGTTGATCAGGGTGGAGACTCATTGATAGATGCATGGATCCCACTCTTAATTGCTGTATTACTCATGTGTTGCGTCTGGCATTCATTAGTGATGATTGAGTTGTAATATGTGTGTGTGTGTGTGTGAGAGAGAGTGTGTGTGTGTGTGTGTGTCTGACTGACAATAAATGCGTGTGTATGTATAATATGTAGAAGTGTGCCTGTGTGTGTTTACGTCGTATGAGCACATGCTGTAGTGTGTGTCTGTGTGTGTGTGTCTGTGTGTGTGTGTGTGCGTGTGTGTGTGTGTGTGTGTGTGTGTGTGTGTGTGTGTGTGTGTGTGTGTGTGTGTGTGTGTGTGTGTCTGTGTGTGTGTGCGTGTGTGTGTGTGGGTGTGGTCCTAATTAAAACATAACATTCATCAACATGTGTGAAGCTCTGTGACCGGCCATGTTTTGTTAAGCTTGTTGACTCCGCCCACCTGTGACCTCTGCCCCCCCCCCGATGTGATTGACAGCTCCTCTTTGCTTCACTGCGTCATTCCACCCCCTGTGTGTCCATGAATTCACCCATCCATCCCCCTCCATTCTCTCTCTCTCTCTCTCTCTCTCTCTCTCTGTCTCTCGCTCGCTCGCTCTCTCTCTTTTTTAATATTTAATGAACTTTCATTTTTCATATTCATTCTTTGTTCTTTCATTCATGTTAATAGTCTCCCTTTTTGAAACATTCTATTTATAACGTCAATTCAAAAATAGCTTTGACTTGAAAATAGGCAAAAACTGAGATATTGCTAAAGTCAAGTAGCTTGTGTGGGTCCTATCCAAATGCTAACATCATCGGCAAGTGGGAATTGGGTTCAACAACAGTGTGCCAAAGAAAGTATGCTCATTAACAAATTGTTAACTACAGTGAGAATATTACAAGCCGCTGGGCTGTATTAATACATGATGATGATATGTTGATATGTATGCATCGCATTGATTTCTCTTTGTCTATTTTTGGCCTAGAGCTCTTAATGTCTACCCCCCCACTCCTAATGCCCCCCCCCCTTACTACCCCAGACAAACACACACACACACACACACACACTCCCTATATGTAATCCCACTGGAAGCAATTGCTGGTGGGCCACAGCTGCCCCCAACACACACGCGCACGCATACATAGCTGCATGTGTGTGTGTGACAGTTTTGTGTGTGTGTGTGTGTGTGTGTGTTATGCTCTCTTTTATTTGTTATGTGGTTACTTACGTGTGTGTGTGTGTGTGTGTGTGTGTGTGTGTGTGTGTGTGTGTGTGTGTGTGTGTATGTGTGTGTGTGTGTGTGTGTGTGTGTGTGTGTGTTTATGTAACATGCTACATGTAAAGTACATATATAGGGGACCTTCTATGCACTGACGACTGATTGTTTTCATAGAGAGGGCGGCGGCCACAAACGCACGTCTCTTGTCTTTCAGCACGCAACGCCGTAACGGAGGGTTGTCATGGCAACCGGCATTAAATATTAAACACGTGAAACCGACCTCGGCTGCGCATTGTCGCTATAAATAGTTGCAGTGGATACAAAATTAACATTTTGTTTGCATTCCTACTCTTTTCGTCTTTGGTTCCACGACGGCGGTGTGGTTGTGCTTGCGATATGCCGGTCAGAAGTGTTTCGGTTCCGTACGAAGATCAGGGCGAGAACATCGGGTTCGAGGCACGTCTGAATGACTCTCGCCTCAGTGTTGGGGTACATTGAATTATGACTTTAGTTTGTTTCCACATATGCAAGCGTAAGCGCTCATCACCACCATGAGCGACCCTCTTCTCTCCCACATTGACATTTGTAGCTAAAGGTCTAATTGAAATTAGTCACACTTATTTTACATTCATTTTGGCTGTAGCTATAGCGTTTCCACATAGTTTTCAGATGTGAGAGAAGAGAGCAGAGAAGAGAGAGAGAGAGAGAGAGAGAGAGAGAGAGAGAGAGAGAGAGAGAGAGAGAGAGAGAGAGAGAGAGAGAGAGAGAGAGAGAGAGAGAGGGAAGGGGAGAGAGAGAGAGAGAGAGAGAGAGAGAGAGAGAGAGAGAGAGAGAGGATTTTGACACTCAACAACCTAAGTGTTGCATTTCCCACACCTGTGATTGACAGGCAAGAGGGATTCCCCAAGCCAATCAGGAAACCCAATTGGTCTTCTATGAGCGCGGTGTGGTTTCAATTCTAAATGGTCTCATACAGAGGCAGGTGCAGTCAAAACAAACGGATATTCTTACATTGCATTTCACTCACTTATAGCTGATATGCCATTTGTTTTGTAATTAAATACTTAAACTTAAAACTTCAACTTAAATAATAGCTCTTCAATCTTACCTAGAGCGCCTTTATTTTAAATATGAGCATAAGATAAGATAGAACTTTATTAACCCAGAAGGAAATTATTGTGCCAGGTTGCATAGCAATAGAATAAAACAATAGAGAAATAAACCGAATATAAAAAATAAAATAACAGATTTATAAATGTACAGTAGGTTATACCGGTAGAAGTATAAAAATATATAGTTAAGTATAAAAATATATAGGTAACAATTTAAACAACAGCATTTAATTTTTTTTAAATAATTTACCAGACAGGAGTGTGTATTGTCAGTATAGTATAGTGTAGTGTTCTTCCTCTCTCTTCTTGTCATTGAGGACATGAAAGCAGATCCATGTGGCAAACACGACTTAAAAAGCCCAGCGACGGCAAACCCAAGTCTAAGTCCTACCCAGTCTAACCTCCCGTGATGTCGCAGGCCCTTCTGGCTCTCGTAGGATGGGTTTGTTCAGGGTTTTGTGTCCGCGGTTCAGTGATGGCACAACAAGTGCCACAGCTTAATTCTCCCTCTATCTCTCTCCTCTCTCTCTCGCTCTCTCTCTCTCTGTCTGAAAGATCGAGTTGGATGTTTGCTGGCTTCATGTACAACAAACAAGTCCCTGTAAGCCACAAACACCGGAGTACAAAGGGTTTGCATGTTTAGCGCTCGCTCAGCACTTGAACCCGACCAGCAGCAGAATTGTTTTGGGGCTTTTTGTACCGTGATATGATGCTGATGAATGTACTGCCACTGATGTGTGACAGTACATGCATGCTTGCACACGGCCCTCCTAAGCTCGCTGCTTGTTTTGGTTGGGATATCTAGCGATACGCTGGCGGACATTTTGTATTTAGTTAGTTTTTATTTCCCTTGTTGTACTCTTGAGTCTGTTAGGGGGGATCCCGTGACAAAAGAGGAAAGAGGTCGCAAAATGGACAATTCGTTGTCCTTGTCGCTGGCTTGTGGTTAGTAGGTGTGGTGGAAATCAACTGGGTGAGTGCCAGGGAATTGTGTTTCCGAAAGGTCTGACTACAAATAGCTGTGCAAATAAACTTGTCTCGACTGACTATTTATTGTAATTTGACCAAAGACAACAACTTGATGGTGTGGGAAACCTCGCCCCAGGTCCTCGGCTAGAGTAAGACCATTTAGCCAAGCGTTAATGTTTCATAAGATCTAACCGTGGTGATGTTACCCCAGGCAAATCACAGGTCTAACCAGAGGCCTGCCATTGTGGATCTATTAAGGGTTACTCCGGGAGCGGGCCTTTATTGATGCCTGCTGTGTGATGAGGACGAGCTCCTGACACCCATTGAGTGTCCCCCACAGTAGCCAGTAGCTACCTTGTCATTAGTCTGGGCTCCAGCGGGTCCTACCGTGTGTTGGCGGGAACTTCTGGAGGCAAACTGCACAGAGACCGGACCGGAAACGGCAGTAACAGCAAAGGGGCGGAGTTACGTCCTTGTTTCCTGTTTCGTTGCGGAGGTATTCTGCCAAAGAAAACTCATTTGTGCGTGAGCGGATGGAAGATTTCAGAAGGGGAAAGATTTTAGTGTGAATTTCCACAGTGGCCAGTCTAGACGTGTTGATTTGAAACCCTGCCAACCTGCAACCTGATTGGTCGGAACAAATATGATTCGAAAGTGAAAGTGAAATGCCCCACTAACCCAGATTTGAGCTCGCCTGCCTTTAAGATAAACATCTAAAGTCTGATTTGTGAAACGACCTTTCCATAGATGCCAGTAACTTCTGCATGTCTGTCTCTCTCTCTCTCTCTCTCTCCTCTTTCTCTCGTAGTCTCGTCTTTTTGGCGGTCTGACTGCCGCTCGGTCCTCACGTAGACAACAGCCACCGCCGTCAAGACACTACATCGCACGGGGGAAAAAAATGACGACAGAAGCGAGGGACAATGAATTTCCGTCAATTTTCATACCTCAACACACCGGAGGCTTGGCAGAGTAGCAGGTGTTTACAAAAACAGCACAGCTGTCCGCAATTAGGGGGAAGCAGTTAGCCAAAGTACACAACAGATTTACGATCTGCTCCGTCGCCCTCGTCGCTCTCAAACTAGTGAGGATTTGTCAATATTCCTACCTTGAAAGTAACATATAGTGCAAAGAAATGTGTGTGTGTGTGTGTGTGTGTGTGTGTGTTTGTGACCCGAACATGTGTGTATATATGCACGCACACACACACACGATATACAGCAATCTGCATAAGTTGCTAATATCTAGTCATGCACACACACACCATCTCACCCGCTCACACTGTCACGTACACAAGTCCACACAGGCTTTCTCTGGAAGCGTGTGTGTGTGTGTGTGTGTGTGTGTGTGTGGCCAGCCAGCCTGTTCCATTATGTGCGGGCATTATTCACTGTTGGCCAGTTGGCATGAATGGAACGTCATCGGATTCATCACCGGATTCGTCTTCTGCTGCGTCTCAGAACACTGCGGGCAGAATTTACATCCTCCTCTTCAACGTTGTCATCATCATCATCTTCGTCACCGCCGTTGTCATCATCGTCTTCATCTTCATAATCACCACCACCACCACCAACATCACCACCATTATAATCATCACCACCACCATCACCACCACCATCACTACCACCATCATCACCACCATCATCACCGCCATCATCACCACCATCATCACCG
>PIJE02000189.1:130010-150010 GCA_002895965.2 Coryphaenoides rupestris
ACACACACACACGCCTAATCCATGCTTTATGAAGCCCTACAATGTCCCATAATCCTCTGGGAAATATACTGCTTCCCCATGGGAACACACACACACATGCATACACTCAAATTCATAATATACACTGCCATTAAAATGCATTATTATACCCCTTTGACCCACACATGCACACACACACACACCTCTCTTCTACACACACACACACACACACACACACACACACCTCGTGTGTGTGTGTGTGTGTGTGTGTGTGTGTGTGTGTGTGTGTGTGTGTGTGTGTGTGTGTGTGTGTGTGTCTCTCTCTCTCTCTCTTTCCCCCTCTCCCAAACTTGGAACACCTGATCTGGAACAAGTCGGCACTAATTATTACCGCTGCACACGAGAACATGTGATTAACTTGTTGCGCGCGACGTCCATATTAATTGATTCCTGCCGTGCGTGGCTGTATACACACGCAGCAAAGCTCGGCTTTGAGTTATTGAATGTCTTCTAATGGCCGTTCCCTAACGCAGAGCGAACATCCATCACACACACAAATACACACACACACACACAACCACTGCCACGCCATTTCTCACAAAAGACGCCGCTAACAAGACAAGCGGACATTTTTTCTGAGGCAACAGCATGCATGTAGATTACGAGCGCTACGACTTCATTCTACTAACTACAGCCTCCATCTTGGTTTGTCTATTTTATTCGCTATTTCATCTTTAATACATGACGGTGTAGCATTGAACTCTTTGGAAATATTTTCGGAATGTATTTTTTGATGAATAGTGTGTACCTAAAAATGTACCCTCCAACCTTGGAGTCTTTTCGTGTATTTTATTATAATTATTGTTCCAACAACACTGCAGACAAGCTCTCGTCTGGCTCAACTGGTACAGCCAGGGTTGGGAGTTCAATTCCCATCGGGGGCCATGCGTGAAAAAAATTGCCATAGCAACCAAGTACCCTCATCTCATTGGGTCAATAACATCACAACTCCCACGCCGCTGGCCTTGTTACATCAAGCTGAAACACACACACACACACACACACACACACACACACACACACACACAAGCACAAGTTCAAGGCGCGTTCACTCAACTTTGACCCCGGTGGTGCGCCTCATGACTGCAACATGCCAACTAATAGATTTGCAGCGTCGTCCAACAAAGAGCTGTGGCTGATGTGTGTGTGTGTGTGTCTGTGTCTCTGTGTGTGTGTGTGTGTGTGTGTCTGTGTGTGTGTTTAAACTCAATGTGTCTCAAGTGAATGCACCTTAAAGCAACGCCGCACCACAGGCGGAGCTGCGGCATAGGGTGGAGCGGTTTGTTTGTTTGTTTGTTTGTTTGTTTGTTTGTTTGTTTGTTTGTTTGTTTGTTTACACCCACCTCCGCCCTGCCTGTTGTTTTTTGACATGCTTTTGTTATGTGGTGTGAAGACGCAAGGAAGATCAGCTTCTGTTCTGAGCTTTACCATTTACAGTGGTAGAACCAGAGCAGGGTGACTCAACACACACACACACACAGACACACAGACAGACAGACAGACAGACAGACAGAGACACACACACACACACACACAGACAATGAGAACTCAATGCAGCACAGTGGTACACAACGCAAAGCAACACAAACCTGACCTGCGCTGACTCCTGACCGTGACCTAACCAGCACCCAATACAGCTTCCCAATAACATCAGACGGGCATAAATAGGGCTACCCATTGGATTAGCTCCACCCCCTCAGCTAAACCAAACGATTATAAATCAATTAACATAAATACCCAACCTAACCAGCCAAAACTCCTACAGAAGGTGCAACACATGATCATAAATGAATAGCAACATGTTGCAATGTGATACACTTCTATATGACATTCATCTCATTGCAGATATTTTGGGAACACGTTGTGAACACACCCTGTAATGAGATGGGCTAGTCTGGCTCGGGATCACGTGACATAAATACAGGAAGTGAAAACTAAATGTTCCGGCAAACAATAAGCGGCGAGTAGAGTGCTGAGATGACTTGACTTGTGTGTGTCTTCACTTGGTTGTGACAATGCGTGGTGGATGAATGTGCTTGATAACCGGGGAACAGGGAATGTACAGAAAACGACAAGATACAATGGACTCAAATGTTCATGCGACGTCTTAAATAGTCCTGACTTTCACGCCGTAGTTTGAGACTTGTCCGTCTATATATCGACCAGGGAAGACTGCGTGCCTCTTCGTCTCATATCCATCTTCTATACCAGATATGTGAGACAGAATATTAACATGTTTTTTGGTCAGTGAACAAGTGTACGCTGGCAGTGCTGTACAGATGCCACACGAGAGAAAGAGCGATATAACTAAAGTTAACAAATTAACAATTATGACCGGAGGTTCTGTTTGGTTTGGTTTGGGCTTGGATTCTGTTCACTCTGTCTCTGCGGTGTGTGTCCCTCCCCCCCCCCTCCTTCACACACTCTCTGTTTTGCGGTTTCTTTTGACTTTGTACAACACTGTGCAGTCCACAGTTTAAATCAAGGTCGGTTTTGTGTGTGTGTGTGTGTGTGTGTGTGTGTGTGTGTGTGTGTGTGTGTGTGTGTGTGTGTGTGTGTGTGTGTGTGTGTGTGTGTGTGTGTGTGTGTGTGTGTGTGTGTGATGAGAGAGATCTTTTTAATGATGCGCTAAATGTTTGCGTGTGTGCTGCCCCTGGCCATTTACCCTGCCGCTAGGACGCCCATTAAAGCCAAACCACAGGATCAGAGCCACAGCTCCGCCCAGATGTTCCTCACTGTTTAATTCCCCTCACAAAACTCGTGATAGGGGATGGGGATGGGGATGTTGATTGGGATAGGGGAGGGATGTTGATGGGGATAGGGGATGGATGTTGATGGGGATAGGGGATGAGATGTTGATGGGGATAGGGGATGTTGATGGGGATGTTGATTGGGATAGGGGATGTTGATGGGGATAGTGGATGGGGATAGGGGATTGAATGTTGATGGGGATGGGATGTTGATGGGGATAGAGGATGGGATGTTGATGGGGATAGGGATTGAGGATGTTGATCGGGATGTTGATGGGGATAGGGGATGGGATGGGGATGGGGATGGGGATGTTGATGGGGATATGGGATGGGGGATGGGGATGGGGTTGAGAGCATTCCCGGGGTAAGAGCTGTGTCTCGTTGTCAGCTTTCTCGGGGAAACCGTGCCACTTTACCGTTGTTCCCATGGAGATGTTTTTATCTTCCCTAACTTTGACATCATGTAAGCTGAACTTTATTGCATCCGAGGCGGGAATGTAAGCTTCTGTCGCGGCAGCGCCTGAAGTGATTCAACTGTAGTCGGGGTCCCCGCAAAAAATAAGATGCTAATAAAAAATATGAATGCTGTGAGTTTGGGGTTTGTCGCCTTTTTAAAAAGAAGAATCTCTTTGAAGTGTCTGAATGTAAAAACATACAAACAATAAGAAAAAAACCACAAGAAGGAAGGAACATAATTTAATGGAGAGTCTGAGACGATGTCTGGTGGAGACTTCGACCTCGGCATCCACAGAATTTCGTTTTTTAGTTTTTTAGTCGTTTTTTAGTTTTTTTTTTCATGACAGAATGTCAACAATAATCATCTATTCAACAAACCCAATTTGCCCAAAACAGTGACACGTAAAAAAATTGCTCGAAGAACAATTTGAATAAAACAGCCCTTATTTACTGGGTGACAGGATATTGGCCGGCTGAAATGTACTGGGTTCCATCGCAGTGTCCACAACCAACCTGTAACCAACCACAATTTTTCTGTATTCACTGTAAGTCGCTTTGGATAAAAGCATCTCCTGAATGATGACATTTAAAAAATTCAGTATATAAAAATTGTAGTCATGTGCTTTTGGAGAACCCCTCACCCAAACAACCTCACACTCGACACTGCACTCCCTCAGGTCCTCTGTAATACACCAACCAGTGCAGGGGCCGCTTCGTCCCTGTTCGGAATGTGCACATTTGGGCGATCGCTTGCAGCTTTCTTGAGAACCGTTCCTCCAAACAACTTCACACTCGACACTGCGCTTTCTTGGGCCCTCAGTAATAAAACCACGAAGAAAGAAAATTACAGACATGCATACATACACACTCCCACACTCTCACACACACACACACACACACGTACACTCAACACACAGACTCCTTCCATTATAGTTCGATGTACGAGGGACAGGGACAGTCCATTTCTTCTTGTGTCTCCGAGTCACTGGTGCAGGAAGAGCAGTTTGCTCTCTGTGGTCCCACAATGCACCTGGGAGTTTACCCATTGAATGGATAATACTCTAGATCCATCCTGCGTTTGGGCCACAAGGGAGGGAGGTCTGATCTCTATCTTTTTCTCTCTCGCTCATACCTTTTCCCTCATGTCTCAGAGGTTTAGGTTGTTGCTTGTTATGCCACCTCCCCACCCCCCCCCACCAGGTTTTAATCTCTCTAATGATGTCTTCATGTCGTTCCTCATCGCTCCCTCCCTCTCTCTGGTGTTCCCTCCTCATCCTCTCCTTCCACCGAAACCTGGCGGGCCGCTGTACACCGGCCCATGAGCCGGCGTTGGGGGAATTTGTTTGCCGACCAATTACCAGCTAAGCAGCTCTCTCTTACAGGGGAAATAAAAATGTGTTCTGTTATTATTTCACACTTCAGCGAGTGTTTCATATGTATAAAGAGGTGAATCAATAACCATGAAATATTAATAGACAAACAAAAACCTCAGAAAGGGACGCTTGACTGAACACTACACCTCATCCTCATGTTTTTTAAGATTGCTCTGCTTGTTTTTGCTGTTGGGCAAACAGGTGCGATCATCTTCGTGGATTTAACAAAATCGAAAGTGTTTCAAACGGCGTATTCTCAGACAAGAAAACGCCCCAGACTGCCTTAATGCTTGCTTATGCAGTCGATATTCTGTTGCCTCTGAGTAAATCCGTAGTTATTGCCGCCGCCGACTCTGGGTGTTCCGGCAGCGGGAACGTATCCCCTTCCCCCGCCGTGCTAATGCGGCTTCATGCGCCATCAGAACAAAAAAAAGCCAGAACCTTAGCTCGGGGAAACACACCGCCGGTACTGACGCCACCCGTCTGACCCGGATCCTTTTAATAGTGTTTCCCTGTGCCACGCCGGAGCAGAACCGCTTTGGTCCAACACACACGAGTGAAGTTATTTAGACGCAGCCCCAGCCAGCTTCAAAACCAGCAACCACGCCAAGGGCTTTGTGTACGGCGGGAAAAAAGTTTTGAGGCCCACAGAGGAAAAAGTTGAGGAAAGCAATTTTTTCATTACTATTACTTCTTAACTTGGAAACTAGAAATGCGCTGCTTCTGCTTTGTCGTCTTGGCATAAATATTAGTTTTAGCCGAACTTTTCTCATGTGTCAACCGCTCAGGGCGTAGAGCCGGGTTGACACTTGTCTCCTGGAGGGTCGCCGTGGTTCAGTCTCTTACAAAGAGGTCCTCTCAGGTACCAGGGGATGCAGTCCGCTCATCGTTCAGCCTCATCTTTCATTCGCAGTTGGTTGAGTTCTAGTCGAGACGCGCGTTCAATATGCAAGTGTATTGTCCTGGCTCATGGCTCCCACTTCAGCCCTTAACAATCTCATTAATGAATGAATACACGATGAGCTGTCTGTGCCACGAGACGGGTTTGGAAACAGGTTCGTCCCTAAGAGCGCGAGCGCGAGCCAAGACACCAAGAGCTCTGCGCAGTCAACACATGTTTTAGTGCCGCGGTTGCGCTGGCTCTGTTGTAAACAGCAGAATAGGCAACGACAACACATTCACCATCAAGTAAGTGACGCTTTTTGACAACGATGCCCCAAATAGAATTCACACAACACAAGATTTAAGCCACGGTTTTCTAGCCGCTGCCGCTTTTTTTTGGAAGATGCCGACAAAAGCCCAAAATCGGAGGCATATCGGCAGATCGTGTCGCGGCCCAAGGAGCGACAACCGCATTGTTCAAGAAGCCTCTGTGAGCGAGACACTTTTATAAACATCAGCGCTGCGATGCAAACCGATGTTGAGCGACAACAGTAAAATGAAATGTTTTGATGCGGTCCTTGACATTCAAACCTCTGGGAGCCCTGAACAGATTCGTAGCTGGAAATGTTACGGGGGGATCTCCACCACAGGCGCAGAACTTTTGAAATCTTTGTGTTCCGCTCAGGGGCTCATAACACCGAATCCCCCGCCTAACTTCCAGCCGTGCTTGCTCTCCAGCATGCACTGCTATTTCATTACCAACATTGATTCATAGTGAAGCCGTGACACAAACATGTATTGTGGACTGTAGACCGCAAGAAAAGGACATCTTGTTTTATTTTTGACACCTTGTTTTGACACACACCTTTTTTTCCGTGTGTTTTTGGGTCAGGCCCCACTGCCCACGTATTTGTTTTTTGCTCACAAGGGATGCAAAAAAGTTCTGATCTATTTGGCTCCCGGTGCGCCCACTGTGAAATACAGCTCCACACATGTCACTGGACAGACTGTACATATTGAACTGGGCTGGTCTGAGACAGATCCACCACTTGTTCGGGATCCCTCCCTCCCTCCCTCCCCTCCCTCTCTCGGCGTAGGAACATCTCTCGTCTGCTGTCATGGCAACGGAGGCGGGGAATGATTGTAGAAGGGGCCTGGCGAAACGACGTGTACGGGTGTGGGTTGTAAGAGCCGAAGGTCACGGCTGTACCTGTCCCTGCATACCTGTGTCCAGCGCGCCTCGATTGGAGAGGCGGTGCAGGCGCACACGCACACACACACACGCACACACACACGCACACACACGCACACACACACACACACACACACACTCTCTGGCTGGGAGAGGGGGCGAGAGAGAGGGATGGTCTTGAAGCATGTTGTAGTGTCACAAACATCGATGAATGTTTCCGGGGGCTTCTGTGTAGTCCTGCACCAAGCCCTGTTCCTTTCAAATTGGCTCCAGTAACTGCTGTGTGTGGTCTCCTTAATGGATGCTAATGAGCTTAGTAACAATTCACTTTAACTAATTATGGAGGAAGAGCGTTGGAGAGACTGCTACAAGATGCTATTTTCTTTGTTTTGTTTCACCAGACGTACTTATGTCTTGAGTGTGTGGTAATCGCATATCTCCTTGCCTAACATGCAGAGTTGTCTGAGAACAACACTTGGACATAATACCAAAATCAAAACATTTGTAATTTTTAGGCCGTCCAGGATGCCTGCTGATGCCTGAAGCTTGATCCATTTTTGCAGATGAAACACGAGGCGGCGTGTCCAATGTGCAAACGCCCGCAATCCAATCGTTGAATTTACTCCAGCCTCGTCGAGCGCTGTGTTGTTTCCAGGACAACGTGCGCTCGCCAAACAACCCCTGATGGCGTGCGCCACCGCGTCCCCGCAGTCCATAATCCGCGGGATCTCTCCGGATTGCCTCCCCGACATCCCGGGCCCAGACTGCGGCTTCTCGGTTCACAGCTGTGTGTTTAGCCGTCTGGCTGCGCTTGGATCGCCCGGGAGATGTATCTCAAACCCCACTGTAAACAAGGCCCCCGAAGACAGCCGGGGAGACGTGGCAGCCGGCGGTGTCAGGGAGAACAACCGAGGGTAGACGCTTGAGGAACACTTTCCAGGCCTCGAGACAGAGAGAGACAGAGAGATTGTATTGAGAGAATTAGATGAGAGAGAGATGGAATTGAGAGAATGAGATGAGAGATTGTCTTGAAAGAATGAGATGAGAGAGAGAGATTGAATTGAGAGAACGGGATGAGAGATAGATGGAGGGGGGAGGACATAAGGAGCAGAGAGAGACGGAGGGAGAGACTCAACGGTGGTGCTGGTGGTGGTGGTGGAGTATCATCCTGTAGAGCGGGGGGCTGAGGAGGATCGATTGCGCTCGGTTGTAAATGAGTCAAGGAGGAGAGGAGGGAGCGGCTCACGGGAGGACCATCAGGTGGCCCGCGCGGTAAGTCGTCAACGTAATTGGAGCTCGAAGACGTCGGGTTCTGCCGCCGTCTGCACTTCAATCCGTGGCCGAGGCCCCGGATCCGATCGCTGTCGACGCGGCACTTTAGTTCAAAAGCGGGCGCACTTAGTTTCACCGTACCCAGGAGTGCAGTGACGCCGTTGCGGCCTCGTGCTAGTTAGTGGCCATGTTTTAGCATTCAGGCTCTCCTGAATGCTAAAACATGGCTGATCCCGAACTCAATTGATCCCTCGACTTTAATCTTAGATCATCAAAGTGCACATGAATTTTGCTGCAAGTTGTTTTTGAGCGAGAAAGTTGTCGATCGAAAATCGGACAAGTCTGCCGATGCACGTTTGACTGTTATTGCGGAAGCGCAGACGCAATACAACCATGTCCATACATTTTTAAAACGAGACCGTGCTTTCAACATTTGACTCCTTGTGTGGACCTACCTACGGGAACATCGAATCTGTGTCCTTTTGGGTCTGCTGCATCACTACACAGTCCACAAAGTCCACATGGCCGACTCAAAGTCAGGCTTCAGCTAGAAACACACACACACATATTAGCTCTTAATTAAAATTGGCTGACGCAATTGTCAACTGACATTTTTTCCGATGAACTAAGCTCCATCTTTGAAATGAAACGGGTGTTTCAAGCATTCTCTTTGGCTTATATTTCTTTCACGCTTTTTTTCGTTATGTGACTCTATCCGCCTCTCGATATCAGTCACTTTTTTCAGCGGTAGCTGTCATTTTCTGTAGCCTTTCACAACTCAAACATTGTCACAGGAATGCAGTACATCTGTCCAACAAAATCTGTTTTCACGCTCCGCTCAATTCCCAGTGCTAAAGTGCCAAGTTGTAACCAGGTGTTAAAAAGACCAATGCTTGTTTCGAGAAGCTCTCTCTGGCGTACCAGGCAGGCAGAGGAGAATCCAGTATCATCGCTTCATACGGTATATAAAGGGTATTGACGACCCACTTTTAACTTCTGCATTTTATTAATTAGTAGGTGAATATATACGCCTTTTAGAATGATCTAGAGACAGGTTTGATATAGGAAATCCAGTTCCTCCTAGTTAAATTACGCCTTGCACATACTTCCACAATGTTATGACCTTGTGGTTGTTCATCAGCATATCATGATGCTGATATTGGGTGTAAACTTCGCCATGACTATCATGACAATCCATATGCGTCCATATGGCCCAGCCTCACCAGAGGGTCACCCCTGCTCCGTGGCCCTTCTGGTGGGGCTGGGGGTGTGGTGGTGGTGGTGGGGGTGTCTTACTGAGGCGGAGGAGCGAGAGATGCTGTATAACAAGCTACATGTTCGTGTACGGTATTGTCAGCGAGGGAAATAAACGGAAGGCGTGGAACAAGCGATAAACTGCTAGCAACGGGCCAGAACACAAGCTAACCACATCCCTCACAGCAGCAGTTTGACAACATCGTTGCCATGGTAACACCACTGACATTAACAAATGCCAATGAGCAAGGGAGTGTGAAATACATCGAAGTGGATTCGAGAGGCGGGGCGGCGCCGCTCCTCTGCGTGACCCCGCCCACCCTGCCCCACGGCTCCTATTGGTTGGTAATCACCTATGACATTGCCCTTGTGAGCCACCCGGCATTCGCAACATGAGATGTTGCATAATTACCGGTTGCCTAGCAACTGCCATGGCACCAAAATGGCCTCCGGTGGAAGGCATCTGAACTGCTGCGTGATTTCCAGAGCCAGTTGACCCTCATGGTTGCCGACTCCCACCCTACGAAAAACACACTCTGTGGTTTCCAACATTCTGGTGCTCTTTAGATTCACTTTCACGTTTTGAGAAATGTTATTGGTTCGTTGGGGGAATTGTATTCAAATTCAATCAGGAGTTCTGGAAAATGGTGTCTTGGCAAGAGCCAGGATGCCGTCTTCTCGTGTATTTATTGTATTGTTCACAGCAAGATTACAACTGCTAAATACTTCCCATACACACCGTAAACTGTGGACTGAAATGTCAGCAGAACGTCGTTTTAATACGTTGCAGAGAAATCAATATGTCTCAAAGTGTAACGATCAGGCCGCCCCGTCCACAATATATTAACAAAATAACTTACCTCCACAATGCTTTCTTTTCGGTGCCCATTTCTCACCGAAGGACAAGCTAAGCATATGACCCAGGGCGGACTCTTAACCACTTCAGCGGGTGACATGAAACAACAAGATCATTAAAAGTTCATCAACTTTGAGAACGTAACACACATCGTAGATACTGCAGGTCTCTTAGCTGTGGTGTTAAACCAACAGGTGTTGCTAATAGAGCCAGGGTGTTCACCGAGGAACCTGAGGAGAGCCCTGCTACTCCTCTCTGGTGCTTTTAGCTCGTTTTGCGATGCTACGCTGTGCTAGCCTGCTAGCCACGTGATAAATGATCGCGCTGGTATTGTGTGCTGTGTGTGTGTGGTGTATGGTGTGTGTGTGTGTGTGTGTGTGTGTGTGTGTGTGTGTGATGTGTGCGTGTATCTGTGTGTGTGCATGTGCGTGTCAAAGAGGGCAAGCATCTGTTTACTGTTTTATTGAGTAGTGGAGAGAATCGTTTTTTTACAAGACGCACGCAAACAAACTCACACATTGTCCTCTGAATCACACACACACTCTCTCAACACACACACACACACACACACACACACACACACACACACACACACACACACACACACACATACATACTCTGACCTTTAAACTATTGCGCTTCTACCACCAAGCAACTCTTGTTGACATGTTACACTCGGATGCACACAGTCTCTCACACCTGTCCTCACTGTTACACACGGTTGCATTGTAGTAGGCAACCACGCACAGCCGTGCACGGATGCATTAACACACACACGAATGTGCACAGTTATACACACTTACACGCACACACACACACACACACACACACACACACACACACACACACACACACACACACACATATATACACATCTACACACATACACGTACACGTACACACACACACACACAGAAACCTTCACTTAGCAGCGTCCCACTCTAATTACACCGAAATGTTCCCATTAAGGTGAAAGCGATAGTCTGCCAACACTTCTCTTATTAAGTGCTTGCATTTCAATTTACCTCTCTGTGTGTGATTGATCTCCCCTGATGAAAAAGAACAAGTCCCTCCCCCCCCCCCCCCCCCACACACACTTGATGCATCATCTGCTGCCCTTTGAGGACGAGGTAATTTTGAGTAAACGGCTGGTGCACAGCCGGCAAGGCGATGTGTTTAAAGGCTGCTTTTTATCGTCCATGTTATACACAAACCAAATCGAGTGACTGGATAGCGGAGTCGTGCAAGGGGAGGTAGGGGAATTCCCACTATTAGTCCAGTAAGGAACCGCCAAGGTTTGAGGAAAGTGTTGAAAGTCTCAGTGAACCCCCCCCCCCCCCCCCCATCCTATTTCAGCTTGAGTTCAAACACAAAGAGACAGAAAAATACTGTTTCGGGCTGAGAGTTCTAGGAAGGGGGGGGGGGGGTTCTCATCCCTATGGTAACGACCCATACCAACTTTGTGCGTGCATTTATTTCGAGGATCATATAAGACATCACCACATTTAAAATAAAATGAAACAACAATACAATTTTGGGTTCACCTTCCCTTTAAAAATATACAAAGAGAGGCTCGCTAAACTGACTCCCGCGGTGTCTTCATTGACGCGCTCCGAGCGGTGATGTCGGATCTCTCCGCGGCCCCTTGGAGGCAAGCAGCCTCAACGTCCGGTCCTGTCAGATGAATAAAATATCCAGATTACTGGCTTTGAGTGACGGCGGGGAAAGAGGGAGAGCGAGGGGGAAAAAGGGATCGGCAGCTCCTAATGCGACACTGTACGCCCCTCTCGCTGGCACTTGCTGACGTCGCAGAATGCTAATATTTTGTTTTATGCAGTGATTTTTAGCGGCACACCGAAGGTCACGGCGTTTACCCGATACAGATAGGGATGGGGACTCGTGTGCGGCGGTGAATTGACACTTTCAGGAGAGTTGGGAAACTGTCGGGAATGGATGTTGAGCATTAGGGGCAGCGGGCTTGGAGCACGGCCCGCATGCATGCTCACACACACACAATGCACGCAGTAGCATACATGTATGCACGCACACACACACACACACACACACCACACACACACACACACACCAGCCGATTATAATGTATGAAATCGATGCAGAGAAGCACAAATGGAATCACATGCATAACCCTTGTAGTTTAGCATTTCCACAGACACGGATTACGTCATCATCATCCTCACGATACAGACACAGCCAGCAAAACCATGTAGAATATTTGTCATTTTTATTCGTAAATAAAGTAACTATACATTTTGTGTGTGTGTGTGTGTGTGTGTGTGTGTGTGTGTGTGTGTGTGTGTGTGTGTGTGTGTGTGTGTGTGTGTGTGTGTGTGTGTGTGTGTGTGTGTGTGTGTGTGTGTGTGTGTGTGTGTGTGTGTTGTGTGTGTGTGGTATACTTGCACACACCATTCAGTGGGTGGCCACACGTACACATACACACACACACACACACACACACACACACACACACACACACAAACCCCGACTCCTGCTGAGCCAGCCTTAGGGTACTAAGCCCACCTGGACTCTATGGGTCCCTCGGGGGCCCCCTGGCAAGCGTCAGCCAATGGTTGCCGAGCACCTGATGGTTCAAGTTGTTCCTGGGAACCGCCCCGGAGACGGGAGGGAGCAGCCGGTTAACCTGTCACTCAGGAATTCCAGGGAAAAGTTTCAGGGGGTCCTTCCGCCCCCAGTTTTAAGTGATGAAAAAAATTATTCTTCCGTTTTTCTTCGGAGCCCTTCCAGCAGAAGCCAGTAGAAGTAGGTCAGCCGTTTGTTTTGTGGCGCCCCGGCATGTTGGACCGACTCAGATTTCCCGGTAGTCACATGGTTAGTAAAAAATGTTCGTCTTTGAACCGTTCTTCGGCGTAAACGGCGAGTTTGGTGTGTGTGTGTGTGTGTGTCTTACAAACCTGCAAGATAAACGTGTATTTACTCTGGCTTCTCCTTTGATAACGTTTGTTGTTGTGTTTGTTCCCAGTTTCAGTTTGAATATTAAAGCCCACTAGATTAATCGGTTTGATGTGTGCGTGTGTGCGTGTGTCTCGCGCGTGTGTGTTTGATGGTTAACTGTGGCACGAAACGCTAAGCATCTTTGACGGTTCACTGTGTGTTGTAGATCCCATCCGTAGATCCCAACGACTCTAGCTAACAGCTCAGCCCCTGTGTCACACAGCTCCTCTCTTCACTGACGTTAGACGCGTCCATGTTCACGGTTTACGTTCACGTTTTCCATCGAGGTGTTCTCACAGGAACGTTGACCCCTTGACCTCGAAAGATACTCGTTTTGCCCATAACTTTAGTCTTTAGGCGGCTAACGTTGAAATGAATTATTACGTGCAATTCATAGCGAACATGGTCTTTTCATTGCTGGTTCATTTCCACAGCTCTATGGGTGGGTTGAAATGGGTTCCAACAGACTCCACCCATAAATAGATTCAGTCGAGTCGTCCGGATGTCCGGGTTCTGCAGAAGGACACTGATCAACTCAGTCACTCGTACACGCGTGAGTCACCGGCAAGCTACGTGCCCCAAATAACCCCGTCCTTCACACAGACACACACACTCATGCGCATGCACGTGCACACACACACACACACAAGCATTACACAAATAAACATTCAAATGGAATATATCGTCTTAAATATGTCCCCATGTCATTCCACTTACACAGATGAACAAAACATGCTAAATGTTCTCTGTTTATTAAACAATAACTTTAATAACTTCTATTAAAACACAAATCGGTGTTTTTGAGTATACACACACACACACACACCATTCTACAACTATAGAAAAATATTGTTCCTATCGTCTCTTTAAAAGATAAGCCTTTTAAAATACAAACACACACACAAACATTCTTGCACACTCTCTCTCTCCTCTCTCTCTCTCTCTCTCTCTCTCTCTCTCTCTCTCTCTCTCTCTCTCTCTCTCTCTCTCTCACACACACACACTCACACTCACACACAACACACCTCTAGCATGCCGGCCAGGAGGCTCCGTGGAGGAGTGTTTAATTATGGCTGGATTATCAGGGATGGGCCAGCAGAGTGCGTCGGGCCAGGGTCAGGTTAGCGCGGTTGTGTTTGAACTCCACACTGCTTAGCCACCTTATCCTCCACTTAGAGGAGGTTAAGACACCATGTAATTACCTCTCCCCCGTCACCACCCACGGAGCCTGCCCCGGAGAGGGAGAGAGAGCTAGACGTAGAGAGAGAGAGAGAGAGAGAGAGAGAGAGCACAAGAGCAGAATACACAACTTGGGAGAGCAGGACTCAAAATGTCATCCGCTTGCCCACGCCATGGCAATGAAGAGGGGGGGGGGCACACAACACTCCCCCAGCTGCTGATCGCTACATGGCCCCCTTGAACATGGGCATAGCCCGTAGCCGGCCGCACGGCTACTCCGCACCGTGATTGGTCGGAGTGGCCGGCTGAGTGTTGCATTGTGGGGGAGACGTTGGCCGGTACTGATGTTCCCTGACAAACACAGTCATGTTGTCTTAAGACTTAAAAAAAAGTGTTGTTGTTGTTGTTGATTTACTTGAATGATTAGTGTTCGACAAACTGACATGACTCCTCCCACACATGGTTTGTCAATCGTTCTCTCTCTCACTCACTCGTTCTCTCTCTCACTCACTCACTCTCTCTCTCTCGCGCTCTCTCGCTCTCGCTCTTTTTCTCTTTCTCTCTCTCTCTCTCTTGCTCTCTCTCGCTCTCTCTCTCTCATTCTCTGGTGGTTCGGCGCGCCCTCTTCTCCTACATCTGGAGATATTCTCCCCGGGTTGTGGTGGCACCCACTGTCCCACAGCGTAGTAAGCTTGAGACGACCGTGAATCAATGTACCCTCCGTGAGACGTTACGGACCACACAGAGCAAAGGTCAGCAGGCTGTGATGGTAACCACCTCACGCAGAAGCCGCTCAACCCGCTCACCACCTAATGACTGCTCGCGCGCCGGGTCTCCTGGAGGGCAACGCGGTGAGCAGAGTGAGCTGTAGGAAGGAGGGTGTAGGAGGAGAAAGGGTTTCCTGGAATGCAGCCGCTGTCGAGGAGATGTGATCGTTTGCTTTCCGTCTGGTGATAATGGCGCTCGGCTTCCAGAATGTTTGCCGTGTTCTACGCTACAAGCACACTAATTGGTGCGCCGTGTCAGGATCTTCAAAACACACTGTTCCTTTCAGATATCCATTCAGAAAAAAACCCTTCCCTTTCTGCTGCAAGAGCGAGTCCGTAGTATTTAATATAGTGCAGGGTAGAGTACTGAATATATGCTGCATACAACCAAATATATACAGCAGCAAGAATACATGGTAGACAGTATATACTACAGTGTACTAGTGTATATAGTCTTTAGTACCTATTATATATACAGTATATACACTGCATGGTGCCTATAGTGCATATGGATCCAGTATTCATACCGCTGAGAGTATATTATTAGCCCAACTTTTTTTGACAGTACTCAGCCAACAGCTATCTCACAGCGGGGGGGAACGTATTAAAAAGTTGAATCTTTCTTGTGTTTATCTTTGGGCATCGTTGGCGCGCTGGAGGGGGTCTTCACGGGCATAACTGCTTTTAGATGAAGTATTGTCTGATCACTTCGAACGGCAACAGAGGCACTGACTTATTATTTAATATTTGGCTACAGTAATGATGCGGAATTGATTGGATATCTTATCTGCTAGACACTACTTTGAAATATTAATGTAATGTGTAATTAAATCCCAGAATAGTCTCGGTTTCTCCCTCCCCTCCCTCCCCTCCCCTCCCTCCCTCCCTTCAGCCACAATATTGATCTCCAAAGGTAAGCGCTGTTGCCTGGTTACTAATCAACCTGCATAATTTACACGGTCTTCATCACTTATTTAGCATGTTGGTTCAAAAAACAAGCAGCCCGGGCAGACCCATTTCACTACATACTGTTTCCATAATCCATATTCATTATTATAGCGCGCCCGGTGCCAGCCTGCCTGCCTGCCCCGGAGCAACACACAGGATACGTTGTACGGGTCCCAGGGTTTTGGTGACATGTTTGGGTCACGTTGCTACGCTTTCAGAGGCCTGCTAGGCTGGTGGTGGCGGCAGCAGCAGGGGGGGGGAACCACATGGAGACATCCCCTGCAATCACATCGCAGTGGCCGCTTTGTCCACTGTTGTGTTGAGGAAAGCGTTGTGTTGTGTTAGGAAAGCGTTGTGTTGTGTTGTGTTGCGTTGCGTCAGGGTCGAAGGCAAGGGTGTGATGATCGTGTCTCTCCGGTACCTGCGGTGGAAAAGGTACTTGGAAAATGAATGAATGAATGAACTGTTATGATTATTATTATTGATTGTTCGGATCATAAAGTTATTATGGCGGACATGTCTGACCTCGCGTTTCAGCGCATGCAAAATTCTGAGTGCGCTGACCTTTATATTCTAAGTGTTGAGGGAGGCTGATTTTCCAAAGGTTGACTATTAGCACGGCCTCGCCTCAGAGATAAACATCTGACTGCTCTGGGACCGACGCGCTGGCTTTCGCTCGAGCGCTGACCTCTGGAATCCCGAGAACCTGCGGCGATGATGAAGAGTTATTGGTGATCAGCGGCAGCAACCCAATTTCACATCCCTGATCCAACCCCTATTGAAAATGAATACAGTACAGCCGCTAATCGATCGGGCCATCGATGGTAAGTGGCCGTACCTCGGGTCTAGGCTAGACCCCCCCGGGGACTTCATTGACGGTTTCCTGGATCTCGGCTTGTGTATCTCGCTGGTGGTGACCAAACACAATGGCCATTTAATACTTATAGCAAAACAACAAACATTTCAAATGTCCAGGAAGAAAAATCAGTTGACGCTCTAAGATGTTTTGTAGCTTTCATCAACTCTTACTGACAGTAGATGAAGTGGATGAAATTAGTGTTTGATCCATTGCTCAGGAAGGATGGATCTACCCCATAATAGAATCATTTTACAGGTCTTTAAAATGGTGTGTTTCATTCTGTCTCGCATCCTTGAGCAAAGTCACGGCACCACAGCTCCTGCTGTGTAGGCGTCGTGGCTCTGCCGGGCCTTATTTGAATCTGAAGAGATGGAGATTAGCCTAATGGGTCCTAGCGTTTGTGATCTGCGGTTTCTTTGCGGTGTTTTGCGGCTTCCAAGTCTCTCTCTCTCTCTCTCTCTCTCTCTCTCTCTCTCTCTCTCTCTCTGATTTATAAGCAGCGGATGCTGTTTATAAATCACCATTGTTGAGAGAACAGTGGAATCTGTCAATATCCCATTTAGCAGCTCTAACAGTGACGAATGAGCCCCTCGCCCGACAACTACACGCAATATTGACCCAGCGTCCGCTTGAAACACACCTGATATCACTAATGGATGAGACATGTCCAATTATGGACACTTTGTTGTCTCAATCATGTATAAATATATATATACTGTATATATATTTGGTTACTACATTCTAAGACTGCATAAATAACAGACGATTAAAGACGATTAGACCTACTGTAGGTAAGATTCAGCAGTTGTATTGAGAGGGAGCAGAATAGAGCAAGATTGTGTAACTTTACAACCACACACCCCTCCCTATCTGCCCCCTCCCTCCCTACATTTAACCTCAGTGTTGCATTTCGAGCACCTGTGATTGACAGGGACGATGAACCAAATCGGGGTAGATAGCAGTGCCCTGATTGGTCAGAAATGAGCCAAGGGGCAGTCTAAAATCTAAACTGCCTCATATAGAGGCACGCTGGTAGCTTGGTTGTTGTTAGCTTGTGAACCCCAATGCCAGGCTTCTGGTCGGCCGCCGCCGCCGCCTACCTCACCCTCAGGACTCTCCTGCTGCACATCCCTGATAGAACTGTGTAGCCCGAGACAAAGTGTGCACAACACTGAATCATCGTCTCAATATTACATGGGCTGAAGGTCCACATCATTATCTTGAGACATGGGGCTAGACCATCGGTACAGAGATATGGGGTTGCACCGGGCTAGACCATCGGCACAGGGGTATGATGTACCGGGCTAGACCATCGGTCCAGGGGTATGATGTTGTACCGGGCTAGACCATTGGTTCAGGGATATGGGGTTGTACCAGGCTAGACCATTGGTCCAGGGATATGGGGTTGTACCGGGCTAGACCATCGGTACAGAGGTATGGGGTTGTACTGGTCTAGACCATCGCTACTGGGATATGGGGTTATACTGGGTCTAGACCATCGCTACTGGGATATGGGGTTATACTGGGCTAGACCATCGCTACTGGGATATGGGGTTATACTGGGCTAGACCATGGCTACTGGGATATGGGGTTATACTGGGCTAGACCATCGCTACTGGGATATGGGGTTATACTGGGCTAGACCATGGCTACTGGGATATGGGGTTGTATCGGGCTAGACCATCGGTACAGGGGATCGGTGTACCGGGCCGGAGCATTGACATTCAAAATAAAAAAGATGTGGAGGGGTATTATTGTCCTCCCGTCTCCCCCAACACACACGGTTGTGTAAATAATTCAAAATGCCACATGGCATGAAGTGAGCATGGCGATCAATAGCTGACATTTTCACTGTGGTGTGCTCCGGTCTTAAGAACATGAACCACACACACACACACACACACACACACACACACACACACACACACACACACACACACACACACACACACACACACACACACACGCACACATCACACAACTCTCTTCTCGTGTGGACTCAGGGACACAGGTGCTCTTTACTTCTGAGTGTGTTGTCCTGCATGTTCAGGTGCATTCGACATCATATTCCCGGTCAGCTGGGTGATATCTCTTATCTGTTGGGTGATATCTCTTATCTGTTGGGTGATATCTCTTATCTGCTGGGTGATATCTCTTATCTGTTGGGTGATATCTCTTATCTACTGGGTGATATCTCTTATCTGTTGGGTGATATCTCTTATCTGTTGGGTGATATCTCTTATCTGCTGGGTGATATCTCTTATCTGTTGGGTGATATCTCTTATCTGTTGGGTGATATCTCTTATCTGTTGGGTGATATCTCTTATCTGCTGGGTGATATCTCTTATCTGCTGGGTGATATCTCTTATCTGTTGGGTGATGTCTCTATCTGGGTGATATCTCTTATCTGCTCAGAATTCCGGTTGTCGGGAATGATAATGCCGTACACAATTCCGCTTCATCTAATCATCTTCTTGATTGACGGGGGAGAGGGCGGGCGCGTGGGGAGGGGGGGGGGGGTTCAATCCGTTCGTCGTTGGCGGCGGGCGGTTTGATATGGACTTTTGTATTTAGGTGCAATGTGATACATTGATGTGTTAGTGGTTGTGTGTGTTGTTGTTTGTTGGTTGTGGTTTTGTTTTTGGTGTGGCAAAGAGACGAGGCGTGATCATCGCAACACTAGTACATGATGTGGATTGAAACCGGGTGATAACAGAATAGAGAGTTCAGATCTTCGTATAATAATATAACCTACAGGCTGGAGTGGACGGGGAGGATGGAGGAGGAGGAGGAAGGGGGAGGGGAGGAGGAGGGAGGGAGGGAGCGGTCAGAGATGGATGAACAGAGGGAGTATGAATGAGTGAGGTGTTTAACATGAAAGCGACAAAAGAGTGATGGTGGAAGTGGAGCCCCGGGGAGAGGCGGGGATGATGGTAAAACGACAGATGAGTGAGGAGGGCGGAGGGAGAGGAGTGGGGGACCCAGTGATGGAGAGAGCTTGAGAGGGAGACGGAGGGCCGGGAAATTATAACGAGAGAGAGAAGGATGAGAGAGAGGAAGAGAGGAGAGAGCGAGAGAGAGAGAGAGAGAGAGCAGATGAGAGATGAGGAAAGACGGGAGATGAGAATGAGAGAGAGGAGAGGAGAGGAGGATGAGTAATATGAGAATCTGGACAATACTGTCGTAACGACGCAAGCGTGCAT
>PIJE02000189.1:162510-170908 GCA_002895965.2 Coryphaenoides rupestris
TCTATTGATTTGCTTCACATGTCTGTCCCCCGACTTTTCCTGTCGTAGTATTTGTGTTTCCTTGTCTGTCTGAGTTTGCTGTCCATGGTGCTGATTTATGCCAACACGTCTTAGACATCAGCTGCATGTCTGCCCGTTGTCCAATGACATGTTATGTCATGCTTCTGATCCATCAGTCCTACTGTGTTATAGCAGAACTTCTGATCCATCAGTCCTACTGTGTTACAGCAGAACTTCTGATCCATCAGTCCTACTGTGTTACAGCAGAACTTCTGATCCAGCAGTCCTACTGTGTTACAGCAGAACTTCTGATCCAGCAGTCCTACTGTGTTACAGCAGAACTTCTGATCCTGCAGTCCTACTGTGTTACAGCAGAACTTCTGATCCAGCAGTCCTACTGTGTTACAGCAGAACTTCTGATCCACAGTCCTACTGTGTTACAGCAGAACTTCTGATCCAGCAGTCCTACTGTGTTACAGCAGAACTTCTGATCCAGCAGTCCTACTGTGTTACAGCAGAACTTCTGATCCAGCAGTCCTACTGTGTTACAGCAGAACTTCTGATCCATCAGTCCTACTGTGTTACAGCAGAACTTCTGATCCATCAGTCCTACTGTGTTATAGCAGAACTTCTGATCCATCAGTCCTACTGTGTTACAGCAGAACTTCTGATCCAGCAGTCCTACTGTGTTATAGCAGAACTTCTGATCCATCAGTCCTACTGTGTTATAGCAGAACTTCTGATCCATCAGTCCTACTGTGTTATAGCAGAACTTCTGATCCAGCAGTCCTACTGTGTTATAGCAGAACTTCTGATCCATCAGTCCTACTGTGTTACAGCAGAACTTCTGATCCATCAGTCCTACTGTGTTACAGCAGAACTTCTGATCCATCAGTCCTACTGTGTTACAGCAGAACTTCTGATCCAGCAGTCCTACTGTGTTATAGCAGAACTTCTGATCCATCAGTCCTTACTGTGCTATAGCAGAACTTCTGATCCAGCAGTCCTACTGTGTTACAGCAGAACTCTGATCCAGCAGTCCTACTGTTAACAGAACTGATCCAGCAGTCCTACTATGTTATAACAGAACGTCTGATTCAGCAGTCCTACTATGTTATAACAGAACGTCTGATTCAGCAGTCCTACTATGTTATAACAGAACTTCTGATCCACCAGTCCTACTATGTTACAGAAGAACTTCTGATCCACCAGTCCTACTATGTTACAGCAGAAACTTCTGATCCACCAGTCCTACTGTGTTACAGCAGAAACTTCTGATCCACCAGTCCTACTGTGTTACAGCAGAACTTCTGATCCACCAGTCCTACTGTGTTACAGCAGAACTTCTGATCCACCAGTCCTACTGTGTTACAGCAGAACTTCTGATCCATCAGTCCTACTGTGTTTACAGCAGAACTTCCTGAATCCATCAGTCCTACTGTGTTACAGCAGAACTTCTGATCCATCAGCCTACTGTGTTACAGCCAGAACTTCTGAATCCATCAAGTCCTACTGTGTGTATAGCAAGAACTTCTGATCCATCAAGGTCCTACTGTGTACAGCAGAACTCTGATCCATCAGTCCTACTGGTGTATAGCAGAACTTCTGATCCCATCAGGTCCTACTGTGTTACAGCAGGAACTTCTGATCCATCAGTCCTACTGTGTTATAGCAGAACTTCTGATCCATCAGTCCTAACTGTGTTATAGCAGAATTCTGATCCATCAGTCCTACTGTGTTATAGCGAACTTCTGATCCATCAGTCCTACATGTGTTAAGCAGAACTTCTGATCCAACAGTCCTACTGTGTTATAGCAGAACTTCTGATCCATCAGTCCTACTGTGTTACAGCAGAACTTCTGATCCATCAGTCCTACTGTGTTATAGCAGAACTTCTGATCCATCAGTCCTACTGTGTTATAGCAGAACTTCTGATCCATCAGTCCTACTGTGTTACAGCAGAACCTCTGATCCAGCAGTCTCTCTCACTCTCACTCTCTCTGGCTCTTGGCAAGGCATCTCTCTCTCTCTCTCTCTCTCTCTCTCTCTCTCTCTCGGCTACATGTTTTGGACGTGGCTCCAGTTGAACAGTGTTATTCTAAGTTAATCTGCTCATCATGGGCATGTGACTCATCACCATGTACAGCATAAGAGGACTTGTGAGCAAACGTCCCTAGAGAGAGAGAACGAGAGAGAGAGAGAGAGAGAGGGATAGGGGGAGAGAGTGATGCCTCGCCAAAGGACCTCTATCTATCTATTTGCAAAGAGTCTAATGTCTCATGATCACTGGATTTCAACCCATGACCTCCAGTCATCTTCCGTACTTATGATGATCAATTTTCTGTCTTTTCTGCCTCTCTCTCTGCCTTTTTTCCCCTCTCTCTCTCTCTCTCTCTCTCTCTCTCTCTCTCTCTCTCTCTCTCTCTCTCTCTCTCTCTCTCTAACTTACTTTCTATTTAACTTCTGTGTTTTTCACACCTTCTTGACCACCTCACACACTCCCCCCTCCCTCTATCTCTCTCCTCCCTACCCTCCATCTCCTCTCTTCTCCATCTACATCTTAAATCCATGCCCTTCTCTCTCTCTCTCTCTCCCACTCTCTCTATTGTTTACTTCCACTCCTCTCCTAGTCTCTCTCTATGTGGGCACTGATTGGACTATGATCCGTGTATATATTATATATTATTTCCAGCTTAGAATTGTGATCAAGGACACTAAAATATGTGAAACTTCGAACTTCACCAGCTTCTTTGAAATGTCTCTCCCCCTATCTCTCTCTCGCTCCCTTTCTCTGTCTGTCTCTCTCCCTCTCTCTCTCTCTCTCTCTCATCTCATTCTATCTCCTCTCTCTGTCTTTCCTCTGGTCCTCTGTCTGTCTTTATATATATATTATATATATATACATATATATATATATATATATATATATACATATATATATATATATTATATATATATAATATATATATATATATATATATATATATATATATATATACATATATACATATAATATAGTATATTATATATATCTAAATTGCTGTCTGTATGTCTCTCTCTCTCTCTCTCTCTCTCTCTCTCTCTCTCTCTCTCTCTCTCACTGTGTCTCTCTCTCTACTGTCTCTCTCTCTATCTGTGTCTCCCTGTCTCGCCACACTGGAGTCTAACTGTAAGCCAGGAGTCACAGACTCCCCAACCCCCCGGGAAGTGGCTCAATTACAGTGGAGAGGTGTGTGTTTGTGCTGTTTGTGACGGAGCCCGGCTGCAATGTGGCTTTGACTCCACTAATGATGGCCCACTATCTCTTCTTCCCCTGCGTGTGTGTGTGTGTGTGTGTGTGTGCGTGTGTGTGTGTGTGTGTGCGTGCGTGTGTGTGTGTGTGTGTGTGTGTGTGTGCAGCCTCTGAGTAAGTATCCAGCTCTCCATAACGACATCTCGTTCTGGCTCCCGGAGGACAAGCGAGGCCGCGAGGTGGGGAGAGAGAGTGGGCGAGAGGGGTACACGGAGAACGACTTCTACGAGCTGGTGCGCGCATCGGGGGCGACCTGGTGGAGAAGGTCACGCTGGTGGACACCTTCACACATCCCAAGTAAGACGCTCGCACGCACACACACACACACACGCGCGCACGCACACACACACACGCGCACACGCACTCACACACACACTCACATACACACATACACACTTACACACACACACACGCACTCACTCACGCACTCATGCGCACGTGGACACAGACACAGACGTACATGACAGATGCACATTCTTGCAGCACACACGCACGCACGCACGCACGCATGCACGCACGCACATACACACACACACACAAACGCACAAACGCACACGCGCAGACGCACATACACGTGACAAAACAAAAGACATGCTGCACACGCACACACACACACACACGTAGCAGAGTAGCCACACACACACACCTGGAGATATGCAGGAGACATGCATGTATGGTTCACAGCAGGCGCTCAGCCACTCAGAGTCCACGTGTGTGTGTGTGTGTCTCTCTCTCTCCATCCTCCTCTCTCCATCAGACTCCATTGTCTCTCTCTCTAATATTCCTCTCCATCTACCTCTCTTTCTTTCTCTGTCTGTCTCTCTCTACCTCTCTCTACCTCTCTCTCTCTCTCTACCTCTCTGTCTCTGTCTCTCTCTCTCTACCTCTCTGTCTCTCTCTCTACCTCTCTGTCTCTGTCTCTCTCTCTCTACCTCTCTGTCTCTCTCTCTACCTCTCTGTCTCGGTCTGTCTCTCTCTACCTCTCTGTCTCTCTCTCTCTACCTCTCTACCTCTCTCTCTCTCTCTCTCATACTGTCCTTGGTAGTCACCTCTGAGCATGTGGTGTCCACTGTTGACATATCATTTTTTAAAAACCCCAATGCGTGTGTGTGTGTGTGTGTGTGTGTGTGTGTGTGTGTATGTGTGTGTGTGCGCGCGCACGCGTGTGCGTGCGTGTGTGTGTGTGTGTGTGGCTATAGAACCCTGCAGTGCGTAAAAATGTCAGACACTATTCATCTTTCAGCATTAACGTATTTTAAATAGTGTTTCTCTCATACACACACACACACACACACACACACACACACACACATACACACCTACTTAATGATACATTAATATACACTGACTTATGGTGTTTAAGGCCAGAGTAGACACAGGAAGAGAAAGTTGGAAAGTTCAACCTCCGACAACGAGACACTAAAATTTATATTTTCGACTTTTTCTCAAAGGAGTTTAGATTCTGCAGCTAAAAAAACAACATCTTTGTATCCTCTCTCTCTCTCTCTCTCTCTCTCTCTCTCTCTCTCTCTCTCTCTCTCTCTCTCTCTCTCTCTCTCTCTCCTCTACCTACACACACATCATAACCGTCCCTCTCCCTCATCCTGTCGGAGGCTCGTGGCGGTGCTGACTCATCACTCTGGACAGATGAGAGCAGTCACACCCCTGCGCCATCGCCCCCCCCCCGCCCCCCCCTCCCCCCCCTACGACAGTCCCACCCCCGCTTGTTCACCCCAGCCCTCACTTTTATTGCTGGGAACAAGGGAACAAGGGAACAAGGGAGAGAGAGAGAGAGAGAGAGAGAGAGGAGAGAGAGAGAGAGAGAGAGAGAGAGAGAGAGAAGAGAGAAGCAGAGAGAGAGAGAGAGAGAGAGAGCAGGAAGAAAAGGAGGGGTGCGGTGAAAGTGACAGACGAGGCAAAGGGTGAGAGACTGAGAGACTAAAATAAAGTAATAGAGAGATAAAAGGTGGTAGAGAGGAGAGAGCGAGAGAGGGAGGGGGAGAGAGAGAAGAGAGAGAGAGAGAGAGAGAGAGAGAGAGAGAGAGAGAGATCTTAGAAGGGACCAGTTGGAGCTGTGTGTCAGTGTGTGTGTCATAGCATGTGTGACAGCTAACCGCCATGTGTCTGTGTGTGCCTTGTGTTTCTCTAATTTGTGGATGCAAGATTTATAGGGGGGGTGGGGAGGGTGGGGGGGGGAGGATGAGGTGGGGATGGGGAGGCAGATTGCCAGCTTGTTCTTAATGGTACCTTGATCTTCGCCTAGCTACCATTAATGCCGCACACACATAAACGTTTTTCTACATCTCCAAACTCCAAACTAAAGGAATGCAAATCCCTCCCTCCCTCTCTCTCTCTCTCCCTCTCTCCCGCCCCCTCTCCCCCTCTCCCCCCTCTCTCCCGCAATGTCAACATCAAGGCCCCCCCCTGCTCCACTCACAAACTACACACTACAAGTTTCCTTTTGAGAAGCCGCCTCCCACTAGCACTCCGTTTACCGCCGCGGCTAGCTCCTGACCCCCTACGATACGCTACGCTAACACACAAGCCCGCCACGATCGCTGACGCGGCGGGTTTGGGGCCGTCTGCTCCCGCTAGCTTCCCGGCGTGATGTATTGCGTCCCGCGTGAGATCATTACTCCAGACATCGTGTTTTACTACGCAGACCGCCGCTCGGCTGCAAATGTGCTGAAGAGCCCGCCTTTTTCTGCGTGTAGAGAGAGAGAGAGAGAGAGAGAGAGAGAGGGGCAGAACGGGTGACACCCAACACTCTGTTCTCACTTTCTTTAATACAGTTGCTCAGCCTTGAAACTCTTTCCCTGTCTTAATTTTGGCTTTCCCGTCCGTACGTCTATGCTCCATCCTCCTTTCTCCCCGGCTTCTATTTATCTTTTGTTTTATCCTTTTTATTTCCTTTTTTCTTTTCCTTTCTATTGACCTCTTTCTGCCTCTCTCTCTCTCTCTCCCTATTCCTCGCTCACTCTCGCCCTCATTACACAAGCACCCGGTAAACATCATCAGCTAATTGAATCAATCACCGCCGACGTCCTCTCATGATTCCTCTCCCACATCTGCATGCATCACACGGCTCCACTGTCAGCCGAAGTTTGGCCAGGTCCAATCCGATAGGCCGACAGAGCTGTCATTCACAGTTTGACAGTTCCTTGGCCGGGAGGAACTCCTGAAATGTGGTAGCCACTGTAGTGCAGAGAGAGAGAGAGAGATGAAAGATGGATTGATGGATGGATTCAAGATATGATCAAATCCAATGTTATCGATGTTAAATAAAAGATGAAGCTATGAAAAACGATTCAATATAAAGTCAACAATACTAAATATGTGGATGTAGCAGTGGTCGCTGGCTACACGCCATGCAAGTCCTCCAACCCCCAGGACACAAGATTCAAGATTCAAGATGTCTTTATTGCCATATCTAACAAGTACAATGGAATGCTTACTCCCCAGTCGCTCCTGCAGTATTCTTCTAAACAAATTCTAAACAACTCTAAACAATTAGTAATGGTACCTAGTAAGTACAGTAAAAAGTACAATGAAAAGTTTTCTTCTGAAACGTATTCTTATAAACGTAAATACTAAAACAACTCTGAACAATTAGTAATATACCGGTAGTACCTACCTAATAAGTAAAAACATTTGTATAAGTAAAAAGTGCAAAAGTAAAAATAAAAAAGTCATAAGTAAAAAGTGAGGTAGATGATGATAAAGTGTTTATTTCAGAGTATGTGAGATGTGTGTGTGATATGGTGATGGCTGTTTCATCCTGTGTGCCTGCTTAAACCAGCCACCAACCAATCACACACACACACACACACACACGCACTGCACAGTGGCGTTAAACAAAAGTGCAATTTGTGTACATGGTGTTTTACTGTGGATCTGTTTCACTGATGCGCACACAGGTGTGTGTGTGTGTGTGTGTGTGTGTGTGTGTGTTGTGTAGCCTGCGTTCAGTTCACACCTAGTATTACCGCCGTGGTCATGTGACACACGGTGGTCTCTGTAATGACCGGAGTCTCCCAGGCACTCCCAGAGACTCCCTGGGGGCCCGAGCCTTACCCTTGTCTTTACCTCCAAATGCCATCGCTCCCCTGTTCTGTGTCTTCTTAATGTCACTTTACCATGTTTCTCTCCCCCTCTCTCCCTCTCTCTCTCTCTCTCTCTCTCTCTCTCTCTCAGACATGCAGGGATAACAGCAACACATGGGTCATCTTGCGATCAACAAATTGAATCACAAACCCAAACAGGCTCTCGAAAGAATAAAGACCCAAAAGAATCCACCTGACCCAACTATCCACGCTCTTTCACACCCAAACTAGAAATACAGCAAACATATATAGCATTTCGCAAATCCATGTGTGCAAATATATATATATATATATTAATGTGTATTCCTGCCACTGTAATCACTACAATGAATTACGGCCAGCCCTTGGGTTGGTCGTATCCGAAGCTAGCATAAATCTAGCCTGTTTTGTTTTCCGTAAGCTCTTGGTCTGCTAACACTCGTAAACCACAGCTCGGCTTTGTGCGCATGTCACACGTGCACACACACACACACACACACACACACACACACACACACACACACACACACACACACACACACACACACACACACACACACACACACACACACACACACACACACACACACACACACACTCACTGTCCAGGGAATTTGTGCCGCAGGAATTCGTCGGCTTCTTTTGGTCGGAGGAATAGACGGGAAGAGATGAGGAGGTGAAAGGGAGTTGAGGGGATGAGAGAAGATGGAGGAGAGGAGAGGAAAGGGAGAGGGAGAGAGGAGAGAGAGAGGGATAGAGAGAGAGAGAGAGGGAGAGAGGGAAATAGAAGAGAGAGAGAGAGAGAGAGAGAGGGAGAGAGAGAGGGGGAGAGAAACATGGTAAAGTGACATTAAGAAGACACAGAACAGGGGAGCGATGGCATTTGGAGGTAAAGACAAGGGTAAGGCTCGGGCCCCCAGGGAGTCTCTGGGAGTGCCTGGGAGACTCCGGTCATTACAGAGACCACCGTGTGTCACATGACCACGGCGGTAAAACTAGGTGTGAACTGAACGCAGGCTACACA
>PIJE02000189.1:171890-179390 GCA_002895965.2 Coryphaenoides rupestris
AAGATGAGAGATGTCCTTTGTTTATTGCCATAGCATTAAACAAGTAACAATGAATGCAAACTCCCAGTCGCTCCCTGAAAGTGTTCATTCTAAACAAATTCTAAACAACAGTCTAAACAATTAGTAATGGTACCGAGTAAGTACAGAAAAGTAAATGGAACGTTTCTTCTGAGAACGTTTCTTATAAAGCGTAGAATACTGAAAATCAACTCCTGAACAAATTAGTAAATATACCGGTAGACCGGTACCTAATAAGGTAGAAAACATTTGTTATCAGAAAATGGCAGAAGTAAAACATAAAAAGAAGTCATAAAATAAAAAGTGACAAGTAAAGTAGATGAGGGTAATAGTGGTTTATTTCAAGTATGTGAGATTGGTTGTTATATGGTGATGTGCTGTTTCATACCTTGTTGCCTGCTTAAACCAGCCACAACCAATCACACATACACACAGCACAGACACACATCTTGCACAGTGGCTTAGTGTAATTGTGTACATTCTTACTGTGAATCTTTTGTCACTGATAGTGCACACAGGTTGGTGTGTGTGTGTGTGTGTGTGATGTGTGTTTGTGATGTGTGTGTGTGTGTAGTGTATCTTGGTTAGTGTGAACGGGAACGCAACGCAACGCTCCTCAGTGTGTTACGTGTTGACGAGATCTCCTGGCGTGAGGGGAATTAGCGGCCGATGGTGTGTTGTGTTGTGTTGTGTTGTGTTGTGTTGTGTTGTGTGTGGTGTGTTGTGTTGTGTTGTGTTGTGTTGTGTTGTGTTGTGTTGTGTTGTGTTGTGTTGTGTTGTGTTGTGGTGTGTGTGTGTGTGTGTGTGTGTGTGTGTGTGTTACAAATGTACTCTTTGTAAGTCGCTTTGGATAAAAGCGTCTGCCAAATGCCCTAAATGTAAATGTGTGTGTGTGTGGTGATGACTGCTTCATCCTGGAGGGGGTGGAGCAGGAGAGAATGGAGAGAGAGTTAAAGAGAGAACATGAGTGTGAGAGGGAAGAGGCCGGTGTGGGAGGGGCTGGGGAATTGAAGGAGGCGTGACTTATCAAGAGAGCATGGGGAGACATTAAGAGATGGTGTTATTGTATCAGCTCATCAAAATGAATTTCATGTGTGTGTGTGTGTGTGTGTGTGTGTGTGTGCATGTGCGTGTGCGTGTGTGTGTGCGTGCGTGTGTGTGTGGCCACGTGCGCGGGCAACACACATTTGGCTTCTAGGTAGAAACGCTAGCCTCAAATGTCAGGGTAAATGTTACGTTTCCAGTGGTCCATATTAATAAAGATTCCATCTGTCGGAGCTGTTAAGTGAATTCCCGTTCCCTCCTCTCCTCTCCTCTCTCCTCTCCTCTACTCTCCTCTCCTCTCCTCTGCTCTCAAACAAAGGGGTTACTGGTTCGATCCCCGGTTCGCTCCAGGGGGAGAAAAGGCCTTTATGCCTTTGAGCAACTCACCTGGGCCGCATGGGCTAAACTCGATGAAATACGAAGCCATTCAATTCAATTCAATTCAATTCAATTTCAGTTAATTCATGGACTTCTTCCTAAAAATGAAGGTTTTGCATTGCTCTGCGACCCCTTCAAAATGACCTGGGCGCGCGTGCGTGTGGACTCTATATATGATCCAGTTAATGCTGGTGTTGCTGGTACAGAACGCGGTGTCCTAACTCCTGTCGTCCCCGAAGGCTTCAATGTTATACATTTATTTAGCCACTGCCTCTGGAGTAACAGGGCTCTGGAAGGGCTGACCTACATATGGTGCAACTAATGACACACACACAGAAACAAATACAATATGACATGGGCGCACACCACACACACACATGAATATACAGACACACATAAGCTTGCGTGTGCAAAAAAATTGCAAATGCAAAGAAGCAAAGTTCAACACACAAAAAGACACACACACACACACACACACTAGGCAGGAAGGTGTGCCTTCATTCCCTTGCCAATAACCCCTACCTACTCCACCCCCACACACACGCACACACACAATTGCGCACACACACACACACACACACACACAATAGTGACCAACCTTCTGTCCAGCCTCATGAATCATGGCGTCAGCAGAATGGCCGGGGTCACATGATGCGCGGGTGCGTGGGAGAGTAATAGCATCTTCTATCTGCATGCGGACACCAGCGCCCCGCCAGCTGGTGCTAGTGTGTGTTGGGCCGCCTCGCTCCAGGGGCATCTACATGTTGAGTACATTCTAAATAGTTCTGGATGTGCGCTGGACTCGGGTCACAAATCATCCTGCGTTGTCCGGCCAGTATCCTGTCCAGACTGAGAGAGAGAGAGACATAGAGAGACATAGAGACATGGAGAGAGAGAGAGAGAGAGAGAGAGAGAGAGAGAGAGAGAGAGAGAGAGAGAGAGAGAGAGAGAGAGAGAGAGAGAGAGAGAGAGAGAGAGAGAAGAGAGAGAGAGAGAGAGAGGAGAGAGAGAGAGAGATCATACGCCACTTCTCCATCTCAACAAACACGAGCAGCTCTGGACTCAATGACCAGACCTGGTTAGTGTTCCCAGTCATTGTGGAAACTGCAAGATGCTTCAGAAACCTGACTTCATTCCATGTTGCCTACCCAGTCCCAGTGGAAGTCGGGAAATGTTTATCTTTTGGAATCTTTGCATTTCCCCCGCAATCCTCCAGGATATTTTCATGTCTGTCCTCATTTAAAAATAGAAGAGATATAGCCATGGCTTGGGTCCAGTGGACCCTCGATGTTTAGCTTAAGTGAGCATTCATTCGTTATCGTTCAGGATTTTGCGCAGCATCAAAATCTAGGCAGTTGACTCTCGATACTGTGGAGGGCGTTCATACCTTTCCTGCCCCTGGAAGTGTAGTATAGTTTGAATGAAACGGATTAAGTCGAGGTTGTCTTTTTTTCCAGTGGGATTTGAAACTCCGCCCACCGTCTCCCAGGCTACCTGTAGACGTCCATGAGCAAGAGGCCCCACCCCTTCATGCCTTGTAGTTACCGGTATGATGACTACTCACCCTACGTCGTGGACAGAATCTTATCTTATCTTATTGTAAGACGTGACAATCTGTCAATGTCATCATCACTCAAATCACAGCCGTTCGGCAAGAGACGACGCAACGAGATTTGCATGGGAAATCTATTATGATAACATCACGCCACACGATGCCATGGTTGCTCCGGTGATGAATGCGCTTCCTTATAAGATTGTGGCGGCCTGTTGATTGACGGGGGATGCTTATCGAGGTCAAAGGGGCGTGACGTGGACCTGTAACTCCGTGCGCTGCCGTTTACTGCCGCGCGTCGCTTCCATCAGTCGTGCAGTGACGCGGTATACTACTTTAGGTAGTCATGTAAAAGCCACCGTGCGTGATCTGCGCAAACCAACAAGACCTCATCACGGTTTATTCGCCAATTTTGTTTGCGCAGTTCTGAAATGTCAAAGAAATGTAAAAAGTGCATGACCTGCCCTGTTCCCATTCACAGCAACGTAACGACCAAACCACGACTATAAATGTCATGGAACGCTGGACATGGACTGTGCGTAAACTTCAGGAACGGCCCATCCCGCCACTATAAATTCCCCTTGAAGGTGCTCGCCCACTTGCCCCAACAAACACCAAAAACCCAAACATACACATTGCCGGGCCCAAGCGTTCGACTCCGACCAATGTAGATTCAACGTGTTCGCCAACAAACAACAGCCAACCGCCGCTCAGCAGCAGTTATGGCTCACTGGCTCCATTGGTTGGTGCTTTGTTGCAAGAACCTTAAGATTAAGGGGCAGTCCAGTGGTTAGGGTGCTTGACTCTTAGGCCAACGGGTTAAGGGTTAAGGGAACCTCAATGCATGTAAGTCAACCTGTAGACATCCTTAAGTAAAGCGCCAAACCCGTACCTGTTCTTTAATGCCATTGTAGCAGTTAGCTGCTGCTACACACCACTAAAAGTGGATTTTCAGGGTTTCTCCAATGTGAGGACACAGGTGGGTGTTGGATAATCAATAAAGACGTTTATTCTAGAAGTTTGTAGAATGAATGTACAGAGCAGGTGGTAACAGCTAGCATGCCAGCACTCGCTACTTGAGAGTGTGTGTGTGGTGATGGCTGGATTAACCTGTGTTTTCACGGATTAGTCAATGCACCTCTGGTTTGCAGCCTCACCCAACTCCGGCCAGACTCTAACTGGGCCAGGTGAGGCTGCTTAAACCAGCCACCAAACACACACACACACTCCACATACATGCATCTGAAGGAAGGTCGCTCCAAGTCATCTCTGGACACAAGCGTATGCTGAATAGTAATCGTGTTTGGGAAGGTCCTGGTGTAAGGTTGTAAGGTTGTGGTGGTAGTAGTTGGTCTTGGGGGTTGCCAGTAGCTGTGTTTTGTCTGTCTTGTAAGGGGGAGCGGGAGAACGGGGTTGCCTGGGAACACCACTCACATGCATGCATCGGAGTCTAATGTCCTTGTTTTCTCTGTGGCAATGTGTTGACCTTCTTGGCTACTCATTAGGTTGCGGATTGTGAACGCTGCGTCCTGAAGCACAGCATCAGGGTCGTGGACCGTAGGAAGCGGTCTCCTGGTTTGTTGTTCGCGACTATTATGGGGCCTTAATGACACGTGACTTTTTGTAGAAATGCCCTCTTTGGTCGTTAGATTTTATCTGTAGGCTATTTGTTTTCCGTCTTTTGTTTTTTTCCTGTGCGGAAAATTGTTGGAGTCGCCCTTCTTTGAATACCCCCTTCCTTGCTCGCTGCACTGAAACCGAGCATTAGTGTGAAATTAAGAACCACAACACACACGCCCACAACAAACATCCACTATCCACTGCCTTGAAACCCGATGATGGATCACATCTCCCTCTCTCTCTCTCTCTCTCTGTCTCTCTCTCTCTCTCTCTCTCACTGACTCATGCACACACACACACAACACACACTCTGACACACACATTTTCTGTCAGTGTGTGTGTGCATGTGAGTGTGTGTGTGTGTGCTTGCTTGGTGATTAGGTTTGATCAGGTCATATTGAGTTGTGTTTGTGTCCGCAAGATGGATTTCAAGCGGGGTTGGGTTCAGGGGGAGAGGAGTGGATGACAGAGGAAGGGAGGAGAGACAAAGTTCTAGGAAAACAGAGGGAGGAGGGGAGAGAGAGAGAGAGAGAGAGAGAGAGAGAGAGAGAGAGAGAGAGAGAGAGCCAGGGGGCTTGAGTCGTACGCAATCTCTCCGTCTTTATGGAGATATTGCACCGAAGAGAAACTCATTCCTGCAAGTGAACGAAGCTTTCAGAAGAAGGATTTTAATATGTGCAGTGCATTTCTACAGTGGCCAGTGTCTGTAATCTTTGTAAACTGGTTTTTTTTCCCATTCTACTTGTGCTGGCCGAGTTTAAGACCCCTGTTAACCGCCAGCAACATGATTGATCGAAACAAATATGAACAGAAAAGAAAGCCTGTTCACCCAGATTTGAGCTTTTGTGCGTGTGTGCTCGGTGATTAGGTTTGATTAGACTTGAGATAGATAGTCTGACTTGTGAGACAAGTAGTATAGCAATCAAAGGTGGAGACTCGTCAAGGACAGAGGCATTTACACAAGTCGTCCTCGTGTTGCCAAAGCATTGAACTTCACTTCACTGTGTCGAGTGCTGGCATTGCACAAAACAGAACAAATATGTTTCACATTATGAATAAACAGATTCACTTACCAGCGACTTCTTTGGGACCCCTCCCCCCCTCCTCCTCCTGCTGCTTTTTCCGGGCCAATTCATTCCCCTCCTCTCTCTGGTATTTTTTGCATCTAATATTCACCAGTGGATGGGCGGTTAGAATGGATTCTCTATTTTACTCTTTTATTACATTTCAGGGTGGCTTCTCTACAAGTTTGTTAAAAACAATGGGAGAGGGAGAGGGAGAGACAGGGCGAGAGAGAGAGGGAGAGGGAGAGACAGGGCGAGAGAGAGAGAGGGAGAGGAAGGGAGAGAGAGAGAGGGGAGAGGGGAGAGACAAGGGAGAGAGGAGAGAGGGGAGAGAGAAGGGAGAGAGAGAGGAGAGAGAGAGGGAGAAGGGGAGAGAGAGAGAGAGAGAGAGGGAGAGAGGGCGAGAGAGAGAGAGAGAGAGAGAGAGAGGAGAGAGAGAGAGAGAGAGAGAGAGAGAGAGAGAGAGAGAGAGAGAGAGAGAGAGAGAGAGAGAGAGAGAGAGGAGAGAGAGAGAGAGAGAGAGAGAGGAGGAGGCAAGGCGAGAGAGACAGAGCGAGAGGGAGAGAGAGAGAGAGAGAGAGGACAAGATAAAAGGAGTGAGAGAGAGAGAGAGAGAGACAGAGGGCACACACACACTTGTGTCACTCTTCAACCTCTCACGCCCAGCAGCAGGCCGGTCCCCTCAGTTGATGCATTGTTCAGGGGTTTGGGGTTTTCATGCAGCTGGGTTTCTTGTCAGTCACAGCACTGACATTATCCTGCTGCTGCTGCTGCTGGTTTCCTCTGGTCTCTCCTCTGGGTGGCGAGTCAGTGGTGCCGTCGTGCCAAAGGCTATTGGGTTCGATTCCCACGTATGGGAATAGTGTCTGCTGAAGTACCCTTGAGCCTTGAGCCCACCACCCCCACCTAGCCCCTCCTGCCTGCATCACCGTGTGAAGTGTTTGTACGGCCGTGCCTGTCTGCTTGGCTTACTTTCCTGCCTCTGTCTGTCTGTCTGTCTGTCTGTCTGTCTGTCTGTCTGTCTGTCTGTCTGTCTGTCTGTCTGTCTGTCTGTCTGTCCATCCTCCATGCCTGGTCCACACACACACACACACACACACACACACACACACACACACACACACACACTCTGCGGCCCAGCACTGATCAAGGTTGTGGACAAGGTCAATGTGGCTATTCTATTATATAACCCATTATCAAAAACAATACCCCTGAGAAGCCTGCTCTCTGTCCTGCTCTCTCTCTCTCTCTATCTCTCTCTCTCTCTTTAAAATGTGTATACTCACTGAACACTCAGGGGCCGAGAGACAGATAGACAGAGAGCAAAGCGAGATAGCGAGAGAGATGAAGGAGACGGATAGAGAGACACACACACACACACACAGAGTGAGAGATAAAGGAGAGAGAGAGAGAGAGAGAGGGCAGAGTAGAGAGAGAGTAGAGAGAGGACGAGAGAGAGAGGAGAGAGAGAGAGAGAGAGAGAGAGAGAGAGAGAGAGAGAGAGAGAGAGAGAGAGAGAGAGAGAGAGAGAGAGAGAGAACTCTGAACATGGGTCATCGCAATCCACGGTGTGGCTGTCGCCATGACGACCACCGCTACACCATTAGCGCCAGCTCCAACACCACTGTCATAACCCTTAAAGACTCTGCCAAGGGTGCAACATTGACTTTGTACCTGGACCGGTCATTTCCTGCACACCTGGCGAGTCTTCTGGGTTTGTGACACAAGTGTCCGTGTGTGTGTCTGTGTATGTCTGTGTGTGCATGTGCATGTGTGTGTGTCTTCATGTGTGTGTGTCTGTGTGTGTCTGTGTGTGCGTGTGCA
>PIJE02000189.1:184390-195259 GCA_002895965.2 Coryphaenoides rupestris
TTAGGTGTCATTCACCAGTTGCGGGGAATTGTGTGTTTCGCGTCTCAAGTGAACCCAACTTTAGAGTCCGGTGCTGGCCGTGAGGAGGCACACCCACACACAGGTTAAAGCAGCCATCGCCACACACACACTCAGGGGGTGCTAGCGTGCTAGGCTGGTACCACCCGGTCTACTTGCATTATGTAACAACATCTACCCATGTCCTTGGCATCGGAGCGGAGGAGACCCTGACAGGCTACTTTAGGTGGGGTGTGGCAGGAGCGACTGCAACGGAGGCATACACAACACACACACACACACACACACACACACACACACACACACACACACACACACTTCATACTCCAGAGAATAGGGTGAGCCGAAGTCCTTCAACTCACCACACTCCCTGCATGTCTCTGCAAGTGTCTGTGGTTGTCGTGGTGATGTGTTGTCTGTGGTTGACGCGGTGATGTGTTGTCCGTGGTTGTCACGGTGATATGTTGTCTCTGGTTGTCACGGTGATATGTCTGCACATAGCCTTCCTTTGATGCTCACTGAGTCCCAGGTCAAACCTTCTGATCCAGTAGACCTGATGCCCACCAGAACCCCCCTCCCCGCCCACCCGCCTGTACCCCGTTCACTCATTCACTTCATTCATTCATACTTTCATTCATTCATCCCTTCCATAACATAATTCATTCAGCCATTCAGCCATTCAGCCATTCAAGGCCAGGTCTGAACTTAATTCATGTCATTTATTCATTATTTTTGTAGTCATTTCTTCCTTACCTTCATTCATTTGTTCATTCTTTCCTTCGCGTGTGTGTGTGTGTGTGTGTGTGTGTGTGTTTTGTGCGTACTTGCATGCATTCGTACGTGCGTGTGTGTGTGTGTGTGTGTGTGTGTGTGTGTGGGGGTGTGTGTGTGTGTGTGCATGTGTGAGTGAGTGTGTGCGCGCGTCACAACAAGATAGGCAAGACTGACAAGATTTCAACAACCTTTTTACCTTGTGAAGATATTGTGTGTGTGTGTGTGTGTCTGTGTGTCTGTGTGTGTGTGTGTCTGTGTGTGTGTGTGTGCTGTCTTCCATCCCCCCAGGGGACATGGGGGGGATGAAGGGGGCTGTAGTTCTCTCTCTCCACACGATCCTTGGCTTAAGGTTTTCTGTTCCTTTGTCTTGTCTTTTGTCTGATTTTCACAACCCGTTTCGGTCCTCAAATCCCAAATTAAATTTCCACTTGTAAAACAATACAAACTGGGAGAAAGATTAGACATTGAGGGGAAAATTGTAATATTGGCAACAAGCGGCTTTTTCAACCATCATAATATTCATTAACCACAATGCGCTTCAGCTAAGACGGGGGAGATGTGTCACTTTGCCTGACGCCGGTTATTAAGTCGTCAGCTAAGGCAAAACGCCCGCTTGGCCAGAGTCGGTAAACATGAACGAAACCAAACACACACAGACGCACACACACACAGACACATCCACACAGAGACACACCACCTGAACGGAAGTTTTCACATTTCCATCTCCATGCTAAAGGTCAACAGAGACGCTAATGAGCAATTAGCATGAGCGGAAATGCCAGCAGCGGAGACTAACAACAATCAGCCGGGCTCACGTCTAAATTATTCAGCCGCCGCACAAATCCTGTTTAGGCCATTTTGCACCGCGGCAGCCAATCAGGGCGCTCCTCCGCCGAGTGGATTTCCATAAAGGAGGATCTCAGGATTATCGTTATTGATTCAAGAGTTCGCCCCGTCGAGGAACATTTAAGGGGCCGGGGGTTTCCCACCAAAGGGCTGCCACGCAGCGTCACTACATCCCATAGCAACTGTATCTACGTCTATACGTCTGTGTGTGTATCTATCTATCTATCTATATATCTATACATGTCTGACTGTGTGTCTGTCTGTCTGTCCGGGCCACAGTGTTCTGTCCTCTGTTGTCGCTCTCTGATGACATCATCAGAGGTTGACGACACACGCTGTCAAATGTCAACCCTCGCTGGGAATCTACACACCAGGCGAGCGACAGAATGAGAGCTCGATAGAGGCACATAGAAGAACAGCCAGGAGAGAGAGAGAGATGTGATGATGGTGAGAAGTAGATTCGAGATGAGTAGAGTTGTAAGGAGCAGACGAGATAAGAGGCTCGTGGAAGAGCCACCCAACGTAGCGCCTCGATGTGTGGAGAAAATACATCTTTGTGTTCGTATGACGGTACAACCATCCACTCACATGCTTTCTGGAAAACACTACCTTACACTCGCACATGCACACACACACACGCACACACACACACATTTTATACACCTCAACTTGCACATATGTGTGCAAGTTGTGCTCCATTGCGCATGAGCATGCACACATACACACACATACACACACACAGAATGTAATTACATATGATTAATGTGTCCATTATTACCGTGCTGCATACCTATAGGACCGGTATACACACACACACACACACACACACACACACATAAACACACACACTTTCATATCCCCCTAGGGTAGATGTAATCTCCTTGCTGTTCGGTCACACATGGCCATTATACACTCATATCTTACGTACCATTTCCTCCCCACTCTCTCTGTCACAATCTCTCTCTCTGTCTCACACACTCTCTCTACCCTGAATCCCTGGGGGTATTAGGCATGCGATGTTGTGCAGTGCATGCAGTGTTTTTAAAGTGTGTGTGTGTGTGTGTGTCATAGATTACAAATATACATGTAAAGGTGTAAGTGTGTGTGTGACACATTAATGCACAACATGTGTGTTGCACACACATTGCCATACCTATGCACTGTGGCAGTCAACATAAAGTAAATATTCCAATATTCCTTTGTTGTATGGGGAGAGACAGAAGGGGGGAGACGGTGAGAGAGCGAGGGAGGGAGGGAGAGGGGGGGGGGGCACCGAGACACAGACAAAACAGGCGGTGACTCTGGAAGACGGTTGGTTAAGAACTCAACAGAGTGGGTGACAGGAGATGGAGGGCAGGAAGGAAGGGTTAGACGATAAAGATGTGCTGAATAAGAGAAGACGGAGAGAGTAGAGAGAGGGGGGGAGGGGGGTGGGAGGGGACCACTCTTCTGCCAGCCCCGCCCCCCCTCACCCTCTCCCTGTTGGGTGGGAATTCAGGAAGCTGCCCGTGACCAATCAGGTTGCAGCCCTGCGTGAATATTTAATGAGCTCAGAATACAGGCTTCCCGCCTTTTATAAAAGATTAATTGGCTGATCAAGCTTCACCCTGTACTGCAAGACACTGTGTCTCTGCGAGTGTGTGTGTGTGTGTGTGTGTGTGTGTGTGTGTGTGTGCGTGTGTGTGTGTGTGTGTGTGTGTGTGCGTGTGTGTGCGTGTGTGTGCGTGTGTGTGTGTGTGTGTGTGAGGACAGGAATCCTGACTCCACTGACATTCCTGTTAATAATTTAAACTCGTTTTTATCACGTCTGCCTGCTTCATCCACCTTTCCTTCTCTCTTCTCTCTGATCTGTGTCCCCCCACTCTCCCTTTCCCTGTTATATTGCTGTGCCACTTACTGAGAGAGAGAGAGAGAGAGAGAGAGAGAGAGAGAGAGAGAGAGAGAGAGAGAGAGAGAGAGAGAGAGAAGAGAGAGAAGACCAGAGAGAGGAGAGAGAAGGGGGGTGAGAGAGAGAGAGCAGAGCATACACAACACACACACACACACACACACACACACACACACACACACACACACTTCATACTCCAGAGAATAGGGTGAGCCGAAGTCCTTCAACTCACCACACTCCCTGCATGTCTCTGCAAGTGTCTGTGGTTGTCGTGGTGATGTGTTGTCTGTGGTTGACGCGGTGATGTGTTGTCCGTGGTTGTCACGGTGATATGTTGTCTCTGGTTGTCACGGTGATATGGCTGCACATAGCCTTCCTTTGATGCTCACTGAGTCCCAGGTCAAACCTTCTGATCCAGTAGACCTGATGCCCACCAGACCCCCCCTCCTCACCCACCCGCCTGTACCCCCTTCACTTCATTCATTCATACTTTCATTCATTCATCCCTTCCTTAACATAAGTCATTCAGCCATTCAGCCATTCTTGAACTTAATTCATTCATTTATTCATTTATTTTTGTCGTCATTTCTTCCTGACCTTCATTCATTTGTTCATTCTTTCCTTCGTGTGTGTGTGTGTGTTTTGTGCGTACTTGCGCGCATACGTACGTGCGCGTGTGTGTGCATGTGTGAGTGAGTGTGTGCGCGCGTAACAACAAGATAGGCAAGACTGACAAGATTTCAACAACCTTTTTACTTGTGAAGATATTGTGTGTGTGTGTGTGTGTGCCTGTGTGTCTGTGTGTGTGTGTGTCTGTGTGTGTGTGTGTGTGTCTTCATCCCCCAGGGGACATGGGGGGGATGAAGGGGGCTGTAGTTCTCTCTCTCCACACGATCCTTGGCTTAAGGTTTTCTGTTCCTTTGTCTTGTCTTTTGTCTGATTTTCACAACCCGTTTCGGTCCTCAAATCCCAAATTAATTTCCACTTGTAAAACAATACAAACTGGAGAAAGATTAGACATGAGGGGAAAATGTAATATTGGCAACAAGCGGCTTTTTCAACCATCATAATATTCATAACACAATGCGCTTCAGCTAAGACGGGGGAGATGTGTCACTTTGCCTGACGCCGGTTATTAAGTCGTCAGCTAAGGCAAAACGCCCGCTTGGCCAGAGTCGGTAAACATGAACGAAACCAAACACACACAGACGCACACACACACACAGACACATCCACACGGAGACACACCACCTGAACGGAAGTTTTCACATTTCCATCTCCATGCTAAAGGTCAACAGAGACGCTAATGAGCAATTAGCATGAGCGGAAATGCCAGCAGCGGAGACTAACAACAATCAGCCGGGCTCACGTCTAAATTATTCAGCCGCCGCACAAATCCTGTTTAGGCCATTTTGCACCGCGGCAGCCAATCAGGGCGCTCCTCCGCCGAGTGGATTTCCATAAAGGAGGATCTCAGGATTATCGTTATTGATTCAAGAGTTCGCCCCGTCGAGGAACATTTAAGGGGCCGGGGTTTCCCACCAAAGGGCTGCCACGCGGCGTCACTACATCCCATAGCAACTGTATCTACGTCTATACGTCTGTGTGTGTATCTATCTATCTATCTATATATCTATACATGTCTGACTGTGTGTCTGTCTGTCTGTCCGGGCCACAGTGTTCTGTCCTCTGTTGTCGCTCTCTGATGACATCATCAGAGGTTGACGACACACGCTGTCAAATGTCAACCCTCGCTGGGAATCTACACACCAGGCGAGCGACAGAATGAGAGCTCGATAGAGGCACATAGAAGAACAGCCAGGAGAGAGAGAGAGATGTGATGATGGTGAGAAGTAGATTCGAGATGAGTAGAGTTGTAAGGAGCAGACGAGATAAGAGGCTCGTGGAAGAGCCACCCAACGTAGCGCCTCGATGTGTGGAGAAAATACATCTTTGTGTTCGTATGACGGTACAACCATCCACTCACATGCTTTCTGGAAAACACTACCTTACACTCGCACATGCACACACACACACGCACACACACACACATTTTTATACACCTCAACTTGCACATACGTGTGCAAGTTGTGCTCCATTGCGCACACACACACACACAAACACATACACACACATACACAGAATGTAATTACATATGATTAATGTGTCCATTATTACCGTGCTGCATACCTATAGGACCGACTACACGGTATACACACACACACACACACACATAAACACACACACTTTCATATCCCCCTAGGGTAGATGTAATCTCCTTGCTGTTCGGTCACACATGGCCATTATACACTCATATCTTACGTACCATTTCCTCCCCACTCTCTCTGTCACAATCTCTCTCTCTCTCTCTCTGTCTCACACACTCTCTCTACCCTGAATCCCTGGGGGTATTAGGCATGCGATGTTGTGCAGTGCATGCAGTGTTTTTAAAGTGTGTGTGTGTGTGTGTCATAGATTACAAATATACATGTAAAGGTGTAAGTGTGTGTGTGACACATTAATGCACAACATGTGTGTTGCACACACATTGCCATACCTATGCACTGTGGCAGTCAACATAAAGTAAATATTCCAATATTCCTTTGTTGTATGGGGAGAGACAGAAGGGGGGAGACGGTGAGAGAGCGAGGGAGGGAGGGAGGGAGTGAGCAAGGGAGGGAGGGGAGAGAGTGAGGGAGGATTATGGTGTAAAGGGTCAGAGGTCACGCTGTTTTCATGTTTTCCACAAAGACAGACTCCCTGCACTTTGAGATCTTAAGATCTCCCCATAGCACACGGATGGCGAAGAACACAACTAACACTATTGATTATAGATTAGAAGTGCACAGCCCATCATTTAGATGAGGGGAGTGCTGGCTGTTAAGACCGAGGAAGAGGCTATAGCCATGGGACCAAACCCGCTGGCTGGCTGGCTGGCTGGCTGGCTGACTGACTGACTGACTGACTGGCTGGCACCCGGAAAGGGAAAGCCCCTCATCTTATTTTCATGAGCGCCGGTGATTCAATTCCGCCGGATACCCCCGTCGGTTAAATAGTTTGAAAATGATTCATTTAGAAATTACCCGAGCGCTTGCATATGGCAATAAAGGGGCCACTAAACGACACTCGTCCCCCTGCAGGAGGAGCAGTCTGTTCAGGAGGAGATGGGGGGTGGGGGGGGCACCGAGACACAGACAAAACAGGCGGTGACTCTGGAAGACGGTTGGTTAAGAACTCAACAGAGTGGGTGACAGGAGATGGAGGGCAGGAAGGAAGGGTTAGACGATAAAGATGTGCTGAATAAGAGAAGACAGACGGAGAGAGTAGAGAGAGGGGGGAGGGGGCTGGGAGGGGACCACTCTTCTGCCTGCCCCCCCCCCACCCCCCTCACCCTCTCCCTGTTGGGTGGGACTTCAGGAAGCTGCCCGTGACCAATCAGGTTGCAGCCCTGCGTGAATATTTAATGAGCTCAGAATACAGGCTTCCCGCCTTTTATAAAAGATTAATTGGCTGATCAAGCTTCACCCTGTACTGCAAGACACTGTGTCTCTGCGAGTGTGTGTGTGTGTGTGTGTGTGTGTGTGTGTGTGCGCGTGCCGTGCGTGTGTGTGCCGTGTGTGCGTGTGTGTGCGTGTGTGGCGTGTGTGTGTGTGTGTGTGTGAGGACAGGAATCCTGACTCCACTGACATTCCTGTTAATAATTTAAACTCGTTTTTATCACGTCTGCCTGCTTCATCCACCTTTCCTTCTCTCTTCTCTCTGATCTGTGTCCCCCCACTCTCCCTTTCCCTGTTATATTGCTGTGCCACTTGCTGAGAGAGAGAGAGAGAGAGAGAGAGAGAGAGAGAGAGAGAGAGAGAGAGAGAGAGAGAGAGAGAGAGAGAGAGAGAGAGAGAGAGAGAGAGAGAGAGAGAGAGAGAGAGAGAGAGAGAGAGAGAGAGGTAATTGGACAAGAAGTTGAATCCATGTGCATGCCATGTTATTGGAGGGTAGGACTACCACAGTTCATATCTGATACCAATTAATTTCCCCGCTTCCATCATTGTAATTACTTCTATACTTTTGTGTTTTCTGCACAGTTCCGGATATTGAAAATTCTTTAGAAGTTAGTTTGCCCAAATGTTTTATTAGTTTGTTTTTCTCTGGTTGTCGTCTGGTGTGCGTGCCGGTGGATACTAAACCCTCACACCAATTAGCACGACAGCAGGACTCAAACCCCGCCGTAGTGTCACACAGAAGCGCTTTACAGTATTGCCTCACATTCACCCATTCATACACCGACGGCGGTGTCCACCATGCAAGGTAACAACCAACACGTCAGGAGCAGTTAGGGTTAGGTGGCGTCTCGCTCAGGGGACACCTCGACACTTGGCTAGGAGGCGGAGCCCGGGGATCGAACCGGCGAAAACCTTCCTGTTGTCGGACAACTCCTGAACTACTTGCCGCCCCGCTGAAAGTAGCAGGGAGACCTGGGCGCAGGCAGCCAGGGCAAGATGGAGGACAGGTAAACATGGTTCATTCGCGTTCGCTGTGCAACCCACGATGAAGTGATACGAGGCCAAGTTTGAAAAGCGGTGAAGTTCCCCTTTAAAAAGGATTCACAAAACCGTCTGTGATGAAGAAATATAAAAGCACGGGCAGATGGAACGGGTCAGGAACATGGCCGACGATTTTAGAAACACAGACAAGACACGGTGTGACGATGTGTGACCTACAAGCGGGCAGCATAGTCCCGTGGCTAGACGATAGCTTAGCGTTGAACTCACATGCTCCTGAAAATGGATTTTATTTACACTTGGATTTTTTACTTTGTGTTCGAGGCCCTGAGGATAGCGACGGTGTTTGGGTGGGAAAAGATCCGACGGGAGTTTGATAGATCTATCTTTGTTCTTAGTTATTTTGAGCGGTGATTTATTTCTGGTGGATAACATCCGTGCCCATGCTGTGCTATCTCAGCAGAGCGCCACGTATATCAAGTGTACGCCGTGGGAATTCTTACATTTCAGACGTTGGAATTCCCTGTTTCGTAACGTCGCATACGATCAACGCCTCGACCAATCAGAGCCCGGAACCTGGCTGAGAGACCCCCTCTGTCGAACGTTTGACATTTTGACAGCCACACTGTAGCATTGATTAACATACATCTGTCTGTCTTATCTGTGTGTTCATCTGACCAACTGTGTGTGTGTGGTGTGTGTGTGTGTGTGTGTGTGTCCAAATTAAAAAGGATCTGAGCGATGACGTTAAACTCTCCCTCAGATCACACACACACACACACACACACACACACACACACACACGCACACACACACACACACCGCGGCAGATCAGAGGCAGTAAATGAAGTCGTGATTGACTCCAGCTCTCTTCCGAGCCGGTGGAGGGGATGAGGCGATGGAGGGATGAGGATTGGTGGACTTCCTGTCTTCCTGCACGCATGCTTTCATCACGGGGCACTCAGACAGACAGCAGAGCAACACATCTCTAATCTACTTACATCACATGGGGGAGGGGGAGAGAGAGAGAGAGAGAGAGAGAGAGGGAGTGAGGGAGAGACCAAAGCAGAGTGGCTGAGTAGAGGAAGAGAAGCAGCAGAGATGCTTGCTAACTGTTCTTCCTCGCGTTGTCTCCTCTCCTCCCTCCCTCTCTGTGGCCGTGCGTCCGTCGTTGCACTCCTCCGCTAACCAGGACGTAATGGAGGGATGAGGAAGACGAGGGCCAGCCGAGCAGTGATCTAATGAGTTGGCCCGTCTCACGGCCACCGTAGAGGCACACAACTCTCCATTACTCCTAAATACATCAGAGTAGGGCCTTACTCTCGCTCGCTCGCTCTCCTCCCTCTCTCTCTCTCCCTCCTCTCTCTCTCTCCCTCTCTCTCTCTCTCTCTTCTCTCTCCCTCTCTCTCTCTCTTTCTCTTCTCTCTCTCTCTCTCTCTCTCTCTCGCTTCTCAATTCAATTTGGTTCAATTCAATGTGATTTATTGGCTCAGAAGTTGAAAACAATATTACCCAGGCTCAAAGATCAATACTCATAATATACAAGTCCCTTCCCTTTGCATCTCTCTCTGTCTTTCTGCTGTGTGTGTGTGTGTGTGTGTGTGTGTGTGTGTGTGTGTGTGCATGCATACCCATGTGTGTGTGTGTACCCCATTTGTGTGTGCATCCATACACGATTTGGTGTGTGTGTGTGCTTTGTGCTACTATATCTCCCTGAGTGGGCCACTCCCTGCTCAGCGTGGGTCCTTTATTGCAGGTGATAACAGCATCTTCATAGACGGGACCCTCAACCCTGGACCGGGGGGTGGGGGGTAGGTGGGGGGGGGGGTTTGGAGGGTTAGGGTGGGCATGACCCGGTGATATCTCGCTGAATCAACCACTCTTAAAAACATCCTTACTTACCTCACTGCAGCTCTGCAGCCACACATTCACAATAATACTCTAGACTAGGTGGATGGACGGACGGACGGATGATGAAATGGATGGATGATGGATGGATGGATGATGGATGGATGATGGATGATGAATGGATGGATGATGGGATGGATTGATAAATGATGCTGGATGGGATGATGGATTGATGGATGATGGATGGACGGATGATGATGAATAATGGATGGATGGAATTCATTTTGCAACAAGCCATGCCTGTTTTACATGTGGCTGTTGCGATTTGTACAGCGTGTGTAATGTGTGTGTGTGTGTGTGCGTGTGTAATGTGTGTGTGTGTGTGTGTGGCATAAGTGTGTGGGTGGATGTGGTTGGTCATAGAGACTATTTCTACAATTGTAGCGAGTCTCCCACAGAAGCTGATAATGGAGACATCAATTATTCAGCAACGACACAGTCCAGGTCACCCCCATACTTGTGTGTGTGTGTGTGTGTGTGTGTGTGTGTGTGTGTGTGTGTGTGTGTGTGTGGTGTGTGTGTGTGTGTGTGTGTGTGTGTGTGTGTGTGTGTGTGTGTGTGTGTGTTGTGTGTGTGTGTGATGCTCCGTTAGACAGGAAGCATGTGGAGAGAGGAGAGAGGAGAGGAGAGGAGAGAGAGAGGAGGAGAGAGAGGAGAGGGGAGAGGAGAAGAGGAGAGGAGAGAGGGGAGAGGAGAGGAGAGAGGGGGAGAGAGGGAGAGAGGAGGGGGAGGAGGAGGAAGGAGGGAGGTAGGGCCATATGAGAATAATTCATCTTCGGACCAAATTAACCTTTGACAGAAGAATGAAATTCAGTGACATACAGAAAGAAATGTATATACATGCTGGCGTGTGGTTTTGTTGTCATTTGTGCGTTATATGTTTTGGGTTCATGGTAGACTGTTTGTTTGTGCTTTGGTGCCTGCTGGAATTAGATAACA